>CM060306.1:42279482-42329482 GCA_030674185.1 Monoplex corrugatus
CATCTATTTTACAGAGAGTGCTGAAATGAGCGGCGCGGATGTTGTGAAACAGGGACAGTAAGAAAATGGGGTGGGTGGTGGTGGTGGTAAATATATAAATATATGAATGAATGAATGAATGAATGAATAAATAAATAAATAAATAAATAAATAAATATAATAAATACAAAGAAAGAAAAAACAGAAAGAAGAAGAAAAGACACGCTCCTTCATCTTACATCCACATGCAAGCTTTTGCACAGTCGAATAGGCCGAAAATGCCAAGATATATCAGTAAATGAATGATCTAAGCAAAGCCATTCAAACGGAAACGTATAACATATAAATAATTAAAAATGTCCACAAAATTAATCAGAGGCCAGTTCATTTTAGCTCGATGAAGATTGCAGATTATTGCTGGCAGACTTAGATAAACGCCTCTAGAACAAATTCCAAAAGCCAGGTCGTTACCTGTCAAAGCACAAACCAAAATAGATATATTTTTCGGCAACGTAGTGGTTTTTGTGGAATATCTGCAAAAACGTTTTGCAAAAACGTCTAAAATTAAGCTAATGTTGAGTTGAGTTGAGTTGAGTTAGTTTTAAAGTCCTACCACTCTTAGAGTATATGAGGACTAGCGAAAAAAATTTTTGAAGAAGCCTTCAATAATTTTAATGCATTGTGAGAAAACTGATGCTTTATTCGGTTCTCCGATCCACCCTGGATGGCAATCAAATGGGTGAATGAAAAAGCTAATGTGGAAGTTTTACAGAAACATAAATTGGCTGATACAAGCGAAATCTACTGGTATGTTCAATAGTTACCGTTATTTACTGTTATTTTTGTTTAAAGCCCAGCTGATTGCGAAGAGCCAGATCAGAGTTATAACCGTTTCAAAACATACACAATACTTCAACAGGAAAAAAAAAATAAAGAAAAGAAAATTAAATACACATATCAATGCATTCGCGCACATAATCTAAAGAGATGCCCCTGGCATTGGTCAGTGTTGACCACCCGTCCAATTTATCGCACAGGGGATTTAAAAAAACATAACTGAATACAAATGTAAACATAACTAAAGACACTAAAATATATATAAAAAAAACGAACTTAAATTACCTAAACTGCTTCGGCATATCTCATTTCTCTAGAGCCAAAAATGCATATAATACGCGCATCTAATTATCAATCCTAAGAGAAAGTACTTAAGATGTTATCGAACACATACAGGTGAATGGACCAGCATGGCAGAAAAATAAATGGCAGAAAGCGAAAAGGAGGAAGAAAGAAACAAAGAGAGTGACAGAAAAGAGGGAAATTTCTATCACAGAATTTCCAGAAGGTGGGAATACTATTTGTACTGAAAGAGTCCCCGGCATTCCCACGGGGGAGTCTCCAACAGTTAAAGGAGAGGAAGGGTTGGCAGTTTCAGTTTAAGTTTCAATTTCTCAAGATGACGTCTCCGTGCTCGGAATGAATTCCATATGCACTATCGTCACAGGTGCCAAGTGATGGAGAAAATCCAGAATTATGATGGCACCCGCCTTAAGCCTGCACATAAACCCAAGAGCTGGGCGGGTCCAGAGGTCTTACCTAGACAATTCCATAGCCCTGAAGTCGTAGGGGAGTGAGGTGACAAGAAACCTAAACTTTTTCCGAGGCCAGCATTATGAGGGCCCATCCCCTCTCCCTCGTTTCAAATTTATATTTATATTCACATTTTTTTTAACCAAGACCTCAGAAAGGCAAGAAGGCTAATTGGTCTTCAAGGGGTGAGACCTGGGAAATCAATCTATCTCTCCATTTGTTTTATACCAAGGCAGCCGGCAATACCATGCTCTTCGCCATTTTCAACTGCCGTGGAATCTTTAGCGTGCGCAACCAGATGGCAGACGGGTCCGACTCGTTTTTCGTCCCCATCCGAAGGACTAGACGTTCAGTTCGATTTTCCGGTCAGACTTAGGAGAAAAGTTGAGGCCTCTACGGGGAGCGAACCCTGGAACCTCGCACTTAGTTATTGGCAGACGAACGTCCGAACCATTCTGCCACTCTTGGGACGCCAGTGAGATTGTCTTAGGAGATGGGACAGAAGAAAAAAGACTCAAGGACCGTTTAGTTCCCATTAGGCTGTCATGGCGCTAGTCATTTACTGAATGCTCTCTGATTGGAGTTTGGAGATTGATCAAGATGGATTCATCGCTCATGGACAATTCCATATTCGCTCCACCCACATCTGCCAGCAATTATCTGGCAGATTCCCCCAGACTGCGCAAAACCCTAAGCGCTGGCAAGGTCTTGTCATGGGGAGAGGTGGGGGGGGGGGGGATCAGGGAACTATGAACCACTAAGCCAACACCATACGAATAATAAAATCATTAAGATGGACACACAAAAGACCAGTGTTAAGAGATTTTCACTATTTACATTAAATAATCAAATTTACTGATTGATTGTCATCGATGACAATGACAGCTGCGCACAGCTGAAGTTCAATATTGTATCTGTCTACCTGCTTCCCCCTCCCTACTTCCCTCTCTCTCCCTCCTTCCGCCTTTCGCTCACTCTCTCATTATCATCATCATCATCATCATCATCATCATCATCATCATCATCATCATGTGCCCTGGGGCATGGCGTTGGCGATCATGGCCCTCCATATGTATCTATCCCTTATCGCCGCAAGCACATCTTCCACCCTTCCTGTCCTCATCCACTCTGTAAGTACGTCCAATAGTTTCTCCTTGGGTCTACCCGGTGTTCTCTTTCCTTCCAGCTTTCCCGTTGTGACCAGGTGCTCTAATTCCTCTTTCTCTGCAAAATGGCCTATAAATGTTGCTTGTCTTTTCCTAATCTTCCTTATCAATGATCTTCTTGTGTCTTATCATGCAAAGCATAATCTGAAATTCCTTTTTTCCTCCGAATTTGACATTGTATTTTTATGGATACTAGAGATTCCATGGCAGCATGCATGACACCTGACATTGTGTTTTTACTCATCCTGGAGATTCCATGAGAGCATAATACTTTTATAAATTCAAAAGATCGATACGCCAGAACAAAGAAGGTGGCACTGTACTGCGGCGACGCTAAGCTTAAGCTATAGAGACGCCATTCCATTCTGCATTCCTTTACCGGAATAAACTAACTTCCCGTGAAACGAAACGCGAGTACGAACATGAGCCCATACAAACATGTCAAGTGATCTGATGCCTATTCGTGAGAGAGAGAGAGAGAGAGAGAGAGAGAGAGAGAGAGAGAGAGAGAGAGAGAGAGAGAGAGAGAGAGAGAGAGAGAGGAGGAAGGCAAGGAGGGCAAGAGAGAGAGAAAGAGAAAAAAAAAAAGAATCTTGTTGTCACACATAACATTTCTTGCAAGTCTGGACCCTCAAAGCACTTTCTGTTTTACATACGAACAGCTGCTTCAAAGTTTCGAAAATTTGATATAAAAAGGATTAGTAAAGCATGTTTACTCACTTTTGTCAGTCTTTAGACAGCAAACGTTGATCATAGAACGAAGGAATATAATGATAAAATAAAAATGAAAAAACAAGACAGAGAAAAAAAAAAAAGAAAAAGAAAAAAAGAAAGAAAGAAATAGAGAGAACTAGAAAGAGAGTAAGAAAGTAGGCAAAAGAAACAACAAAGAAAGAATGAAAGAAGAGAGAGAGAGAGAGAGAAGAGAGAGAGAGAGAGAGAGAGAGAGAGAGAGAGAGAGAGAGAGAGAGAGAGAGAGAGATTAAACAGAAAAAGAGGAAGACAGACCGACAACGAGACAAAACGAAAGAAGAAATTAAGAACAGAAAGAGAGAAAGAAAGAAAGAAAGAAAGAAAGAAAAAAGGCAGACAAAGACAGAAAGACACAGACAGAAAGAAAGAGGGCAGACAGACAAACAGACAAAGAAAGACAGAGAGAGAGAGGAGAGAGAGAGAGACAGACACAGAGAGAGACAGACCAGAGAGAGAGACAGACATACATGCATACAGACATAGAAACAGACAGACAGACAGACAGGCCGAAAGACAAGCAGACAGAAAGAAAGAAGGACAGATAGACAGACAGGCAGGCAGGCAGGCAGGCAGGCAGACAGACAGTACAGAAAGAAAGAAAAAGAAAAATGAAAGAAAGAAAGAAAGAAAGAAAGAACAATTCTTCCAATGTCTGTTAAGGGTATAGTGATTCTGGAAATCTGGGGGAGGACGGGAGTTGTGTAAAAATTCTGGCACTGCAAATTTGTTGCAGAGAACCCGAAACTCGGGCAATGACCTTGCTTCACACATAAACTAATTACACAACTTCAACAGTGATGAGAGTAGGCCAGCCCCCAGACTGAAAAATATAGGCGGGCAGGGCAGGGGAGATGGTTCGGTGGGTAGAGAAAGAAAAACAAAACAAAACAAAACAAACAAACAAAAAGGAGAAAGAAAAAAAAAAACCAAGGTGATAAGCCATACTTGCTTTGTTTTACTATACTTGATCCATCAGTTTGTACCGGATGGTGTGACGGGAGATGAAGCCGCCAGTCTACAGCGAAACAGGAAAACATGGCGTAGTCATGTTGTAAGACGTAAAATGTGTCTACTACTCCACATTTCCGGTGCCCCAGTGGTTTTTTCTTTGGCTATGAAGCCCCAGCATCAGGTGTTCCAATCTCGAAGGGCTAGCTCAGTGGTTGACTGGCATCCTGGTTTCGCGGCCAGATCTCTTGATAAGCAGTTTTCCGATGTGCTGGTCGACAGATGCCGGTCCAACCATACTTATAAAATCCCCTTTTCAAGAATTTCACTCCGCACAATAAACATCAATGTAGTAAAATTTTCGATATTTAATCTTTGTCAGGAATGAACATTAACCTTTTGACTCCTACACCTGCCCACCAACATCCTGCATTGTCAATCATGCTAGCGAAGCAAAAACTTAACTCTTTGATTCCCTCATCCTTTCCACCAGCTTCATTCAGGACGCTGGTAGATAGGGTGATGGAGTGAAAGGTTTTGCAGTTGGTGGATAGGGTGCGGGAGTCAATGGGTTAAAAGAGGAATATATAACACTTAGTTAAATTGATAAGGTTAAAAACGGTAAGATTTTGGATACTACTGAGGAAGGACGAGAAAAACAGAAGGAGAAGAAAAAACAAACAAACCCAAAACAAAACAACAACAACAACAACAACAAAAAACAACAAACATACACACACACACACACACACACACACACACACACACACACACACACACATACACACACACACACACACACACACACACACACACACACACACACACACACCACACACACACACACACACACACACACACACACACACACACACAAAGAAAGAAAGAAACAAACAAACAAAAAAACAATACCGAGACACACACTATATTATTATTTTCGAAATTACAGACTACCAACCATCGGAAAAGTTCGGCTGCCAGCAGAACAATTAGGTTAAAAATGAGACAGTAAGAGTTTTTTTTAATTTTACGGACGCCATGCACAGTTTGTTCTAATTAAAGAAAAAAGAAAATCGTTCCCGTATTTCGAGTAATATCGATCTAAAAACCGAACATTTTTCAATATAATTGATTCACATCCGTTTCCAATTTAAACACGAGATCAAACTTCGTGAAAACACTCTGCGAAAGGGGCCAATAAATGACTGACTGATACTTTCTGCACTTCGAAGAAAAATTTTAAAAAAAGAAAACGATATAATCATTTAATTCATTGTACTCGTGATTTCTTGATAAGTCTGCTGGCAGAACCTCTCATCCACATTTGATAAAATCCATCAACAAACGCAAGGAAATTGTGCTGACACATTTCGTTCACTGTCAGACTAACAAACACACACACACACACACACACACACCACACACACACACACACACACACACACACACACACACACACACACACACACACACACACACACACACACGCAATTTTTGTAACAAGGACAAAGAAAACAAAAAGAAATAAAACAAACATTAAAGAAAAGGATATAAAGTTAAAAATGTACAGACCCCCGAAAAAAAATTAAAAAGGAGTTAAAAGGAGAGAGAGAGAGAGGGTGAGAGAGAGAGAGAGAGAGAGAGAGAGAGAGAGAGAGAAAGAAAGAGAGAGAGAGTGAGAGAAAGAGAGAGAGAGAGATAGTCAAACCATAATTAGAATCTTCCGATTTGCATCCAGCCGTATGTTTTTCGTTTGGTATCAATGCACGTTTTAGTAATAGGTTTCCCAATAGCACCAACAGACTACTCAAATCAGATTAGGAACAATTCATACAGTCGAGAGGTAGGCATAAGTTGTGAGATTATGATATCAGCGGTCCGTGCACATCACAAGCTATACAAAGACTGAATATGTACTTTAGATTTGGTTATAAGGTGGCGATAACGGGCAGGGAAATCCTCGTCCGAAAATTGGGCGTTTTGTGATGTTGTACACTTGAGATGTTACTAATCTGACTAAACTTACAGAATAAGGCATTTGTTCATTATCGCATATTTTCATTAAATTTTATTAAATTGTGCTTTTAACGCCTGTGATATCTTCAAGTAAAAGAATAATAGTTTGGACAACTCCTGCGCAAATATTGGACCAGCCCAGTCTATACTTCCGCGTTTGCTAACAATTATTTCAAAAGGATCTATAAATCAAATCAAGTGAAAACCCATTCATCAAAAAATGAAAAAAAAAACCAACCCCCCCCCCCCCTCTTTGCCGGCAGTATTTTGTTTGAGACAAACAGACAAACATTTCATTGTGTCGATATTAAGCAACCTCCTCTGTATTTTTTTTCCCATGGACAAACTAGATTTTTTTTGAAGAAGAAAGAGTAAAGACAAAAAAAAAAAAGTTTGAAAGATTACGAGCAGCAGCAACCTTCAAGCGTTGACAGCAACACGAGCAACAGTTGAGCGGCCAAGAAACAAGCAAGAGCAGCAGCAGCAGTAGCAGCAATAGAAGCAGGAGCAGCAAGCAGTATTTTGCCGGTGGCGTCAAATGCTCGGTTTGAAACTCGTCAGCAAAACTAGCAGTCCACGTCAGAGTAACACAAGTCAAGTCTTACCTTGAGCGGTGGCCGTCGTTTCGGGGGCCCCTGTAGCGGTGGTGGATTCTGCTGTCAGGCAGGGTGCCAGAAAGCAGCCGCAGCAGCAGTACAGCAACAATTGCAGCACAATAGGAGACGGCCAAAACCCGCTGCTACTTGTTGTTGGCCGCCGCACATGCATGGCCATGAATGCAGTAAGTGGCACAAAGCGTACAACACACGCGTGCGAGGCGACAACAGGGGTACAACAGTACGTCCACCACAGCCGTTGGCGAGTGTCTTTGCTGGAGAGCGGAGTAGAGGTGTTGTGATTTTCTCTCACAACTTTTCACGGTCCTGCTGCCGTCGGTAGTGATGGTGGTGGTGGCAGCGGAGGCGGTGGTGGTGGTGGTGGTGGTGGTGGTGGGTAGTGGTGGTGATGAGGACGATGATGATGACGACGGTGACGAGCTTGATCAGTTTGGTGTAGGCGAAGGGCTCTGTCCCCTGCGGCAACGGGCTCGTTGTCCATCTCGCTGCTGGATGAGTGAGGTGCGAGGAGGAGCCTGGAAAATCCCAACATACTGTGCTACTGGTGGTGGTGGTGGCACTCAGACACCATAGTTCAGAGGGAAGGGTGTGTGTAGAGGTTAGGGGAGTGGGGAGAAGGGTAAGATAGTTCTAGAGGGAGGGAGAGGGGGAGACAGAAAGAGAAGGTGAGGAGAGAGCGGCCGACTTGTGATCAGACACCAACACATCTCACTACAACAGGCTCGTGAGTGGCAGTGCCAGAAAGCAGAGAGTCAGAGAGAGAGAGAGAGAGAGAGAGAGAGAGAGAGCAGGCAGGGTTACCCTGAGAACCAAGCCAGCCCCACTCTGAAAGGGGATATGGGGGAGAGGAAACAGGAGGTGGCGAAAACATATGAATACGCTTCTGTCTTGTGAAGAGAAAGAAAACAATCCCGAATACCTTACTCATTGAAAGCGACCCAAAACCTTGGCCAGACCGAAAACAAAAGAAGGAAGGAATACAAAAACAACCACCAGAATTGTCATACTATCAAGACATTCTCAGCGGAGTTATAACCAAAAGAAAGGAACACAAGACGATGCAAAAGCGGGAAATGACATACATGACTAACAGAGAGAGAGAGAGAGAGAGAGAGAGAAGAGAAGACAGACAGACAGACAGACAGACAGACAGACAGACAGACAGACAGACAGACAGAACAGAGAAAGAGAGAGACAGAGACGGAGACAGAGACAGAGAGAGAGAGAGAGAAAATGACAGACAGACTGACAGGCAGACAGACAGGCAAACAAAAGACACAGTTAGACACAGACAGACAGGCAGACAGACACAGACACACACACATCACACACACACTCACACACACACACACACACACACACACACACACACTCACACAGACACACACACACACACACACACACACACCACACACACACACACACACACACACACACACACACACACACAGACACACACACACACACACACCGATAGAGACAGAGAGACAGAGAAAAATGTGGGGATAGGGAGAAAACTGACAGCTTTCAGCGGTACAATGATTTGTTCAAAAACATCAGCCATCTGTTGAGGCAAAGCATTACTGTAACGGTTTGCCAACGTGTAGGTTATAGGTTTAAATCCAGTCAACTCAAACGATTGTGGGACTTTTCGTATCAAGCAAGCTTCTATCCATAGCTGAGTGTGCTATGGGCTCAGTGGGAAGACTAGGCTACATACATGTAGTCGAGTTGCCCAGAGCTGTTCTTACAGAAGCTGCTCCATTTGGCCATTGCTAATTTCTTTTATTTCTGAAAGTGGGCAAAACTATAGGATGTGTTCTGGAGACTGTAGTCTTGTTAGGCATGGACACACACCCGTGTGGGACAGCACATATGTTGGAGCAGGCGGCAATATCCAGTCTTCATACGAAAACTTGTGGTTTGTTTTTGCAGTTCGAGATAAAGGATGGGTCATTTCTGTTATGATCAGGATGGAAGTTTTCTCGTTATCATGCGTTTCGCCTTTCTAAAAGAAGTAGGTTGTGGTGCTGCTGTAGTCTGCTTCCTGCTTTCGCCAGAAAGTCTGCTTGTTTCCACAGATGCCACAGTGGACAAGAATCTACTGCACCATTACTGATACAGAGCGTACTGGTTCTGTTCTTTCTTTCAAGGTAGATTTGGTAAGACTACCAGCAGGCGATTATAGACTGTCTGTCAAGGATCTGCAGTCAGTTAAGAACTCAACTTTGGATGGTAGGATATCTTACGATTTTGCTGTTTCCAATACAGCTGTCTCTTCTACCCTGCAGTTGGTGGACAATTTTCCTGTGGGGACGGAGTTGCTTACAGTCCTTCCATCGGAGCTGTTGTAGGCACCATCAACACATTTCTAGGGGGAAGTGGAGGTGGTTTAGGATTGCCTCAGGTCCGTCTCTCTTGTTTAGAATGCCTGTGACTTATGTGAAAAGGATAACATTTTTCTGGGTAGTCCAGTATTCAGCATCCTAGAGTCATTCTACTTCATCTTCGTTTGCGGACATAATCTGAGCATGTTTTTTCTCTCGGCTTTTTCGTAAATTGGTTTGCGTTGATCCACCTGAGGTGGATTTTGGTTGGTTGCGCTAGTTAGTTGTTCGTGTGCGTGGACAGAGGGAAGTCTTTACAGCTTGTCATTGTGAATTAAACACCTTCTCCTCTTTCTGAATATCCAGTGGGGTATCTTCTCCATGGTGTTTATGAGGTTTTCATTCCGCCTGTGAGGATCTACATTCCTGTATTCTGGTTCTTGGCAAGTTTGTGTGGATCTGGACAGCAGTAGCCCACCAATTGATCTATATTCCATTACAGACCTGACAGCTCCTATGTACATCTCTTTGAGGATCTTGCCATCGGCGCCCCACTTGGTGCCTTCCAGTTTCTATATTGAGGCAGACTTATTTGTAGCGTTCTGCTCTAGACCTTTGGTGTGTTTCCAAGTGAGTTGCTAGTCAAGTTCGACGCCAAGATATGCAAGATATGTTGGTGTACCTGTCTGTGGCAAAGGCAATTCTTTCTAGTCACTGGAAGTTTAAAGACTTCCTATTTGTTGGAATGGGTAAAGCAGGCGACTACTATCCTGTTGATATTGATGATCGCACACCAGTCCTTTCTCTATTTCAAATAATATTGAGAGCTTCTCGCACACGGATAACGGCAGTCGACCTGTTCTCTGCAGTAGTCAGGTCGTGGAGTCGTCAGCATGTAGAGCATTTTGCATATGTCCCAACAGTCTCTGTAATGTCATTAATGAATACGAAAAATAGCATTGGTGAAATGACACTGCCCTACGGTACACCCTGACTGGTATTGATGAGGTCACACAGTGCCCCATCCAGCCTGATCTTTACCGCATGTGTTTTAGATAGCTCTGTATTCAATTGTGCATCTTTCCTGACATCCATGGTTCAACAACTTCAGGCGAAGCGCTTGCTTCCAGACTTTTTCAAAGTCTTGCAAAAGGCGTCAACGACAACGATGACTTTTTTTTTTCAGTGAAAAGCCTTTTCAAGAAATTGGGTTAGACAAATAATTTTCGATGTTTCCGTTCTTCCTGAAAACTGTTGGTATTTTTTTTTTTGAATCAGGTTCTTGTTTTCCAGATGCCAGCAGTCTCTTGTTGAACTTTCGCTCAAGTGTCTTTCCTAGGCAGCTTAGTAGGTTGGTGGGTCTGTAGCTGAGTTCATTGGTTTTATTTCCCCCTGTCTTCGAGACAGAGTGTGGGTGGATTCTTCTAAATAGAGAGAAAAATTCGTGGACTGGTTATAAAACTTACATAGCATTTATTTGGCCTTAATTTTAAGGGGTTGGATCGTCTTACCGGTGACCCAATCCCTATCCTTTCTAAGGGGTTAACTCCTCTTCAATTTTCTGTTAACATCTTATAATTCTGTAGGTGGACACTACTTGCTGACTCAGAGAACAACATTTAGGTCTTTGAAATCCAGTACCTCAGGAATTTGTTCTGCATATTCGAATATCCTTGAAAATAAGATCAAGAAGTACATACAACAGTTTTAAGCCTACAAGGACCGCTTCTGGAAAAGGTGAATCGACACAAGCGTGCATGATTTGCTCATATCATCGCTCACATCAGATGCCACACCACAGTGCCCAAGATCACTTTCAGGGTACTCTGAAAAGTGGCCATCTCCAAATGACAGAGGAAGAGATTGGTGGCAAATCCAAAAGACTGGACCATTCTCAGAATGCCTCAAGCGCTTTTTGCAGCATCCTGGAAACAGAGATGAAGGATCGCTGTTTATTCTGCGTCTCATAGTTTTACGTTCCCATAACGACTACTGTGAAGATGAGGTTCAAATAGAAGATGCAGCATCTATGAATAGCGTTTTCAGAGTTCACATCATTCTATGTACAGAAGAACACACTATTCATTCTTTACACTGTTTTTTTTTACATTATTCATTGTCAACAGAATAAAGCTTTTCAGAGTTCACATCATTCTATGTACATAACACACTATTCATTCTTTACACTGTTTTTTTACATTATTTATTGTCAAGAGAATAAGGGAACTAAATATCACATATCACCACCAGTTATCGTGTGATCCACTTTGTGCCAGTAGCATGTAAGAGAAAAAGCTGAACGCACTTTTATTCTATCCAGTCTGTCATGCCCGATCTATAGCTACAATTTCTCTTACTCCCAAATTACATCAACGTCCAAATTTAAATGAGAGACAATAAAAAAATCTAGCAAATACGCTTATTTGTTTAAAACTGTTAAGAATGTCATCTCCGAGTCAAAGCGAGTTTGACAAAAGTATAATCAGACTATACATGTACATAACTAGCATGACATGAATGGATAAATAACTACTTTTCTTTTCAGACAGGAATGGTTCTTTTTACATAAAAGTTAGCAAATTAAGTAAAAAGAATGGATTTATGCTTAAACAAAGGGTGAAAGTAAAACATACAGCCGAATACATGTCATGTCGAATTTTAATTACTTTTTGAAGTCCACCAGATAGCAAAGTTCATTTTATAGTTATCAAATCAAAAACATGTTGAAATTGAAAGATAAAAATCAAATTCGTCACGAACTCCACCACACACATCGTCTTTGAGTCTCTGCCTACCAATCCATTCACATTTGCTTTTTAGTTTGTTAAGTATCTCTGTGCATTTGATAGAAGTAGTGGTTTGTTATTATCATAACTACACACGCACTCACACACACACACACACACCACACACACACACACACACACACACACACACACACACACGCATGCACGCACACACACATATATGTATACATATATACATATATATATATATATCTACATACATGTATATGTTTATACATATACACATACACATATAAGCACACACATATGCACACACGCACATACAGACGCACACACACACACACACACACATATGTATGTGTATATACAGAGGGGTGCAAAAGTAGGTATACAGTATCACATCATTATTATAATGCTTAATTCTGGTCACGATTAGAGGAGTGTGTGAATACCGACGGCAAGCAGTTTGAGAATTTGAGGGATTAAGGCTGTGCTTGTTATTACATGTATAAGCAATATTCATTTGTATAATAAATGCAATGGGTATTGTACGTGTTTTCTTTTCTCATAATTGTATACCTACTTTTGCACCCCCCTGTATATATGTATATATTATATATAATATATATATATGTGTGTGTGTGCGTGTGTATACATATGTGTGTGTGTGTGTGTGTATGTGTGTGTGTGTGTGTGTGTGTGTGTGTGTACATATAATTATGTACCTATGTGTGTGTGCGTATGTGTATGCATATATATGTATATATATATATCTATATATCTATATATATATATCTATATATATCTATATTATATATATACATATGTATTTGTATATGTGTATCTGTAGTTATTTATCTGTATATATGTATATCGTTTGTTTCGTTTAAATGAATCTTGGGATAAAACAATTCAGCGAAGTAGTGAGCAAACACATCTAGCATAGATAACGATCAATTTGCTCTTTTAATCAAACGTTTATTGGTACAGCTGAACGCTTCACAGATGTGGTCATTTATATCTGCGTGTTTACGACACGAGTATGTGAGGTTGAGCATAATTGTCAGCTGTGTGTATGTATGTATGAGTGTGTGCCCGTGCGTGCGTGCGTGCATGAGTGAGTGTGTGTGCGCGTCTGCGTGTGCGTATGTGTATCCATGCGTGTGTGTGTGTGTGTGTGTGTGCGTGGTGTGTTTGTGCGTGTATGTGCGTGGTGTGTTTGTGCGTGTGTGTGTGTGTGTGTGTGTGTGTGTGTGTGTGTGTGTGTGTGCGTGTGTGTATGCGCGCGTGTGTGTGTGTGTGTGCGTGTGTGTGTGTGTACGTGCACTTGCTTGTGTGTGTATGCTTGCGTGCGTTTGTGTGTGCATGTACGTGTGTGGCGCGCATTTGCTTTACGATATCTTGCATCACAAAGACGATTGAGTCACTCTGTCTGCAAATCACATCAAATCTATTGCCGATGTGATCATTTCTCCCCCCCAACCATTGTCACATACGTGTGAGAACCAGAGCTTCAAACGGTAGGCCTACTAATTGGTACACGCAAATACGTTATAGTAATCTTCGTTACAATGTAAGTAAATCTCCCAAACATTTCCTAAATACTGAAAAAAAGCAGTTAAAACTATTTTGATCGATGCTAGATTCCACTTTTACGGTAGAGGCCGGAAATGAGTTAACTTTCACAGCCCAGAAATTACCCCGAGTGATTAACAAGGCAACAACAAAAAGTAAAATGGAAAAAAAAAAAAAGTAAAGCGTGTTGCTTTAGTTTCAACTATTTAGTATCAACTAGGAGACAACTAATCACAGAATCTTGCAATATTCATACGCCTACAATTAAGTATATTTTCATTTTGGCAAATCCATGCTTTTTCAATGTTCAAGTGTTGTCATATTTTGTTTTATTGCATTCATTTATTTGTTTCCTTTTTTGGTTTTATAAAAAGCGCTTACACCGACTATTTTTTTTCTTTTCGATCTGTTTGTGTTCTATATCTGACTGCTATAAATATAACTTCTCTTCTGAAACATTTATTTGCTTATTTCTATGCCCTACATGGCGATTTAAAGTTCACTTAAATATTGAAATCCTCAGTCTAAAACCTCCATCTCTGCTGCTCACTCCACCGCCATCTCCCGTTCTTTCTCTCCTTTTCGTGAATCCACCTTTTTCATATTCCTCCTCATCACCACCGTCGTCGTCATCATCATCATCATCATCATCATCATCATCACCACTGCCGTCAAAATATCTTCATTTCGATTCACTTTGCCCAGACAGAATAAAAAAAAAAGTTCGATAAAGAAACTGAATCACCAATGTCTGCACCACGCAGACAGAGCAATCAGCCTAAACATGAAATATATCTTATTGTTTTCATATATCAAAGGATGCAAAACAAACCAATGCTTTGTGCTATCATTTTTTCTTGCTAAGGAAGCAGAGTCAGGAATGAACTGACAGAATCAAAAATGCCATTTTATGTGGACAAATTCAAAACCAAACATAATAAACTGTTAGATACAAAGAAGACTTCTTTAATTTCCGTGAAACAGCCAGCCAGCCACGCATGTTCGTTAAGCGCAAGCGGACACACGCACACACACACACACACACACACACACACACACACACACACACACACACACACACACACACACTGTCATGCTTTTGTGTACACATGTTCACGCACTCAACACATGCAAAAAGCATTCGTCCGTCACGCAACGCACGCTCTCCTTCCAACCAATGGCACTAAACAAATTGCAATGATAATTTATACATTTTTTACTAACCACTTTCAAACACACATAAAACATTCATATTTAACATTCATTTTCACGCACCTTTATATCCACTCTTCCTCTCCTCCTTCTTCGTCTCCTCCCCTACTTCGTCTCATTCTTCGTCTCCTGCTCCTATTTCTTTTCCTTCTCCTTCTTCGTCGTCTCCTTCTTCGTCGTCTCCTTCTTCGTCCCCTTCTTCCTCGTCTCCTTCTTCCTCGTCTCCTCTTTCTTCTCCTGCTCCTCTTTCTTCTCCTTCCTCTTCTTCTTTGCCTTCCTTTTCTTCTCCTTATCCTCTGCTTTGCTTTCTTCTTATTCTTATTCTCCTTCTTACACCTCTCCTTCTCCTTATTCTTTTTTGCCTTCTTTTTTTCTTTTTCTTTTTTTTTCTTCTTTTTCTCCTAACTTACTTTCTTTCTTTTCTTCTTCTTCTCCTTTTTCACCTTGTTTTCTACTTCTTTTATTTCTTCTTCTGCTCCATCTCTCCTTTCTCTTCTTCTTTCTTTCGCCTTCTTTTCTTCTTCTTTTCTTTCTTCTTCTTCTGCTCTATCTCTCCTTTCTCTTCTTCTTTCTTTCGCCTTCTTTTCTACTTCTTTTCTGCTTTCTTCTTGTTCCTCTTCTGAAGGTGGTTTTTCTGGAGACTGACTAACAAACCTAGTCCACCCCAAGTTCCCAACTATATTCACATGCACACACAAAATGTCCTTCCGCACGCAACATAAAAACTCATGTATATATCACTCCATGCACACGACACAAAAAAACATGTGCACGCACCACCCTGCGCACATGACACAGACATACTCATATACACACACACAGACACACAGACACACACACACATATATAATAACATACATACTATATATATATAATGTATATACATGTATATATATTATATATATATATATATATATATATATATAATATACATACATATACAAATACAATACACAACGAACAACACACACAACACAACACACAACACACACACAACAACAACACACACGAACACACACCACACACACACACAAAACACACACACAACACACACACACACACACACACACACACACACACACACACACACACACACACACACACACATGATAACTCTTCACGGGTTTCAGGATGAAGAAGAAGAAGAAGAAGAGGAAGAAGAGGAAGAGGAAGAAGGAGGAGAGGAGGAGGAGGAGGAGGAGAAAAGATTGAGTCTTGCCCTTTCAATACCATTCTTGATTTTAGAAATGACTTCGTATTCATCACAAAAAAAGTCTGTATATTGTATTTACCTTTTGTTCTATTTCTTCATTCTGTATATGTATGCTTTTTTTATGTTTAATCCAAAAGATCAACAACAAAACAAAATAATGAAACCAAATTTCAACTACAGTAACAGTTTCGCTTTAGCATTCTTGGGTCACAGTCCAATTGTATACTTGTTTTTGAAGCAACGCTTTCTGTTATTTTTCCCTGGCGTCGAAAGATCCAGAACTGATAAATCATCCTTGTAGCCAAGTTTGTGTCTAGGAATAATGCAAACATTCCCTCTTGATAATAATTACGTTCATGTGATTTGCAGTGGCCTCCTTTTCCCCTCGGCTTTGCAAGTGCTTTCACCAGGTTAATACTTTTAACGTCTGCTGTAGTGAAAAGATTCACAATCTTGCCTAATGCCGGTCTGACAGAGACAGTTTCTCGTTGACTTCAGAGTACTGAAACTGATAGGCGCGATGCCGGACGGAGGTTGTATGGATATGCTACATATGTGAAATGAAAGCTGCAATACACAAACAAACAGGCAATTTTTTAGAATCAGATATTTCCAAGAAAACCCAAAACATTAACATGAACAAACAATGAAACAAAGAAATAAATGTTGAATAGAAAAATAAAAGAAAGAGAGAGAGAGAAGAGAGTGAAAGAAAGAGAGAGAGAGAAGGAAAGATTTTGAGAGAGAGAGAGAGATTTTGAGAGAGAGAGATTTTGAGAGTGAGAGAGAGATTTTGAGAGAGAGAGAGAGAGAGAGAGAGAGATTGAGAGAGAGAGAGAGAGAGAGAGAGAGAGAGAGAGAGAGAGAATATGATAAACAAACAAAATTAATAAACAAATGTCATTAGCATTTTCCCCGCAAAAATGAAACAAAAGAAAGAAAAACCACATAAATTCTCAAAACTCCCAAACATTGGAATTAATCCTATTTCACTTCCCCAGTATGTACATTTACATTGCTGTGAGTATGATTTCCACTTTGACTTTCCGTCTCTTTGCCAGTCAGCTGCAGATTTTATCCGTTCACTGGCAAACTTACACGTAGTTTACCCGAGTATCATAAGGTAGCTTCTTTATCCATCACTCTGGCATACATATGATCAAGAATGGTTGAACCAGAGACCTAGAGAGATCGGTAAAACCCCTTTCATGTGCGTGTCTCAATGCAGCGGCCCGACAAGCACAGTCCTGAAGAGGGCTCGGGATAACACGAACCATATATTATTGAACTGATATATATTGCGCGTAGTATTTATGACCTACCACCACGAAATCAGTCTTAATTAACTCGCAGTCAGTCGAACAGCACTAGGAGCTGAAAAGGTGATTGAGGGTCTATCTGGAGTGTTTTGACTTTTTCTCAAAATTGATACAATCTTGAAAAAATATTATTAATCAATTTAAAATGGTATTTTAATGCACTGATCGCAGCAGAAAGAACGCAATTTGCTACCAAAAGTACCTGTTTTTGCCTCTTATTATAAACCATAACCGGTGCAGCACCCGCATATGTAATATACTGACGGAAAGCTCTTTGGTGCACCTTTCAGATAATGACCGCTAAAATTAGAAACAAAATGGGTCAAAGCCACCAAATAAAGAAATTTAAGGAAAATGTGTGGGAGAGCACACAAAAGCTTTAGAGGCCTTTTTTCTCAAAATGGCTGTCATACAACTTCATGACTTTAAACATACATAACTTCTACATTTTTTTTGAGTACAAACTTTATTCAAGTAACAAAATAATCAGCAGAATGTACACTTTCCAGTGATATGTATATCTCAAAATGCCCAAAATGCCAGTTAAGACTGATGACGTGGTGAGAGGTCACATTTGATCCAGATCAGATAGTGATCACCCACGGAATGGTATTGTTGCCAGTCTTTCTCAAAGCCTCTCGTTAAAGCATTTTATTCAAACTTTCTTTTTATTCCATCTTTTGCTTCACAACAAACGAACATATAACACTCAATGTGGCAACGAAAAATGACCATGGCTGACCTCTGCTCTTCAAAATACTAACAAATCCAAATTCATCTGGTTGAAGTTGTTGCAGTGCCAATACGTCCAAACGAACTATTAATTTTAAGTTGCCATAAGGCCACCCATCTGACGAAACTGTGCATTTGCTAGGTCATTTCAGTAGAGTTCAATGGTGTCTATTCTGATCCATCATACGTAGAACCAATCCGACCTAATTCAGTATAACATAATTCGATATGACCCGGACAAAATAGAATATACATAGCAATACAACTGGACAGGATACAATAAATACAGTAAGTACAACAACTACAATAAACAGGACAGGATACAATAAATACAGTAAGTACAACAACTACAATAAACAGGACAGGATACAATAAATACAGTAAGTACAATAACTACAATAAACAGGATATGATACAATAAATACAGTAATACAAATACATAAACAACTAACTACAATAAAAAGGACAGGATACTATAAATACAGTAAGTACAATAACTACAATAAACAGGACAGGATACAATAAATACAGTAAGTACAATAACTACAATAAACAGGACAGGATACAATAAATACAGTAAGTACAACAACTACAATAAACAGGACAGGATACAATAAATACAGTAAGTACAACAACTACAATAAACAGGACAGGATACAATAAATACAGCAAGTACAATAACTACAATAAAAGGACAGGATACAATAAATACAGTTAGTACAACAACTACAATAAACAGGACAGGATACAATAAATACAGTAAGTACAATAACTACAATAAACTGGACAGGATAAAATAAATACAGTAAGTACAACAACTACAATAAACAGGACAGGATACAATAAATACAGTAAGTACAACAACTACAATAAACAGGACAGAATGCAATAAATACAGTAAGTACAATAACTACAATAAACAGGACAGGATACAATAAATACAGTAAGTACAACAACTACAATAAACAGGACAGGATACAATAAATACAGTAAGTACAATAACTACAATAAACAGGACAGGATACAATAAATACAGTAAGTACAACAACTACAATAAACAGGACAGGATACAATAAATACAGTAAGTACAACAACTACAATAAACAGGACAGGATACAATAAATACAGTAAGTACAACAACTACAATAAACAGGACAGGATACAATAAATACAGTAAGTACAATAACTACAATAAACAGGACAGGATACTATAAATACAGTAAGTACAATAACTACAATAAACAGGACAGGATACAATAAATACAGTAAGTACAACAACTACAATAAACAGGACAGGATACAATAAATACAGTAAGTACAACAACTGCAATAAACAGGACAGGATACAATAAATACAGTAAGTACAATAACTACAATAAAAAGGACAGGATACAATAAATACAGTAAGTACAATAACTACAATAAACAGGACAGGATACAATAAATACAGTAAGTACAATAACTACAATAAACAGGACAGGATACAATAAATACAGTAAGTACAATAACTACAATAAACAGGACAGGATACAATAAATACAGTAAGTACAATAACTACAATAAACAGGACAGGATACAATAAATACAGTAAGTACAATAACTACAATAAAAAGGACAGGATACAATAAATACAGTAAGTACAATAACTACAATAAACAGAATACAGTGCAATACAACAAAGAAGAAAAGGAAATATGCATGTATTTGAAACTCTCTCTCCCTCTCTCTTTCTCTCTCTCTCTCTCTCTCTCTCTCTCTCTCTCTCTCTCTCTCTCTCTCTCTCAATCTGGATGTGTGTACGCGGGAGCGTGTGTGTGTGTGTTGTATGTGTATGTGCGTGTGTGTATGCAGCGTGTATGTAAGAGAGAGAAGGAGAGAGAGGGGGGGAGGGAGGGAGAGACAGAGAGAGAGAGAGAGAAAGAGACAGACAAAGAGACAGAGAGAGAGAAAGAAAGAGACAGACAGACAGAGACAGACAGACAGAGAGAGACAGACAGACAGACAGAGACAGAGACAGAGAAACAGAGAGAAGGATTTTGAGATCCAAAATTTTTTTTGGTCTGTTTATTTGTTTTTGTGACTCTCCCAAATTCTATCCCCAAAATCTAAGCCCCAGTGCATTGGTTAACGCTCAGGAACGCTTCCGTTCTGCGAAATTCATTTAAGCGAAGGTATAAGGAAAATGAATCAGCCTTACCAGTTCACCTGCAGATGTGCTTCTGAATATTCCAGATAATATTTTCAGCTTTACCAGACTGAGTTATTTTATGATCAGGTAGAGAAGGAACAGGGGGCTGGTCCAATAACAGGAGAAACATGACTGGGAGCGAAATGTGTTGAATTTGTTTTACCCGCTTTGCCTTTCCTCTTCAGTCCTTCCACCCCCAGCCCCTTTTTTCACTCTCTCACTCCTTCCTTCCTTCCTTCCTTCCACACTTTAAAACCTTCAACCACCTGCTTGTGCCCCGTTCTTCTGTTCCGATCATAAAGAGGTGAAGATTAAGATTTTGGTTGTTTGTGCGTGTGGGTATGTGTGTGTGTGTGTGTGTGTGTGTGTGTGTGTGTGTGTGTGTGTGTGTGTGTGTGTGTGTGTGTGTGGTGTTTGTGTGTGTATGTGTGGTGTGTTTGTGTGTGTGTATGTGTGTGTTTGTGTGTGTGTGTGTGTGTGTGTGTGTGTGTGTGTGTGTGTGTGTGTGTGTGTGTGTGTGTTGTTTCCTCGGTGTTTTTTTTTTTCATTAAAGCGATTTTACACACACACACACACACACACACACACACACACACACACACACACACACACACATACACGCACACACACACACGCACACACACACACGCACGCACGCACACACACACACACACACTATGTCAATGTTTTTTATGGTTACTAGACCCTTTAACCGCCAGTAGGGCACGGTAGGTGGCAACAAATATACGAAAATCCAACACAATAAACAAAGAAGATGAAGCAGAGAGCTTTCATAACAGACTTGACCAAACACAAAGTATATTGAAACTGTCTCAGGATAAGAAACTCAAATCTTCAGAAGATATCTGCCACAGTCAACACGGTCTCACATCCAACTGGGTCCTCAACCGGGCATATCCATTGTCTAATCAGACCAACAGAGTCATCATCGAGATGTAGGTACAAGAAGTCGTTTCAACGTGTCTGGATGAGGACTGTACAATCGAACTTCCAAAAGCTGAACTTATAAGCCCGTAAGAGCACCACCATTATCATCATGTGCCTTGTCGCGTGGCGTTGGCGATCATGGCCCTCCATACGAATCTATCTTTTGTTGCTGCAAGTGTTATCAAACAACTTTTTTGTCCTCATCTATTCTGCAAATCAGTCCAATATTTCCTCCCTGGGTCTATGTGGTGCTCTTTTTCTCTGCAGCTTTCCTGTTATGACTAGGTGCTCAAATTTCTCTTGTCCCATAAATGTCCTATGAATGTTGTTTGCCTTTTCCTATTCTTCTTCATTAGTGTTCTTTTTGTATTTGCCTCTTTCAGGAGCATAGTTGCCAAAGAATGGATGATCCAGCTTCGTGCTCTGCTCATGTATTTTCAATTGTTTACATATGAAACGATTATGAAGAAGCATGTCAGAATTCTTGAAATCAGAATGCATCGCCTGTACAAATAATAGATTGACTGAAAACGTGTGATTTGATGACGACAAACATATGCACACATATTGTATATGCAATTTAAGTATCCTTTTTGTACCAAACAACACTTTTTAAAAAAGATATCTTACCAAAAATATCACATAGAAGAATACAACACAAAACTGATGTGGAAATTGCACACCTTTAAAATGAAATGGTTGTCATATTTATCATTAATAACAAACAAAACTTGATACTCAGTACATAATACAAATATTGTCAGTGTACATGATGAAATATGAGAACTAGTCAGACTTCTCAACAATCCATGCGTGTTGTTTTTCTTTTGTTTTGTATCATGTTATACATTTTTTATCGTTAGTTGTGCTTCACGTAGATGTGTACATACTTGTATTTTGATCATACGGATATTTTGCATGAATTGGATATTTTCCTTACGATATGAGTTGTTTTCACTTTACAGAGAAACCATCATGAGAGAACTAGAAGAATGCCCCTGGACAAAGGTTGGAGGAAAAATGATAAACAACATTCGTCGCGCAGATGACACCGTGCTAATTGCAGAAAAAGAAAGGGACTTACAAAACCTTGTGAATATAATAGAAATGGAAAGCAAAAATAAAGGGCTGGCGCTAAATAGCAAGAGAACTGGAGTCATAGTAATCAGTAAAAATCGAGAAATCCCCTCATGCAAAATAACAGCAAACGGCACAACATTGAGACAGGTTGATAAGTTTAAATATCTGTGAACGACCATCTCACCAGAAGGCAGATGCACATCAGAAATAGCCAGTAGAATCAGCCAAACTAAAACAGCATTCAAGAAGATTAAAAGCGTTCTTACCAACAAATGCCTAACAATCAACATTAGCAAGAGAGTTCTTGAATGTTATGTAGAACCGATACCGTTGTACGGCGTGAGGCGTGGACTGTAAACACGCAAAGCCGGAACTATATTGAGGCAGCCGAAATGTGGTTTCTGAAGTTGAGAGTTCCATGGACAGCAAAGACAACAAACAAGACAGTCTTGATGGAGGTAGACACAAGAAGATCATTGATAAAGAAGATTAGGAAAAGACAAGCAACATTTATAGGACATTTTATCAGGAAAGGGGAATTAAAACACCTGGTCACAGCAGGAAAGCTAGTGGGAAAGAGAACATCAGGTAGACCCAGGGAGAAAATACTGGACGGACTTGTAGAGTCGCTGAGGAAAGAGAGAGTGGAAGACGTACTTGCAGCGACAAGGGATAGATTTGTATGGAGGGCCATGATCGCCAACGCCATGTGGCAGGGCACATGATGATGATGATGATATGATTACAACCACGTTTTGTTATTTTGTTTTTGCTTTTGTCTGTACTACTTTTTAAAGTGATTTTAAACAAAGTCTAAAAAAGTAGCTGCATCCTCTGGTTTGTGGACAACGCCTCAACCCATCCACCTGTACATGGTTACCTATCCCTCTACAGGGATAGGGAAGATAAGGCATTGATGGAGAAGAGATGGGGAGAGCTTTTGTAATGCTGGCCCCAACGGATCTGGAATCTCTAATACCGTTAATACCATTATCCCCAGAGTAACCGGAGTCTCTAATACCATTAATACCATTATCCCCAGTGTTACAGGAATCTTGACTGGAATTAGATACCGTTAATACCATCATCCCCAATGTCTAATACCGTTAATACCATTATCCCTAGTGTAACCGGGGTCTTTAATACCGTTAATACCATTATCCCCAGTGTAACTGGAGTCTCTAATACCGTTAATACCATTATCCCCAGTGTAACCGGGGTCTCTAATACTGTTAATACCATTATCCCCAGTGTAACCGGGGTCTCTAATACCGTTAATACCATTATCCCCAGTGTAACCGGGATCTCTAATACCGTTAATACCATTATCCCTAGTGTAACTGGGGTCTCTAATACCGTTAATACCATTATCCCTAGTGTAACTGGGGTCTCTAATACCGTTAATACCATTATCCCTAGTGTAACTGGGGTCTCTAATACCGTTAATACCATTATCCCCAGTGTAACCGGGGTCTCTAATACCGTTAATACCATTATCCCTAGTGTAACCGGGTTCTCTAATACCGTTAATACCATTATCCCTAGTGTAACTGGGATCTCTAATACCGTTAATACCATTATCCCTAGTGTAACCGGGGTCTCTAATACCGTTAATAACATTATCCCCAGTGTAACCGGGGTCTCTAATACCGTTAATACCATTATCCCCAGTGTAACCTGGGTCTCTAATACCGTTAATACCATTATCCCTAGTGTAACCGGGGTCTCTAATACCGTTAATACCATTATCCCTAGTGTAACTGGAGTCTCTAATACGACCGTTAATACCATTATCCCTAGTGTAACTGGAGTCTCTAATACCGTTAATACCATTATCCCCAGTGTAACTGGAGTCTCTAATACCGTTAATACCATTATCCCTAGTGTAACTGGAGTCTCTAATACCGTTAATACCATTATCCCTAGTGTAACTGGAGTCTCTAATACCGTTAATAACATTATCCCTAGTGTAACTGTGGTCTCTAATACCGTTAATACCATTATCCCTAGTGTAACCGGGGTCTCTAATACCGTTAATACCATTATCCCCAGTGTAACTGGGGTCTCTAATACCGTTAATACCATTATCCCTAGTGTAACTGGAGTCTCTAATGCCGTTAATACCATTATCCCCAGTGTAACTGGGGTCTCTAATACCATTAATACCATTATCCCCAGTGTAACTGGAGTCTCTAATACCGTTAATACCATTATCCCTAGTGTAACTGGAGTCTCTAATACCGTTAATACCATTATCCCTAGTGTAACTGGAGTCTCTAATACCGTTAATAACATTATCCCTAGTGTAACTGTGGTCTCTAATACCGTTAATACCATTATCCCTAGTGTAACTGGGATCTCTAATACCGTTAATACCATTATCCCTAGTGTAACCGGGGTCTCTAATACCGTTAATAACATTATCCCCAGTGTAACCGGGGTCTCTAATACCGTTAATACCATTATCCCCAGTGTAACCTGGGTCTCTAATACCGTTAATACCATTATCCCTAGTGAGACCGGGGTCTCTAATACCGTTAATACCATTATCCCTAGTGTAACCGGGGTCTCTAATACCGTTAATACCATTATCCCCAGTGTAACCTGGGTCTCTAATACCGTTAATACCATTATCCCTAGTGTAACCGGGGTCTCTAATACCGTTAATACCATTATCCCTAGTGTAACTGGAGTCTCTAATACGACCGTTAATACCATTATCCCCAGTGTAACTGGGGTCTCTAATACCGTTAATACCATTATCCTAGTGTAACTGGAGTCTCTAATGCCGTTAATACCATTATCCCTAGTGTAACTGGAGTCTCTAATACGACCGTTAATACCATTATCCCCAGTGTAACTGGAGTCTCTAATACCGTTAATACCATTATCCCAGTGTAACTGGGGTCTCTAATGCCGTTAATACCATTATCCCTAGTGTAACTGGGGTCTCTAATGCCGTTAATACCATTATCCCCAGTGTAACCGGGGTCTCTAATACCGTTAATACCATTATCCCTAGTGTAACTGGGGTCTCTAATACCGTTAATACCATTATCCCTAGTGTAACTGGGGTCTCTAATACCGTTAATACCATTATCCCTAGTGTAACTGGAGTCTCTAATACCGTTAATACCATTATCCCTAGTGTAACCGGGGTCTCTAATACCGTTAATACCATTATCCCCAGTGTAACCGGGGTCTCTAATACCGTTAATACCATTATCCCTAGTGTAACTGGGGTCTCTAATACCGTTAATACCATTATCCCTAGTGTAACTGGAGTCTCTAATACCGTTAATACCATTATCCCTAGTGTAACTGGGGTCTCTAATACCGTTAATACCATTATCCCTAGTGTAACTGGGGTCTCTAATACCGTTAATACCATTATCCCTAGTGTAACTGGAGTCTCTAATACCGTTAATACCATTATCCCTAGTGTAACCGGGGTCTCTAATACCGTTAATACCATTATCCCTAGTGTAACCGGGGTCTCTAATACCGTTAATACCATTATCCCCAGTGTAACCGGGGTCTCTAATACCGTTAATACCATTATCCCTAGTGTAACCGGGGTCTCTAATACCGTTAATACCATTATCCCTAGTGTAACCGGGGTCTCTAATACCGTTAATACCATTATCCCCAGTGTAACTGGAGTCTCTAATACGACCGTTAATACCATTATCCCCAGTGTAACTGGAGTCTCTAATACGACCGTTAATACCATTATCCCCAGTGTAACTGGAGTCTCTAATACGACCGTTAATACCATTATCCCCAACAACCTCTCAGATCATGGGGGAACCAAAACAAAAAAAACAACAAAAAAAACAAACAAACAACAAACAAACAAACAAACAAAAAAAGCTGTATGCATTCACTGCAAGAACTACTTTAGAAATTGGCAAACGTAGGATTTTCAATCAAACCCTTATTTTCTAAGTTGACAGAGATTGAACTGCGGTAATCAATTTGGCATGGCGGCTGGTCCGCAAGGGAATGATGAGCCATTCTCTCAGCATTACGAAAAGTGTGGGGAAATGTGTGCAAGAGCGTAGGGTAGAAGAGGGGAAGAGATGGGGATTGTGGAACGGGAGGAGTTAATTGATGTCGAAGAGAACGTTTGACAGCGTGTGGTTTAATGATATTGTTGTGTATATTAACAAATCGCTTTTGCAATAGTTGTGTCAATTGTCCATTCTCTTTTCCCTGAGGACAGGGTATAGTTCATGTCAACTAATATGTGTACGTGTGTGCGTGTTTGGTGTGTGCGCCCGCGTCGCGCGCGCGCGCGCGTGTGTGTGTGTCTGTGTGTGTGTGCGTGTGTGTGTGTGTGATTGGTGTGTGTGTGTGTGTTGTGTGTGTGTGTGTGTGTGTTTGTGTGTGTGTATGCGTGTGTGTGTGTATGTGTTTGTGTGTGATTGGTGTGTATGTGTTGTGTGTGATTGGTGTGTGGTTGTGTGTGTGATTGGTGTGTGTGTGTGTGTGTGTGTGTGTGTGTGTGTGTGTGTGTGTGTGTGTGTGTGTGTGTGTGTGTGTGTGTGTGTGTGTGTGTGTACTAAATGATTAAAATTCTCAGAAAACAGCCGAGATTTCTTCAAATGAATATTTTAACATTTGGGATCACCCTGTCCAAATCCAAAACAAGTGCTACTGCCCGTGTTCAAGCGAACAGGAACCAGAAAACATGGAAGTAGAATCAGAACGCGTATTTATTTACAACAAGACAAGACAGGCGCAAATTTTCGGCCAAATGGCTTTTGTCACGCGTGAATGTAAGATCACAAACAAACACCAAATACAAAACTAGGAGAAAAAAGACCTCTTCGCCCACTGGACGAAGCAGCAGGGAAGTTTCAGTCTTTTTCTCCTAATATTGTATTTATATTTGTTTGTGATCTTACATTCACGCTTGACAAAGGCCAGTTGGCCTAAAATGTACGCCTATCTCGTCTTGTCGTATTAAATAAGCGTTCTGAATCTACGTTCGTGTTTTTCTGGTCCCTGTCCAAATATTACATGTATTTATATTATAGATATCGCATCAAATCTATCATACGCTCCATCTTCAACAATACCTCCATGTCCACGTGACTATATTTTTTGTTTTTATAAGGCTTCCTGCCTACAGTGAAAAAAACTCATGTGATAATGAGTGACCCAGCAGAAATGGAAAGCCTACACTCAACGAACTTGACAAGCTGAACATTCCAAAGAAAGATTCAGGCTACTGGAATAATTTACAAAAGGTAACTTTTATCTCTCCCTTCAGGAGTAGTTTCGTTAGTAACAGTGGCAGGTGTTGTTGTCACTTACAAAATATCTCGTGAGCGGGATTTCTTCTATTTTTAGCTTTATGGTTGTTACAGACTGGTATGACACAATTCCGGAACTGGGCTTGAAAACATTTAGATCTTCACATTTATATTTTGATTTTATTTATTCATTTATCTATTTATTTATTAACATGATATTTTCTTTACAATCATTCAATAAAATAATCTTGTTTCCTTATTTTACAATTATCATTATCATCATCATTATCATATCACTGTTTACTTTGCCGCTTCACCTTCTACACCACTCCCGCATCACTACTCCCACGCTGCTTAATTGGGCTGTCCAACATATTTCTAAACCAAGAAACGGACAGATCACCATGACAGCAGTCAGTGAAAGATCTCAGAATATGGGACAATTTTCACGGTGCTACGAGGAAAAGAATGAGGATGATAGTGATGATGCTAAGGAGTTCCATTTTAAACTGAGATAGCGTGACAGAGCTGTGCTCTACGCTTATGTTCATGATATATCCCCTGCGGTAGAGGTCAAGAAATTTTTGCAACACTCAAAATAGCGCATCAGTAGAAGAGATGACACTTGACTGACTGTGTGGTGCCAGCTTTCCCAACCAGCCCGTAGCACGTTCAGCTTTCGGTAGGAGCTGGTAGGATTCGAAAAATCCTACAAGAATTTTTTTGAACAGATCAGATAGAGGATCACACCTGCAGCAGTCCTAGTCAGTAGTCTGTTGTGCTAACTACTTAACCACATTGCCTAGCATTATCATTATTTTTTTTTACGATCATCGTACTCAGGGAGATTACCTTTGTGCTCATCTATCTTTTTTTTTCTTTCGTTCCGTTTTTAGTAATGGCCACAGAAGCTGGCACAGTATTTTTCTCTTTTTTTTTTCCTTTACAGATGATGATGATGATGATGATGATGATGATGATGATGATGATGATGTCGGTGAGGATGGTAATCATGATGCTATGGAGCTCCATCTAGGATAGAGACTGTGTGACAGGGCTGTACTCTATTCTTATTATCATAATATAATATCCTGGCGTCAACCAAGCCCGAGAGATACAGACATCTGTGGCGCTGATCAGAAGACTTGAGCACACCCTCAGTGACGCATCATGTAGTGGATGATACTCAACTGTGTGGTCCCAGTCTTCCCAATGAGCCCAGAGCACGCCCCCAATCTGGGTAGTAGCTCCAATGATTTTGAAGGGATTGATGGGAATTCGAACCCACAACCTTCCAGTCGGTAGTCCGTTGCGTTAACCACTACACCACGGCGACTAGTCAGCATTATTATTGATAATGGTAGTATAGATAGAATTGTTGATTTTTCCTCGTTGTCATCGTTACCCTGGTGGCAGGGCGGGCTGCCCGAGAGAGAGAGAGAGATGAAAACCCAGAGTGGGGAGAGAGAGGGGTCTTCCATTCTCTCTTGGTCAGACGGCTGGGCTGGACCTGGTTGGTGCGTGTTGTGTGGCTATGTTCCGGGGTTGGTCATCTCCCCAACTTGCCATTTACTTTGTAAACAAAGTAACTGATGACAGTGTCGGAATGGGTCATGCAACGCATGGACAGCTCCCCTTTGCTTGATAAAATGACTATCTTGTGGCATCGGGAGCTTGGGACGGAGAGTAGCGAGGCATTGGTGCTCTGGGTCCCATCCACACCCTTGAGGTGTTTCTTGTTAACCATTTTAAAACGCAAACGGTTTGCTGCAGAATGTGATTACTTGCTGTAATTGCTTGTAGCAACGAAACAAGACAGCGAAAATGTTTGGCCAACTAATGTGTGTCAAGCATCCTATAAAAGACTATACAGATCATGACAATGTTAATGGCGATACTTTATTTTCCACTGGTAGAAGTCATTAGCTTAAAAGTTGTTTTCTAAACTTACAGTTACATGCCTGTTGGCTGTTTTCATGTTTCCATAAGCCAACACTGATATGACTCATCATCATCATCAGGTGCCCTGCCGCGTGGCGTTGGCGATCATGGACTTCCATCTGTCTCTATCTCTCGTTGCCCCTAGCATCTCTCCCACCCCCCTCGTCCCCAGCCACTCTGCAAGTCCGTCCAGCATTTTCTCCCTGGGTCTACCCGGTGCTCTCTTTCCCTCCAGCTTTCCCGTTGTGACCAGGTGCTCCAAATCCCCTTCCTCATAAAATGGCCTATAAATGTTGCCTGTCTTTTCCTAATCTTCACTATAAGTGATCTACTTGTGTCTGCCTCCATCAAGACTGTCTCATTTGTTTTCTTTGCTGTCCATGGAACTCTCAACATTCTTCTTAGAAACCACATCTCGGCTGCCTCAATCTTGTTCTGGCTTTGTTTGTTGACTGTCCACGTCTCACATCCGTACAACAGTATTGGTTCTATATAAGATTCAAGAACTCTCTTCCTGATGTTTATTGATAGGCATTTAACTGATATGACTACGTGCATATTTTGATTATTCTGTATGAGTGTACACACGAAGGGGGTTTAGGCACTGGCAGGTCCACACTATTGATCCGGGCGATAGCAGAATATTCTCCACCCTTTACCCACCAGGCGAAAGTGCCTTGGTGAATCGAACCCAGGACTTTTCGACTGGAAGTCTAATGTTTGCCTTCTTGACTATGGCGCCCATCGAAGAAACAAGGGATGCAGCGATACGCTGAACAGTATTTAATGTTTCATCTCTGATTTAACTGAACCAGGTCTTGGTCTGTGAAGATTTCTCTTGACGTTTAGCATCACTACATAACGATACTGTATAAGCTCCGATGAGTTCAGTCATGTTTGTTAAAATGTCAGTCATAGTAAGGGGAAAGGAGCTGGCAGCTATGCAAGCTGGTGGCAAGGGCGGGCTGCCCGGGAGAGATGAAGACCCAGATTGGGGCTAGAGAGGGTTCTCCCATTCTGTGTTAGTCCAGAGGCTGGGCTTGGCCTGGTTGGTTGGCGTTGTATGGCTATGTCCCGGGCTTTTATCATCTCGATTTGTAAACAAGGTAACTGATGACCGGGTCCGAATGGGTCATGCAACGCATGGCAGCCCCCCTTTGCCTGATGGAATGATTATCGAGTGGCGAAGGGAGCTTGGGAGGTGACTGTCCAGAGAGCGGCGAGGCAGCTATGCAGTGGGTCCCATCAGAGCCCTCGTGTTGTTTCTTGTTAATTAACTTCAGTAATACAAAACATACGTAGAAGCTGCGCTGGACACAGCGCGTTTGAACGGTGATAAACAGTTGCATTTTAACAGAAGGGTGGTTGTGTGTGAGGGGGGGGGGGAGGGGGTTGAAGAGAGTAGAACCCAACGCGGCAGGATTCCTTCCCATGCAGCGTCTGCGGAAGAGCATGTGCCTCCAGGATCGGTTTTACACCCCCTCATGAAGATGCCTGCTCATTTGTCAGATCAATGGAAAAGTCCATCATCAACATCATCATCATCATCATCATCATCATCGTCATCATCATCATCACCACCACCACCACCACCACCACCACTATCGTCATCATCATCATTATCATCTTCATCAACATCATCATCACCACCATCGTCATCATTATCATCGTATTCGTCACCATCATTACCATCGTCACCATCATCGTCATTATTATTATCATCATCAGCAGCAGCAGCAGCAGCAGCAGCATCACCATCATCATCATCATCATCATCATCATCATCTGCAGCAGCAGCCAGCAGCAGCAGCAGCGTCATCACCATTGTCATCACCATCGTCATCACCATTGTCATCACCATCGTCATCACCATCATCGTCACCATCGTCGTCATCATCGTCATCATCGTCATCGTCATCATGATCATGATCATCATCATCATCATCATCATCATTATCAGCAGCAGCAGCAGCAGCATACCATCCATCGTCGTCGTCGTCGTCGTCGTCCTCCTCCTCCTCATCATCATCACACAGAGGCAAAGAACTTCACTCCGTTAATATCGAGGAACGTAAGTTCATTTGATACCCTTTACATGGTTCTGTTCTGTTAACTTTTTTGTAATCAAAATGTAAGGCGGATTGCGAACGAATATAGCTGACCCTCTTATTCTGCATTAATTCGTTCATTAATAACAAGTTTATCTTTCTATTCATCACTGCAGTTGCAGTCAGGCACAAACAAGCGTAGTCCAACAGAAAAGATGAGGCCTAAATGTTTCACCAGACATGGCTCTAAGTCTATCATGTTATTTCGTTCCACGAAAGCTTGGTTTAAACTTCAGGTCTGTTTGAATTGACTAGCATACGTGTAGAACCAATTTAACAAGATGTCATTATCATTTGCGTGCTGACTTTTCATTTTCTTTTGCAACATTTTCTTTGTCTTCTTCACACCAACGCATCGTGTACCTTGCTGATCTGCAAATAACTCAACAATTTCAGTTCTGTCTAGAGAAATAATTGGGTTTGGTATAACGGCAATATTTGAAATTGCTAATTTGTATTTACGATTCCCATTGAAGCTTTCTACTGTAATCTTTTTACAGAGAAAAAGGGAGACGGATTTATTTCTGTTTGATTTGTTGTCTGAACAATAGAATTGGGGACAGGTGTGTGGGCCGCAATGGAGATTCGTTATTTCAAACTGATTGAAAACAACTCAAATGTGTGTATGTCTGCGCACGCCCGCGTATGCAGTTTTACATGACATAATACTTCATTCGTTCATTCTCTTTCTACCTCTATCTCTGTCTCTCTCTGTCTGTCTGTCTGTCTCTGTCTGTCTGTGTCTCTGTTTCTCTCTCTCTCTGTCTGTCTCTCTGTCTGTCTCTGTGTCTCTCTTTGTCTCTCTCTGTCTCTCTCTCTTTCTCTGTCTCTTTCTGTTCTTCTGTCTCTGTCTTTCTGTCTCTCTGTCTCTCTGACTCTCTATGTGTCTGACTATTCTGTTTTTCTATCTGTCTGTCTTTCTGTCTGTCTGTCTTTCTCTCTTTGTCTCTAGCTCTCTCGTTCATCACACACACTATTTTGATTCTCACCAGGACAACATCAATGCCTGTCTGGTACACGCACGTATGGACGTTTCCGAATACCATGTGATCTGAATCCAGATGAATGTAACATACTTCCAACCTGCCAAATCTAACTGCCCAAATCACAGGGCCCTTTTCCATGACACCTCCAACACACAGTCTCCAACTTCCTAGTATATGATGATTTGAACAGCCACTCACAAAGCTAGGGCTATGAGCACGTGGATTGTCAAGTGGAGAAATTGAGAACTGGGAGGATGATAATAGGCTTTTTTCCCTCTTGAACAATCCTTTTTGACTACCTCACGGTCTACTCCAGGCGATGGCACACCACCTACACTCATGATTTCGCATTCTGCACCGAAAAAAGCAACAAGAATGTCACCTGAGAGGTGTGGAACAACAGGAAGGAACTGACTGCCGTCAAATCTTCTTGACTCTCAGCGAGGGTTCATTCCTCAAAACTATCTCTCCACAGCAGAACTATAAGAAGGCAAACTGGACCCTCTTTGGATACCACACACGTGAAATTACCGAAGGCATCACAGATCAAAGTAGAGACGTCAACATGATTATGATTGATTTCTCAATAAGTCATACTAGGGGTTGTCGTAAAGAGATGCAAACCACGCTGGACTACACAACCTTGAGGACGTACTGTCAAAAGCCAGCAGAAACCAACCCATCAGAAGAAAACAACATAAAACTCCACCAAGCAAAAGCCAAATTCTTGAAGTCAAAACTGCAGTCAATATGCAGGAGATGGAAAGAGAAAATGAGCTTTCTGAATTTTAAGACTGATGGCAGAAAACTCAGGAGATAAAGCAGATTAACCACGAAAACAACAGAGCCAAAGTCACCGCTGAAGGAAATGGGAAGATTCTGTCTGGAAACAAGCAGCTGACAAATTTGAAAATGCTGTGCAAATGTGAGAAATTTCCCAGTCAGAACTCACCAGCTACGAGAAGCCAGACGAAAATGAGAACAGCGAGAAAGGACCACAACAGAGCAACAGTGGAAACCCATGAAACTACCCCCTACTCTCCAGGAACTCAAGTTATCAATGAAAATGTTGAAAGCAAGTACGTCCGCTGGTCAGATGGAATCAGCAATGAAATGCTTACCCACCTTGGCAGGGAAGCAGTATACAAAGTTCTGAAGACATTCAACAACAGTTAAGAAGAAGGAACACTGCCACAAAAGGTGGAGAGAGACAGAGACTACCATTATGCCAATACTCAAGAAAGGAAAAACATATAAAGCAGACTCCCAGCTACCGCCCAGCTGGACTGATCATCTGCGTGATGAAGACCATGGAAAACATTTGTGAATAAGTGCTGACATCGGTACCTGGAAACCAGAAACTCCTTACAATGGATAAGCAGGACTTTGACAACTCTGTAGAACAAACATCAGACCACATGTCTGAGATTAAAGATGTTTTCCAGGGACAAATCTCGATCCTTCTTACCTGGATTGATCTACAAAAAGCATATGACAAGGCTTGGACTGATGACAGAATTCCTGTCAAATTGCAGAGGGCAGGTATTTCCAGTAACATGACCACAATATCAAGGCCTAATTCTGCAACCACAGACTAGGTCTCCGTCAATTAAGACCATAGCAAGAAATCCTACCGCGCCACAAGGCAGGGTCCTCTCTCTTGCCCTCTTCCTTCTCTTCATTAACGACTTGATATCTAAGCTAGTTTAGAGTACCAAGGCTGCTTTGTAATCAAACGACCTGGTTGTCTGGTATAAAGAGGAAAATGCGGCAACTGCCACTTACAGAAGGCAACAGGTAGCAGACCAGCTGAATACATAGGCAGAAAAGTGGTGCGTCTCCATTAACAAGCAGAATCTCCTACATCATTTACCGTGTCGACCAAAGAGAAGGCTGCCATCATCAAGCTTGGAGAAACACCTCTTAAGAAGGATGAACAAGTAACCCACCATAGAGTCTCTTTTGACAATAGGCAGACCTGGAAGGCACACAGTGCGAAAGCACAGAGTAAAGCTAGGCACAAGGTAGCGATTCTCAGGAAATTGGAGGGCAGTGCATGGAGAACAGACAGGAAGATATTGAAAACAGTACATCATAAAAGAATCAGGCCTCATCTGAAACATGGCTCCACTGCTTGATCAACTTCAGCCAAGACCGACATGTCGGCCCTCAACAAAGTACCAAACCAGACCCCAAGAGTTATCATTGTGCAGTTGAAGTTAGGTATGTGACTATAGATAGTGGGATAGATAGAGAGAGAGAGGGGGGGAGGGAGAGAGAGTCACAAGAACCCATCCTCTCAACCAGAGAAGGGATGCTAAGATCATGATGATGGTTGAGAAGTTCAGGTGTTTGACAAATCTTCCCATGACTCAGAGTTGGGATGATCTCACCAAAATTTGCCTAAAACAGAGAAACTGCATCCATGAGGTCAATAGCATATCGCGGCAACATCAGCAAGCCCTGCCAAAAGAGACATTTTCACTGCCAATTTTTGCAGCTGCCAGAATCGTGGACACTAGAGGAACTAGACTTTTCAGTCAATACTAATACCCTCCATGTCACCTCACATGGAGTACAAGATGACACAGCATGTCGGGCTCTCACGTTGGCCATGACAAAAGGGCGTTACCCACTGGAGGAATGGATACATGTATCCACCGATGGGTTATCCACACAATGCTGTGACCAACGACGGAGCCGGCATCCCTATCATCTTCCCAGAAACTCAAACGACAACTGCCAGTGTTATGACTGACAAAACACCACATCAACTACCGAGCAAAAGACACTAATGCACGCAGCCTCCATAATTCATAGAACATAACTGATACACGCTATCGAATGCTCTTCGTCTCAGATGCCCTCTCTATTCTTTAGGCCATGGAGAATAACAACCTCCAAGACCTGACAAAGACCTTCTAGCAAGTAGGAAACAACAGAGGAGTAGTCTTCGAGTGGATCCGTGCACTCTGTGGAATACCAGGAAACGAGACGGTGGACAAGATAGCAGAAAGAGGAGCCCAGGAAGGCCAACCAGACACCACCATCAGTGACGGGAAAAAAAACAAGAAAAAAAAGAGAACCATCCTTAGATCACTCCTCAAGCCAACAGTCAGAAAGGAATGACTACTCAACCTTCTGCCCAGAGAGCAACTTTTGGTCTTGCTGAGACTTTGCACTGACAACAACCGGCTCAATGCCCATATGAAATGCAAGTTCAAACTCATGCCTTCACCAGTTTATTCCTGCGGGTCGAAAGGACCACGCAGCTGAGCTTAATATCATAACGATGTCGCCTGTACCAAGTGGACCAACAGGAGACATGGCCGACTACTACCGCTCACTGATCACCAAGCTCCACGGCAGCCGGCAGGAACTCAACAGAAACGATCACAATCATCGCCAGATGTGGCCTGACCATCTAGACGGCAAACGAAAGAAAAAGAACACACCACACACACACACACACACACACACCACACACACACACGCGCGCGCGCGCGCGCAGTGGGGGGGGGGGCACAGAGAGAGAGAGAGAGAGAGAGACAGACAGACAGACAGACAGAAAGAGAAAAAAAAAAAACACACACACACATACAAACACACACAGTGGGGGGGGGGGGGAGGGCAGAGAGACAGAGAGAGAGAGAGAGAGAGAGGGAGAGAGAGAGAGAAACAGAGACAGAGAGACAGAGAGAGAAGCACACACACAGAAACACACACACACACACACACACACACACACACACACACACACACACAAACACACACACACAAACACACACACACACACACACACACACAAACACACACACAAACACACACACACACACAAACACACACACACACACACTTATTAGAAAACAACACAACGTTAAAGGAGCTGCGCGATGTCAATAAGTGCCCAATACTTACGACCACCATTGCGAGCCAAACTGATTCCGCGGTCCACGGTGACTTTTCCACGTCACCGATGGAAAATTCACCAGCTATACGGAATGCGCGGCTCAACCTCCAAAACTACAAGATCGGGAAAAAACACCCAAAGGAAGGAAAAATGACGTCAAACAAAGACCAGACGTCTCTACAAAACCTCACCGTGACGTCAAAACTGCGGTATCATCTGCACATTCCAGATTGAAATCTAATATTCTTCCACGTGTCCTTATCATCCACGACTCCGTCCTAAATAAAGTGGATGGAAAGAGACTGGGCTCTTCTTACGGTTTTCAGGTGGCGACGAGAAAAATCCGTACCATCGACGACTGTAAGACAGCCATTGAAAAATCGAAAGAAGAGCTGACACCTGAACCTGACTGTGTTGTTCTACATGTGGGGATTACAGATTTGAAAACAAAGGAGCCCACTGCATGTAGCATAAACCTAGAAATATGTGTGAAAATCATCAACACACAATTTCCGAAAGCTAAGGTAGTGGTCAGTCAGATCGCTCCTGTGAGGGACAAACACCTAAACGTTAAAAGAGAGCTTCTTAATGCCCTGACAAAAGCGCGACTCCTAAAAGCAGCAAGTGTCAACTATGTCAACAATGATAATCTCCAAACTATCAGTCACACTCAAGTCAGCCAGGACGACGTCCATCCAACCACCAGAGGGGCGAGCGTTCTGGCCAGAAACTTTGGGAGGCAAATCCATCAGCTTTTCTGGGAAAAACCGAGGAGGAGATCAAACCGGCCACGACATCAACAAAGACCCGGCTTCCACTCTCAATTTTTCTTCTCTCCCTGGTCATTTTAGATTCAGCCCAGATTCAGTTCCTCTTCGTTCAGCTCTCAACTATATTGTTTTACTTAATTATTTACTTGTTTACCTACTTCGTTTTTATGCTATTTGTACCTTTTGATTACAAGTTAAATGAATATTTAATTATCTAAACTTACCATATTGTTCTAAAGTTTATCAACCGTTCCTCATGAAGACGTGTGTAGTAAGTGATATCAACATTTTTCAGTGGAACACTCGTTCCATTGTTAAAAACATCTCATATTTGAGTAACTATCTCTCTTCTAAAAACGTCCATGTCATGCTTCTACAGTCGCTGAATACCATCAAAACCAAATTACCTAAAATATCCGGTTTTTATTATCCACCAATATGTGACTCTGTAAATGACGGTGGCCGTATACAAACAGCTATATATGTTCGTGAAGGACTGAACTATTGTGAACGAACATCGCCAGTACCAAAATCTACCGCATTTATTTCATCATGTGCAATCATTATAAAATTTTCCTCATCGTTAGTTGTGAATATGGCCTCTGTATACTTACCAAGAGGCCCAGATTCTGTGAACACTGAATGGTTAAGACACTTTCAAGATCAGGACGACAAGTGGATAATTGGAGGTGATTTTAATGCACATGCCCCATTTTGGGAAAAGTATTGTACAAACATAACAAGCAACAGGTTGATCGAAAATATTGTAAATTCCAATTTATATTTACTTAACAATGGACACGTTACCCGGATCCCCGATATACCAACCCACAGACCCACAGCTATCGACCTCACTTTAATCTCACCATCCCTAGCCCCAAACGCCACGTGGCAAACAGAGGATGACTTGTTGGGATCAGATCACATCCCCATACGTCTTACCCTAAAACATACTACTGAAATAGACGCCATGCCACAAGATAGTTTACCCAAGTTTAATTATAAAAACGCAGACTGGATCAGTTTTAAGGTAATCCTTGAAAAGACAAGAACAGATCTATCTGAAGCAATGAACATAAACGACATGTACGAAGTTTTCTGTAACTCACTGTTAAGAGCTGCTAACATTTCAATTCCAAAACTTACAGTGTCGAAAATAGGAAAACATCATGGAAATGTCTGGTGGAATGAGGATTGTCAAAAGGCAGTGAACGAAAAGAAAGAAAAATACAAAATCTATTTAGCAAACAGGTCACCTGAAAATCATACAGCGATGAAAAGTGCCAACATTAAGTGTAACAGAATCATAGAGCAAGCCAAAGAACAACACTGGACGTCTTTTTGTAAATGTGAAGTAAATGACCACAAAGACATGATAAAGATTTGGGAAAAACTAAAATTAATGAAAAACGGGATTAAGTTGCCATCAATTCCAGTGAAGCTAGAAAATAGCCCTTTTCCTAGCTCACTGGAAAAAGCAGAAGCTTTTGCAGACGTGTTTGCTGAGACCTGTCGTGTAGAAGGACTTCCTGTCTCTAGTAGAGACTATAGGGAACGAGAAGAAAAGAAAGATGTTTATAAGGATCCTGCCTCTGACAATACTCACTACATAAATGCATCACTCACACTTCAAGAATTAAAAGATGCCATTCAGTCCCTTCCAAGTAAAAAAACGTCAGTTGGACTAGATGCAATTTCCAATGATATGCTGAAAAATTGACCAGAAAATTTTATAATTTTGCTACATGACATATTTCAAAAATCCTGGAATAGTGGGAAAATGCCCAACAACTGGAAAGAAACAATAGTGGTTCCTGTACTAAAATCAGGTAAATGTAATACCGATCTGAAAAACTACAGGCCAATTGCATTAACATCACACGTATGTAAACTAATGGAGAAAATAATCTTAAAGAGACTGATGCACTATTGTGAAAAGAATAAAATAATACCAGTAAATCAGACAGGATTTCGAAAAGGCAGGTCACCAGTAGAAATCCTAACAAAGCTAACTACTAACATAAAACAACAATTTGCAAGACGTCAATGTGTTTTAGCTACATTTTTTGATATAACGAAAGCATACGATCAAGTGTGGCACTCCAGATTGTTATTTAAATTTAAAAGTATTGGCTGACAGGTTACATTTTTGACTATGTTAAGTGTTTCTTAGAAAACAGAGTATTTCAAACGAGGATTGAAAATGTATATTCCACGAAACGAATTCTTCAAATGGGTATCCCTCAGGGATCCGTTATAGCTCCCCTTCTTTTCATGATATTAATGCATGACTTACCCAGTAAAGTATCTAAGCATGTAGTTTTAGCTCAATATGCTGACGATTTATGCATGTGGATGCAGGTGAATATGAAAAGGAAAACTCCTTTGCGCTGTATTAATTATACACGCAAATGCTACCAATTAGAACTTGATAAAATAGCACGATACATGGTAGAAAATGGGTTACATCTATCCCTGGAAAAATCAAAAATAGTTTTATTTAATAATGGAGCTAACCCAGTAAATATTCCCACTTTCAAACTGGGAGATACTCTTCTTCAGTTTAATGAGTCAATTAAATTCTTAGGAGTTTTTCTTACGGCAAAAATTATCTTGGAATCAGCATATTGAATACTTATTAACCAAAGCTCAAAAAAGTTTAAATTTCTTAAAAATAGTTCGCAAACAGGCATGGGGTCAAGATTCATCAACACTTGTTCATCTTTGTAAATCGCTTGTTAGATCTAAATTAACCTATGCCAAGAAATCTTCTTCAGTGCACCGAAACACTTACTGAAAAAACTGCAGAGCATAGATTGTAAAGGTTTCAAACTTGCACTGGGTCTTCCAATGCATGCTTCCTGTCTTCGCACATATAATGAAATCAAACTGTTGCCACTTGATGAGCAAAGGAAAGTCGCTTCTACTAAATTTTTGTTAAGACACACCACCGTAGAAAACATCTCTGAAACAGAAATTAAACTGAGATCAGATACCGACTTTCCAAAAAGAGCTAAATCAATATCTTCACAGGTCACTCTTGCAACATACACATCTGACGTCATGAAAGGCTCAGGAATTGATCTACACGTAGATCCTGTATCTATAAGACCTTCCTTTTCGCCAGTACCCAGTTGGGAACTCCAAAGAGCACAATTTGACGTACACCACACTAATTTAAAAAAAGGAGACAATATAAACTTACTGGCAAGTCAGGTTAAATGTCATATAGACGACTTATATTCCGATCATTTGAAAATTTACACTGATGGATCAGTAATTGAAAGAAAAGCAGGCTCAGCGTTTTTAATACCTGCTCTCAAAATTGAAAAATCTTTCTACATAGGACTTGATAAATCTGTCTTTACAGCTGAACTCTATGCAATATTAATGGCTTTAAACTTTATAAGTCTTCCTAGGACAATTTTTCAAACACTTTTTTGCGTTGATTCAAAATCAGTACTTCAGGCTCTTGAATTATCAAAATTACAAACAAGATCAGAAATGATTCTGGAAATTAGTCACTTGATTCATAATTTATCTTTAAGAGGCATTACTTTCTGCTGGATACCTTCTCATAGTTCTTTTCGTTATAATGATAAAGTTGACAGGGCTGCCAAACGGGGAGCTAATAACTCACCAGATTCAAACAATATCCAGCTTTCTCTCTCGTTGCACGAGAATTACACTTTAGTAGACAACTACGTCTGGAAGCAGTTCCAATTAAGACAGAAAAAGTATGATAAATGTCACATGAACTTTGAAGTTAGCAAAATACTTAAGCAGCTTCATGCCAGCAGAATTATACAATCCCTTATGTATAGATGGAAACTTGATGCATTCAAAACAAAATACACCACGAACATAGTATGTCTGTGTGGAAAGAAGATAACACATAGTCATATTCTTTCTTGCGTTAAGGTAAAACGACATATTCCAACACTATCTATGAGTACAGTTTCTGATATATTTGCCTCATCATCATTACTGTATGAATTTTTTGTTAGCCTGTCAAAAAGTCCTATAGCGAATTACCTTTAAAATGTTATTTCTCTTGTTCACTGTTATGGTTAGTCAATTATTAGTTTAATTTTTTTCTTCGTTTCTTCCAGATATTTATCAAATTTGTTTGTTAGTTTGTTTGTTTAAATCGTTAATTATGGTAACATTATTTGTTAGTTTTACCTTCCCCTCTTCAAAACAGTTGTTTTCTGGATCATCTTTTCTCAAGTTCAAAATTGACAATTTTCAAATATTCTCTTCACTCCTCCTCTTATCACCCCCTCCCCCTTTTTTTGTTGTTGTTGTCTAAAATCACTTTAGTGATTAGACATTAAATCAAAGACCACCACCATCACACACACACACACACACACACACACACACACACACACACACACACACACACACACACACACACACACACACACACCAGCGCTACAGATCCATCTGCGTTGATTGTATTTATATTTGTATGTGAAGGGGAGAGAGAAAGGGAGGGAATACAGACTATAAAACTGTCGAGCGATCCACGTCAGCAATCGCAAATAGTTTGGGGGAAGATACAAGTTTTAGTCGTTTCCCCTTGCGTGGGAGGGTTTGGATAATAGGAATCCTTGCTATAAAAATATATTAGATGTTCAAAGCAAGCAATACACTATTCTCTCTCTCTTTCTCTCTCTTTCTCTCTCTCTCACTCTTTCACTCTTTCTCTCTCTCTCTCTCTCCTCTTTTGCTCTCTCGCTCTCTTTCTTTCTCTGTCTGTTTGTCATCTGTCTGTCTGTCTGTCTCTCTCTCTCTCTGTTTCTCAGCCTGCGTCTGTCTTCTTTTGTCTCTTTGACAACACACACAAACACACACACACACACACACACACACACACACACACACTACACACACAGATACACACACACACACACACACACACACACACACTACACACACACTACACACACAGATACACACAGACACGCACACAGACACACACACAGACACACACACACACATAGATATACTCACACGCCACACACACACACACACACACACACACACACAAAGATATACTCACACGCATGCGCGCGCGCGCACACACACACCTTCAATTGTCTTTTTTTTTGTCTCCACTAACTTTTGTGCAATTACCCTTTGTTGTCTTATGCATACGCTCGACCAAGTAAGCTGTGCCTGTTTTGTTGTCTTATGTATACGCTTGGCCAAAAATGTGTACCTGTTTTGTTGTCTTATGTATACGCTTGGCCAAAAATATGTACCTGTTTTGTTGTCTTGTGTATACGCTTGGCCAAAAATGTGTACCTGTTTTGTTGTCTTGTGTATACGCTTGGCCAAAAATGTGTACCTGTTTTGTTGTCTTGTGTATACGCTTGGCCAAAAATGTGTACCTGTTTTGTTGTCTTATGTATACGCTTGGCCAAAAATGTGTACCTGTTTTGTTGTCTTATGTATACGCTTGGCCAAAAATGTGTACCTGTTTTGTTGTCTTATGTAGACGCTTGGTCAAAAATGTGTACCTGTTTTCCTGTGTTATGTATACGCTTGGCCAAGTAAGTTGTATCTGCTTTGTTGTCTTATGTACATGTTTGGCTAAAAATGTGTACCTGTTTTGTTGTTACATGAAGTACGCGTTCTGATTCTATTTTTGTCTGTTTTTCTGATTCCTGTTTGCTTGAACGCTTAAAGTCATTTTGATTTACAATTTAACTTTTCTGACAGTTGACAGGTAGACGTGCTTTTGAGAACAAGAACGGGGGTGGCGCTACGTCGAAGTGCTTGCGGGTTGGACGGCATGTGGGGATGGAGTGGGGTGGGGGTGGGGGTTGGTAAGAGGACTGGACTGGCGAAGTGCGAGAGAAGGAGGGAGATGGAGGGGAAGATGGGGACGAGGAGCTAGACGGTGCGAGCTGTCAGACTGAAAACTCCACTGTCTCGCTTTTCAACGCTCGAGTCAACTACTTGTCTCCAGCACAACATTTCTGTAGTAAAATACAGGTTAAAGTAAGTCATACGAGGGAGCAGACGTCAGGATATACACACAGTCTGGCTCCACGACTGAGTGATTATTATAGTCATCCGTATGTAAACATCACTACGAGTGTACAAATGCTAACGCTATAATACAGCAACGCCTTTCTTTATTAAGAGTGGAGAAGAGAGGCAGAATGGTTCAGACGTTCGCCTGCCAATAACTAAACTCGAGGTTCCAGGGTTCGCTCCCCACAGAGGCCTCGACGTTTCTCCTCAGTCTGACCGAAAAATCGAACTGAACGTCTAGTCCTTCGGAAGTGGACGAAAAACGAGTCGACCCGTATGCTTTCTGGCTGCGCACGCTAAAGATCCCACGGCAGTTGAAAATCGTGAAGAGCAGGGCTATTCCCGGCTGCCTTGGTATAAAACATTGGAGAGATAGGTTGATATCCTAAGTCCCACCCCTTGAAAGCCAATTAGCCTCTGCCACCTCACTCTGAGGTCTCTACCACCTGACTCCAATAGAACCCCAGGGTTATGGAACTACCTAGGTAGGACCTCAGGACATGGCCAGCTCTTGGGTTTATGTCCAGGCTTAAGGCTTGTACAGTGATCATTCTGGATCTTCTCCATTACATGGCACCTGTGACATTAGTGCATATGGAATTCTTTCCGAGCGCGGAGACGTCATTCGTCACAGACTGAAATTGAAATTGAAATTAAAGAGTGCCACTTGGTGATTTTCTTATGATGATTGTAAGAAACCTGAAGTCTTAGAGCAGTTTTTTTAAACACTATAAATTGAGCGAGTGTAACTAAAATAGAGTGGGAGGAATAACAAAACGACTGTTTTCTTATGTTCATTTGAGAAAGATGTTATATTTTCAATACCAACACACCAGATTTTTTGTCAGCTGAACCATTGCTCATTGTGCTTTTCTTCTAACAGACCGCAAATTCATCACACACAAACATACACACACACACGTGCGCGCGCGTGCATGCACATTCACACACACACACATCTCTCTCTCTCTCTCTCTCTCCCTCCTATATATATATATATATATATATATATATATATATATAAACAAACAGTTGCAATGTGAATAAAAAACGATTTAAAGCTCATTTCCATATATTATCAAAAGAGGAGTCAGACATGGTTGTTTTGTCACCAGATCTGTTTTCACTTTACTGCGAAAAAATCATGAGAAACCCAGAAGAAGACCCTGGATTAAAGGTTGGAGGGAAAATGACAAACAACATTCGATACGCAGATGACACCGTGCTAATTGTAGAAAATGAAAGGGACCTATAAAACCTTGTGAATGTACTAGAAATAGAAAGCAAAGGTAAGGGGTTGGAACTAAACAGCAAGAAGACTGAAGTCACGGTGATCAGGAAAAAACATGAAATCCCCTCATGCGAAATAACAGCAAACGACACAACCTTGAGACAAGTTTATAAGTTTAAATATCTGGGAACGATCATTTCACCAGACGGCAGATGCACATCAGAAATAGCCAGCAGAATCGGCCATGCCAAAACCGTAATCAAGAAGATGAAAAGCATTCTTACCAACAAATGCCTATCAATTGACATCGGGAAGAGAGTTCTTGAATGTTATACAGAACCGATAATGTTATACGGTTGTGAGGCGTGGGCAGTCAACAAGCAAAGCCAGTACAAGATTGAGACAGCCGAGATGCGGTTTCTAAGAAGAATGTTGAGAGTTCCATGGACAGCAAACAAAACAAACGAGACAGTCTTGATGGAGGCAGACACAAGAAGATCATTCATAAGGAAGATTAGGAAAAGACAGGCAACATTTGGAGGCCATTTGATGAGGAAAGGAGAATTGGAGCACCTGGTCACAACAGGAAAGCTAGAGGGAAAGAGAGCACCAGGTAGACCCAGGGAGAAAATATTGGACGGACTTGCAGAGTGGCTGAGGACAGAGAGGATTGAAGAGGTGCTTGGGGCAACAAGAGATAGAAACAGATGGAAGGCCATGATCGCCAACGCTATGTGGTAAGGCACTTGATAATGATGATATATAAACCAATGTCACAATCAACACAAAATTAGTGCTAACTCAACTTTTTTGTGCTTTGAGATTAAACGTTTGTGAAATCTATAATCTGTTCTAATCATTTTGATATATAATCAATTATTCTAAAGCAAAACATGTGGCCTCTTGAAACGAAATACCTCCCGTACAATCGTTTGGAGGAAATAGCATGTAACGATATCAGACACTTGCTTGACATTATTTCTTTGCTTGACATTATGTCTGTAGAAAAGCCAACTCCATTCAATGATGTGGTTATTTTTTTGTAATTTTTAGGTAAATGTATCTTTTTATGTAACTCACAAAGCATGAGAAAGCAAAGACTTTTCCAAAATTGTGTAGCATGTGAGGCTCTTCGAGGATTATATTGATCGTGTCTTTGGTCAAACGCACACAATCGGATCAAAACAATGACCAGTCTCTGACAGAGAAAGAGAGAGAGAGAGAGAGAGAGAGAGAAGAGACAGAGACAGAGAACAGAGACAGAGACAGAGAGACAGAGACAGAGACAGAGACTGATAGACAGACAGGCAGACAGACAGAGTGAGAGAGAGAGAGGAGGTGAGAGGGAGGGAGGGAGATGAGAGAGACAGACAGACAGACAGGGAGAGAGAGAGAAAGAAAAAGAGACAGACAGAGAGACAGAAAAGATGAGAAAGACAGCGACAGAGAGAGAGAGAGAGGGGGGAGGAGAAGAGAGAGAGAGAGAGAGACAGACAGCAGAGACAGACAGACAGACAGACAGAGAACATAGAGAGAATTCAGAACTGTCCATTCCACAGACTGTAAATTATATTGTACGAATGTATCACACACCACCCAAACAACACACACCACACAACACAACACACCCACACCAACACACACACACACACACACAACACACACACACACACACAACACACACACACACACACACACACACACACCCATATATATATATTAATATATTATATATGCACACACATTCTGTCTGTCTGTCTGTCTGTTTGTCTCTTTCTTTCTCAGTCTTTGTCTGTCTGTCTGTCTGTCTGTCTGTCTCTCTTTCTCTCTCTTCTCCCCCTGTCTCTTTCTCTGTCTGCCTATCTGTTTCTCTGTCTCTGTCTCTGTCTCTTGTCTCTCTGTCTCTCTCTCTCTCTCAAAATCTTTTCCCCCGGAAACCAACGTGTCACAGAAGACTCTCAACACTGAAGACAGAATCAGTGATTTAAGTAGCTCCGCCAGACATGCATGTATAGGCATGCGGTCTAAAGAGACGAGGGCGGGCAGACTGGCCCCAGGCTAACCCCACAGTGGCCCCAGCCTGGCCCCCCTAACTGTAGTCTAGACCCATGTAGGCCCCCATCATGGCCCCAGACAACCCCTGTCAGAAGCCGTGGTGGGGCCGAGTGGCACGTGTCGCATTGTTTGTTCTGCCCCCCCTCCCACCTCTTCAGGTGGGCTGACGACCCCTGAAGGCCTACCTTCCACACCTGTCGCCTCTCCACTCTCCTCCCGTTTACTCCCTCCCAGCTCGTCCTTGTCACTGTTTCCTTAGTGCAGAGGTGGCGTACGGGTATTGTCCAGTGATTCTCTGTTTCTGGATCAGCCAGTAGTTGTTATGTTACCTGTAACGGTTACTGTTAATTTTTTGTTGACAGCCCAGCCGACTTGCGTAGAGTCATATCAGGGTTAGGTCCGTTTCAAAACATACACAATACTTCGACAGGAAAAAAAAAAAGGAAACGAAAATTAAGAAAATAGGAAAAGAAAATTAAGTACAGATTTCACAATGCATTTGCGCACATAATCAAGAGATGTCCCTGTCGTTGACCACTCCGTCCAATTTATGACACAGGGGGTTTAAAAAGAATACCTGAATACTAATTGAAACATAACTAAGGATACCAAAACCTATAAAAACGGGCCTAGATTACCTAAAATTGCTTCCGCATTCCTCATTTTCCTTGAGCCAAAAATGCACTTAAATTAATACATGTACCCGGTTATCATTCGAAAAAGTACGTAAGACTTTATCGAACACGTACGGTGACTGGACCAGCAAGGCAGAAAATGACAGGAAGAAATGACAGAAAGCAACGAAGAAGAAAGAAACAAAGAGAGTGAAATAAAAGAGGAAATTTCTATAACAGAATTTCCAGAAGGGGGGATACAATTTATATATACTGAAAGATTCTCGCTATCCCCTCGGGCATGTTGTGTTACCGGTCAGTAACTAACACAGTAGAACGTTTACAATAATATTCATTGTGGGTGACTGCTGGATGTTGGGTTCAACCTGTCTAATCTGACTGATGAAACAAAACAAGCGTCTGCTTACTTAATAAAACGAAATAGTCAAGTTGGTTTAACGATCTCTTCTGTTTAATACATGTAAAGCCGATAACTCTACACAGGCACATACACAGAGTGGCCCACAAACACTTACACACACCAATCCACAGTTATATGCACATACGCCACACACACACACAACACACACACACACACACACCACACACACACACACACACACAACACACACACAATACATACACCCCCCCCCAGTTGTAAGTACTCTTGTAATGAGAAAAATACATCAGACATACACACATGCATACATACATACATACAGGCAGACAGAAGAGACAGAGAGAAGACAGAAAGAAAGAGAGAGAAACAAAGAGAGAGAGTGTGTATGTGTGTGTTTGTGTGCGCGCGCGTGCGCAGAGCGTGCTTTTGAAGACGTGAATAAATGTGTGCGTATGCGTGCTTACACGCGTGCGAATACACGCCTGTGCTTGTATGTGTGTTTGTGCATTTGCACACTACATTTATGTCATAGGATGAAACGATCGAATTAGCAAGGTATTGACCATCATTTAAAAAAAAAAATCTTCTCTGTCTACATTTTGTCGTAAATGATATTAGTAACATCTTTGACTCTTGCGTCATTTGTTGCTGTGGTTGTTTTTGCGAGATGAACGGCTCTTTTTAATGGAGACAGGTCAGAGGAGAATATTTCATTCATGTAGCCATAATTGCAAGCTCATCTCTGGATTTATTGTTAAAATTGAATGAAAAGAAAATAAACGTCGGTTTCAAAATCATCAAAACGATGTAACAGCGCACAGATGGCACCATACGCACTAACACCACAAATGTATAACGATTAGTAAGATCCAAGCCATAACCAAGGCATATATACTCTACGAGCCAGTGCATAAACCTTATGCGCTGGCAATGTCTTGAGAATTTGCCTACCTGAAAGCATCTATTGCTTGTTTACTTTTTTTTATGTAATATTTTCTGTCTTGGTGTGATAGTTTTTTCCTCCCTCCTCACTCCATTCGCAAATCTTTACAGTAGTTAATAAAGTAGTCTGGGTTCACTGGAACAAGCTGCCCACACCCCCATTAAGGTGCTGGAAGGACTCTAAAACATACCGTCAGGTTGGAGAAAACTGTTTGAATTCACAAAGGCAAATCAGGTTGCACTTTTCGATTTCCAAGAGTTGCTTTTTATACTCATATCTCTCCGTGTCTCCTCCCATGCGTGTCTGTCTGTCTATCTCTGTCTCTTTGTCTGTCTGTCTGTCTGTCTGTATAATATATATAGACCCAGGGAGAGAATGCTGGACGGACTTGCAGAGATGCTGGGGATGGGGAGGGTGGGGGAGATGCTGGGGGCAACGAGAGATAGAGATGGTTGGAAGTCCATGGTCGCCAACGCCATGCGGCAGGGCAGCTGAATGATGATGATGATGATGATGATGATGATGTGCGTGTGTAACTGCACACGCACAAGCGAGGGCGCACACACGCACACGCACCGCACAATTTTGTACTTTCTCACTGTCACTGTGACCTTGAAAAAGATTAGGCTGAAATAAAACAGGACGTGCATCAAATATAATGGTAGGCTGTCATCTGTTTCTCTCTGTCTCTGTCTCTCTCTGTCTCTGTCTCTCTCTCTCTTTCTCTCTCTCTCTCCTCTCTCTCTCTCTCTCTATATATATATATATATATATATATATAGGTTAAACAGATTACATGCACGTTTTCATATCAGACTAACTCCAGTATTTTTGCATTTGCTGCCTTGCCAAAGTCTCACTGTATTAAGTTTACTTCGAGAAAAAAAAATCGTTTAACGCTACTACAAGGGGAATAATAAGAAAACAGCTCAATATACAGCTTATGCCCCTTTAGTCTTCTGACATTTCTATCATAGTGACCCGGAAATTTATCAGCTGCTTTCTTTTTTTTTTCTTTCTCTTTTTTTATTTATCTTAGAATATTAAAACATGCTCAGTGCACTGAGCATGTGACCTGACTTTGGTAAAATTCCTTCAACTTTAAGTTTAGTTCCCGTTTTTTCAGGCTGGTGTTTCCGCCCTGGATATCAATCAATTCTATACCTAAATCCTGACCTAAATACACATCATGTGCCGCATTTACCTGCAGAATTAGTGATGCCTGTTACACTTTCGTATCTTGATTTTCTTGTTATGTCGAACCACATGCCGTACAAATTAGATAATGAACCGCTGTAAATAGGCCAAAGAAAGCTTTAACAA
>CM060306.1:42334482-42336982 GCA_030674185.1 Monoplex corrugatus
TCTAAATACTACAATGTTCTGAAATAAAATGACTGTCAGTGGACAGAAGATCTGAAGCGCCTGATGATATAAAAATGTTTTTTTTTTTTCATCATCGTATGTGGTGGATCCAACAAAACTCCTCAGCTAAGGAAAAAAAATGTCGACATACTTTGAGAGAAACATTTGTTCAGAACAACCTCCCACCGCAGGCTGTGTGGCAAGGCCAGTTGATGTGCCGATGTAGAAGTGAGTGAACTGGGTGACACAAAGTTATGAATGAAACGGCATGAGGGGCTTGATGTCAAGCAGGGCCGTTCACTCCACTTTGTAATTAGTCCTACTTGACTCTCTCTGTCTCTGTCTGTCTCTCCCTCTGTTTGTCTGTCTGTCTGTAACTCTCTCTCTCTCTCTCAAACACACCACACCACACACATACACACACACATATACACACACACACTCACACACACACACACACACACTCACACACACACACACACACACACACACACACACACACACACACACACACTAATAATAATAATCATACTACTACTAATGCTGATATTACTACTACAAACACTGATAATGATAACAATAATAATAATAATAACAACAACAACAGTAATAATAATAATAATACTGATGATCATAATGATAATGATAACAATAACAACAATAACAACAATAATGATAATAATAGTGATATCAATAATGATAATAACAACAATAATTATAATAATAATAATAATAATAATAATAATAACAATACTACTACTACTACTACTACTACTACGACTACTACTACTATCTATCTATCTATCTATCTATCTATCTATCTATCTATCTATCTATCTATCTATCTATCTATAAACCGCTTAATTTTGATGAATAAATCAAATCAACCGCACATCCCACATTGATTCAACCATTCACACACAGTGACTAAAACAACTTAAGGGTACAAAGCATACGTCACACCAGAGGAGCAGGACAGAAGAAGACTGGGGTGAAGGAGGAAATCGCTGTTGGACGAAATGGAACGCCTTCAAGTTGAACTTGTATGAAGAAAGGGTGTGTACATGTAATTCACCAGGAGATAGGAGAAACTCATTCCAGTAGCATGGACCAGGCACAGGAATTGTCAAAATGTACAACCCATTTTATAACAATAACGTATCAACAACAACAAAAAATGATAATAATAAATGCATTGCCAATATATATAAGCATACACATTGCAGTCCAATTTAAACCGTGTTCCTTCTTTGATAATTATCACGTACATTGATATCATGTACATTGAGAAAAATGGAGGACCTGGCATATACCCCTGTGGGATGCCGTGTGTTATAGATAAAACTATTGGCATAGGATCGACGCATACAGTTTGTTATCAATGTGTAAGGAATGAGGAAATTAGTTCAAGACTGTTTCGTGGTATACTATGTAATGACAGGTTTTTACATGACAAAGCATGGTCAATTACGTCAAAGATTTTTGCAAAGTCAACGAACGGTGCTCCACAAATTATTGTGCATTAAATATAGAATATACTCTACCTGTTACTTATTAATAAATGAAAAAAGAAAAAAAAAACCCACCAATGTTTGTGGGTGAAAGAAAGGGAAAATAGGGGAGGGAGAGTGTTTGAGTGTATATCTGTGTAAGTTACAACGTCTCATGTACAGTGGGATGTTTCATGTACAGTGGGAAATGAATACACAATTAAGAATGTAGAGTTTTCCAAGGTCCTTACTTTCTTCAAAAAGCTGCACAGTATCTTAAAGCTACTACATGAAATTATTTCTTACGATTACAAATATTACTTACGAAAACATTATTATGTACCCCAGTCCCAGTGTAAGAGTAACAGGAGGTAAAGTGGGGTTGGGGAGAGTGTACGCTTTTAGTTATGTCGTCTCATATCGAAAATTCCATTGTAACGGGAGTCTAGTAAAATTCTGTGTCCGCTGAGGTAGACGTGCAGTGAAACTTTGTTTAAATGTTTAGAAAGTAACATTTTGTTTTCCTTCTTGTTCTTCTATTTTGTAATTCCTTTGTCGAAAACTAAACAAAACAAAACAAAAAACAAACAAACAACAGCAACAACAACAACAACAACAACAACAACAACAACAACAAACCCTGCCATCTCAGAGGAAAAAGAGGTAAATCATAACATGAGATATTTGCAGCCCCAGTTTTTTTTTTCGTTTACATTTATCTAACGATGTATATAGCCGGTTGAATATCATACAAATTGCTTTTAATTTATTTTGTGGAGCTAATGCTTTAATAACTCGAGCGGTATTGCAAGAATGCTACTTTTTTCCTGAAGCCATATTGGTTTTTATAATTAATGTCAAAAATATCAAGATGGGAGCGTCAATGCATGCCGATATGACTTTCTAAGGGTTGTGATAAAACTGTCTTTAATTTGCGGGCTCTGAGTTATCTCCTGATTTGAACAGTGAAATCACTTTGTCTCGTTTGAGTTTGGGTTCCAAAGTGATTT
>CM060306.1:42344482-42354482 GCA_030674185.1 Monoplex corrugatus
ACGGCGATTGTTTAATTAACTTTATTCAAATCTCCTCTCCTGTTCCAGTTCCGATCTTATTTCTTCTTTTTCAGTGTTCTTATAGACAACAAGTGTCCTCACTCTTCTTGTTTTTCGCTTTGTTTTGTTTTGTTCCGTTGGTCGAAAATCACTTAAATGAATAGACAATAAATCATTGGCCATAAATAAATACACGCCCAGAAATACACACTTGGAGAGAGAGAGAGACAGAGAGAGAGACAGAGAGAGAGAGAGAGAGAGAGAGAGAGAGACAGACAGACAGACAGACAGAGACAAAGACAGAGACAGAGAGAGGGAGACAGAGAGACAGACATACAGATCGATAGACAGACAGACAGACAGACAGACATATAGACAGTCAGACAGACAGACAGACAGACAGACAGAGAGTCAATGAAAAGTGGTCCGCATCTTGTCCCACAAATCGAAGAAGGGGCACAGTTGAAGAACACAGCCAAAAGTAGCTTCGGGCCATTTCTGTTTCCGTTTCCGTCATAGCAAGCAAAGCGTCAGGCCAAAGAAGGCTATCAGCGCGTCAGACAAAGAGGAACACTGGACAGAGGTTCTCCCTAAAGTCAACGACTGCAATCCAGCCAGAGAGAGAGAGAGAGAGAGAGAGAGAGAGAGAGAGAGAGAGAGAGAGAGAGAGAGGAGAGAGAGAGAGAGAGAGAAGAGAGAGAGAGAGAGAGAGAGAGAGAGAGAGAGAGAGAGAGAGAAGAGAGAGACTGAGAGAGACTGATAGAGAGAGAGAGAGAGAGGAGAGGGAGAGAGAGAGAGAGAAAGAAAAGAGAGAGAGAGAAGGCAGAGAATTAGAAAGAGAGGGAGAGAGAGAGAGAGAGAGAGAGAGAAAGGGAGAGAAAGAAAGAGAGAGAAAGAAAGAGAATTAGAAAGAGAGGGAGCGAGAGAGAGACAGAGAGAGAGAGAGAGAGAGGGAGAGAGAGAAAGAGAGAGAGAGAGAGAGAGAGAGAGAGAGAGTTCCGCTTAAAAGAAAATTGAGAAAAATCGAAAACGGAACCAAACAAGCATCCAAAACCAAATCTAAGCAACCAGTCAACGAAAGAAAACAAAAACCAGTTGCCTAAAACCTATGCGTCACCTGACAATGTTCACAGTATAGACGGATCTTACTGGTCTTTAAAACTGTTGGTAAGTGTTTTCAATGGCCTATGCGGAAAAGCGAAACGGCAAACCTGTAATCTCTCTGTCTGATCTCATTGTAAGCAGCTGGTTAGAACCTACTCTAAGCTCTCTTGAAACCGATAATAGTGTTGCGACACCTGGCTTTCTCGATTTTTCTCAGCGCGTTCTAAGAGTTTTTGAATTGGCAAGCAGAGTGAAAATGATGGGATGAGTTAAAGACATTGGCAACAATTATAGTTATACTACTGTCAGATCAAGTCTTGGTATAGTGTTTTTTTGAGTTTGATCTTAAATCATTTTATTTTCATTTTGATAAACACATACAGCAGCTTTTATCTTATTCTTATCATATTGATTTTTACATCCGATGCTGGTACTACTGCTACTTTTCATAATGATAACAGTAGTAGTAGTAGTGGTGGTGTCAGTAGTACTAGTAGTAGTAGTAGTAGTCGTCGTAGCAGCAGCAGCAGTAGTAGTAGGTCAGCTGATGCTGTGGCGGCTACTGCTCCGCTAGACAGTAACGTAACGTAACGTAGGCTCTTAATTCTCTCTCTCTGTGTCTGTCTGTCTGTCTCTCTCTCTCTGTCTGTCTCTCTCTCTATCTCTCTCTGGGTTATGTGTTTTGCGAATGAATGCGTGTGAGTGTTGTGTGTGTGTGTGTGTGTGTGTGTGTGTGTGTGTGTGTGTGTGTGTGTGTGTGTGTGTGTGTGTGTGCATGCATGCATGCGTTTCTTTGCACGTATACTCTTGGGCTGATGTGTGTGAAAGTTGTGCTTATTTCATGAACTCATCAACCCTTCCAATCTCGCCATCTGAGAATGGGTACTTTATCATGTTCATGGTTGCGAAAAGTAAAGCTGCAGAGAAGAGGAATGTGACCTGCCCTCAAAATGCTGTCTCGAAGGTGATGAATTCTCTACCACTTTATTCTTATACGCCATTAGGACTATGGAATAAGCATTTTTTTCGTAGATTAATTTTGGGCCTTATGACATGAAAATGTTTATGGCTCATAAACAAGCTTGGAATCACTGAAGACATAATCTGTTCATTATCGCCAACAGGTATCCAACTGACACAATTCTGAGCATGTAGCCTCTGTTTGATCTGAATCGTTTCATCCATCATACACTGATGTTTATTCCCTTTCTCTTTACATGTGGAAATGAAAAACAGCATCTTCCAACATATTTTGAAAATGTGTAGTCCACATCAAATGGCACGAGAAAGTCATCGAATTGAGCACTGTGGAAGAGGATAATGGGAAAAACTCAACATTCAAATCAAGAAACAAGAAAATGGAGTTGGGAAAACTGTTTCACAGTAAACCCCTACCTGACATAGTTTGATACGCTCTTTGCTGGAATCCATAAGAAACAAACGAGAAGAAACCCTGAATTTCCTGAACATGTTTTACGAAGAAAGGCAATCGCTGAGATACTCCTGTAGTCAGTTTGAAGTATTATGTCCCATTAGTAATTGTAATGGAGAACGTTTGATGACCTACATGTATGCTCCAACACGAGAAACAAGGTTAAAGTATAGAAAAAGAGGGGGAAAGGGCGAAAAGGGAAGAAGAGGAAGAGAGGGTAGGAGTAGCAGAAGCTGGAGGACAAAAACCGAAATGAAGGAAGACAGAATAACAGATAAACAGACTATACAAAGAGGCGTGAAGGTGAGAGGCCCCATTGACAGGTTTACAGGTGAAGAGCGGTAAAATGGTAATAACGTCTGTCTTACACTCATTATACCTGCAGGTGGCAAGCAAGAAGTGGAAGCTGATTGAAGTGGCGTGTTAGCCTTTTCAAACCATCCTAAAACACTCATCGCCCTCACCTGTTTCCTTTTTTCCACCTCAAGGTAAAGAAATCACCTTTGATCTTGAGCTGATTGTGGCTTCCTGGCATCTTCACTTCTGCCGTTTGCTGGCTGCTACTCATTGCAATAGCTGCTACTTTTATTTGTGACCTTCCATCACGGAATGAGTCGCTTGTCCACTGGCAGCGTTTTGCGCAATGGGGCAAAATAAGCGAGAGGAGTGTCAGGGCTCGTTATGGAGTTGTTGATTTTAGCGGATGCCGGAACCCTTCCTACATATTCTACATTCAATAAATTACGCATATTGTGGTTCTTTCTTAGTGAAAAAGCTATTTGCATTACCCTACCCAACATGCTGATGCTGAACTTTCACTTTCGTTTTTCTTGATTTTCTCAAAACTGTGTTTCGGAAGAGTGCCATGTTTGGAAGGCTGTACCTCAAGTATTTATAGTCCGATTTTAAATGGTTTTCTTCATTAGAAAGAGCAGTAAACGTACATTTAGAAGCAATGAAAAAGTGAAAACTGCCTAAAGTGGACAAGTGACTCATTTCGTGGTGGAAGTCACATTTTGACTTCGTCTGGTTTTGTTAGCTTATGGGACTTCAGCCTTAAGATATCTGGGCAATAAACAAGAAGTCAGTTATGATGCTGCTATCAATGTCGTTATTAACGTTGTCATAACTGGAACGTCTTTTTTCTTTCGGTATTCACCAGATGAATAGAACATCTAAGGCTGATATCATTTTTTGCCTCATCATATTGGATGCCATCTGTCAGAGTTGAGAAATCAAGACCATGTGCATTTTTTTATGCTCATTGGTAGAACAGCTCATATATAATGTAAGGACTGTCTGTTGTATTTGGTAATCTGTCTGTGAATATTGTATATTTTTGCATGTTGCCATCCTTTCTTTGAACCCATCTGTTTTCTACTTTTCAAAGCTATTTTTTAATCTGTCCTCCCAAGGTCGGTTTTTATGTATAACACTTAACGTCATCAAATGACAAGGGTATGAAAAGAATGTGCAAAGAGTGCATAAAGATTTATTGGCTGTTTATGAGCGAATGAGCACCAATTTCTTACATGTTTCTTGAAACAAATGTTTATATAATTTGATATGAAAATTTTGATATGCAATTCTGAATGTATATGGCGCATATCTGGAGGGGACAGGGATGAAATGAAAGACACAGTAGGTATATACATGAGATATGTTTACGACAGGCATCTATGAAATGAAAGACACAGTTTGGTATATACATGAGATATGTTTACGAAAGGCATCTACGAAATGAAAGAACAACAGTAGGGTATATACATGAGTATATGTTTTTACGACAGGCATCTATGAAATGAAAGACACAGTAGGTATATAATGAGATATGTTTACGACAGGCATCTACGAAATGAAAGACACAGTAGGTATTGAATACATGGAGAGTTATGTTTACGAAAGGCATCTATGAAATGAAAGACACAGTAGGTATATACATGAGATATGTTTACGAAAGGCATCTACGAAATGAAAGACACAGTAGGTATATACATGAGATATGTTTACGAAGGCATCTACGAAATGAAAGACACAGTAGGTATATACATGAGATATGTTTACGAAGGCATCTACGAAAGGCGTCTTTTGTTTTTTCGTTTGCAGGCTTTAACTCCTACATGCGCTCGAAATCTGAGTGGGTGTTGAACTTTTTGTCTGCTTTATCTGTCATTTTCGGGGGTATGTACATGTATCTACTATTACTGGAAACATCTGTACTGACTTTGGTACACAACGGGACAATGATTTATTTTGTACACGAATGATGCTGAAATTAACATGGTCAAATGTGATGCATCTATCGTCAAATTAGTCAAATATGGTTTCAGGGAAAAGACTTTATTGGTATGTCCTGATCATTTAACTCCGCTTTCTCTCAAAGCACTTCACCTAGCTTCACCATAAAATAATAAACTCTTTTCCCTCTGCCTCCTCGTTCCCATCCCTTCATATTTTCATTCCCTGTGACTTTATTGGCACTGATCCTCAACAGGTAGTTGTGATGTGCACGTGCAGGAGATGGGCACAGGCCACAAAGAGATTGCAACGACAGGTTTTGAGAACTGCTCTAAACATTAGACGATTTGCCCGCCAAAGAAAACAGCCACATTCCTCCAGGGTTGCTGCCCTTTGGCCAATTGCTACCATATGCTGTTTGCGACTGTGCTCCCTCACCCACCGCTCCTTCCCACTGATCTCTTTTCCCAACCACCCCATCATATTTTCTCTCTCTCTCTCTCTCTCCCTCTCTCTCTTTCTCTCTTCAAGCCCAATGCCTATATTCAATCAACAACTGACTGTAGATTATTATTAAAGAGCCCACTTGTACATAAGCCAAAATGAAAATATCAGACCAGAAAGTTGGTAATAGCAATTTCAAAAACAGAAAATGATAGAGAAGCATTAAAGATCATATCTTAAAAAGTAACAAAAAACAGATTGAATGTAATGAATTAAAGTAGGATTTAAAAACAGTGATTTGAGCAAATAATAATGCATTTCAGTTGAGGCAACATCATGGAAATTGAATCTGAAACTCCAAAGAAAGAATAAAGAAAGAAATCAGGCGACCATTGACATCTTTATTGCAGATGAGTGCATCTAAATGAGACAATTTTGCGTAACTGATATTTTCATAGTAAATATTCTTTTAAAAGTTGACAGCAGATTTGAAACATATATCGAGCAAAACAGGACATTTTGCAAACTGAAAGTATAAAATGGCAGTAAAGTGTTTTTATTCCTCCAAATTTCAGTCACTGTGATGGGATTGGAAAATAATGTCTACATATTTTAGCGAATTTGTAGATTGCGTCCAAAAATTGGAAGTATACTAAAATTCAAGGATCAACTTGTTTGTTTACTAACACAACTACATTTAGTTTTGTTATCGATCTGAAAAAAACCCAACACTTTTGAGAATGCAAGCTTGAAATAATGAATAAATTCTGGTTAATCTTAATTATGAACACGTTTCATAACGTGGTGTTGTGGGAATAAGAACTAAAACTGGTTCTTTTTAATTTGCAGACACATCTTCAATTTCAAAAGCATTGGGAGTTCACGCGTTCTATGTCAAGGGAATTTGCTGATACATCGTCTATTCAAAATAATCTAGTTCGAATGCATTTGATTTTGTCCAGAACTCTGAATTGTGTTTATAATTCTAGAACTGCCAGCAGCGCAGCAGCTTTCGAAAGGGATGTGCCAATAGATGTTATTTTAAAATCAGCGGGATGATCACTTGGAAAAACGTTCATTAAGTATGACTACAAACAGTACCACAGCAACAGAAAAAGCTTCAGTCAGTCCTTATTCGATGAATTTGTCACAGGTAAGTTGTATACCTACTTTTTTGTTTACAGCTATATTCCGTTGCGCTTAAATCTTCACGAGACTACGATAGACCAATCACTGAACGAGAAATGATTATAAGATCAGACGAGATTTACTTGGAAGAGCAAGTTTAATTCAGATTATGTAGAGTTTATTTATGAGAAAACGTGATCGTGAGCAAACCCATCGCTTCCTTTCCCAGTTGGTCTCCGTACTAAGGAGGCAGTAGTGTCTAACTCCTAGATAGCTGCACGAGTATCAGTCTTCGCATGGTTACGTTTTCCCATCACTAAACTTTAAAACATGTAAACTAAACTTTCCCTTCCAGATAGGTCTTCTTTAATTTTCTAAATAAACCTTAGTGTACTAATGTTCAAAACCTACCGTGCATGTATTTGCAGAAGTCAGCTACAGATAACAACATTGAGAAATATGTCACTCAGGTATAAACCATAATTCCAAAGGAGATGGCTTGCATATACAAGTTTGCTGGAACATCATTGTCATGCTTTTGTGTACGCATGTTCACGCACTCAACATATGCAAAAGCATTCGTCCGTCACGCAACAGCACGCACTCCTTCCGACCAATGGCACTAAACAAACTACGATATATTTTTTTTTTACATTTATTATTACAAACTTTCACACATCACTCATACAACATACAACATACAACATACACAACCACGCACCTTCATACTCTTTCTCTCCTCCTTCGTTTTCTCCTCCCTCTTCGTCTCCTATTCCTCGTCCCTGCTCCTCTTTCTTTTCCTTCTCCTTCTTCCTCGTCTCCTTCTTCCTCGTCTCCGTCTTCTTCGTCTCCTTCTTCCTCGTCTCTTCTTCTTCTCCGTCTCTCTTCTTCCTCGTCTCCTTCTTCCTCGTCTCCTTCTTCCTCGTTCTCCTTCTTCTCCGTCTCCTTCTTCCTCGTCTCCTTCTTCCTCGTCTCCTTCTTCCTCGTCTCCTTCTTCCTTATTCTCCTATTCCTCGTCCCCTGTTCCTCTTTCTTTTCCTTCTCCTTCTTCCTCGTCTCCTTCTTCCTCGTTCTCCTTCTTCTTCGTCTCCTTATTCCTCGTCTCCTTCGTTTCCTCCTCCTTCTTCGTCTCCTATTCCTCGTCTCCTTCTTCTTCTCCTTCTTCACCCTCTCCTTACCCTTCTCATTCCTCTTCTTCTCCCTATCCTTTTTCGCCTTCTTTTTTAAAAAATTTTTCTTCTTTTTTCTTCTTCTTCTGTTTCTCCTTCTAATTCGTTTTCTTTCTCTTCTTCTTCTTCTCCTTTTTCACCTTCTTCTTCTCCTTCCTCTTCTCCTTCTTCTTCTCCCTTTTCTACTTCTTTCTTTCTTCTCTGTTTTGTTTCGCCTTCTTTTTCTTTACTATTTCTTTTTCGCTTTCTTCTTGTTCTTTTTCTTCTCCTTTCTCTCCTTCTTGTCCGTCTTCTTCTTTTCTACTTCTTTTCTTTCTGCTTCTTCTGATCCATCTCTCTTCTTCTTTTTCGCTTTCTTCTTGTTCTTTTTCTTCTCCTTCTCCTTTCTCTAAGGCGGAGTTTTGGAGACTGACAACTAACCCAATCCACACAAAGTTCCCATCTTGGGTGAACTGCAATACTACATGCACACAAAATTTCCTTCCGCACGCAACATAAAAACACATGTATATATCACTCCATGCACACGACACAAAAAACATGTGCACGCACCACCCTGCGCACATGACAATCATCATCATCATCATCATCATCATCATCATCATCATCATCATCATCATCATCATCATCATCAGGTGCCTTGCCGCATGGCGTTGGTGATCATGGACTTCCATCTGTCTCTCTGTCTTGTTGCCCCAAGCATCTCCTCCACCCTCCTCGTCTTCAGCCACTCCGCAAGTCCGTCTAGCATTTTGGAACATCACAGCTCTAAAATGAAACAATGATCTTAAAAATTTAACTAGGTTAATTTGTTAACACTTTGACCCCCTTAGCCTATCCACTAGTATCGTGCTTTGTCAACCATGACAGCAAAGCAAAAATTTAACCCTTTGATTCCCTCACTCTGGTGGATAGGATGAGGGAGTCAAAGGGTTGAATTTTTGCTGGTGCTGGATAGGGTGCAGGAGTCAAAGGGTTAAACGAACGTTACCTTGAGAAAGAAATATGCTGCTGCTAGGAAACTGAAAATGACAGACTTCTTTTCGGCGCTCATCATCATCATATCATCAGATGCCCTGCCGCATGGCGTTGGCGACCATGGACTTCCAACCATCTCTATCTCTCATTGCCCCCATCATCTCCCCCACCCTCTTCATTCCCAGCCACTCTGCAAGTCCGTCCAGCATTCTCTCCCTGGGTCTACCTGGTGCTCTCTTTCCCTCCAGCTTCCCCGTTGTGACCAGGTGCTCCAAAACCCCCTTCCTCATAAAATGGCCTATAAATGTTGCCTGTCTTTTCCTAATCTTCCTTATGAGTGATCTACTTGTGTCTGCCTCCATCAAGACTGTCTCGTTTGTTTTCTTTGCTGTCCATGGAACTCTCAACATTCTTCTGAAAAACCACATCTCGGCTGCCTCGATCCTGCTCTGGCTTTGCTTGCTGACTGTCCACGCCTCGCATCAACAGTATTGGTTCTAAATAACATTCAAGGACTCTCTTTCTGTTCTGATGTTAATTGATAGGCATTTGTTGGTAAGAATGCTTGTCATCTTCTTGAATGCTGTTTTGGCTTGGCCGATTCTGCCAGCTATTTCCGATGTGCATCTGCCGTTCAGTTTATCGCCAGAAAATCAAATCTGTTTTGAAAAAAACGAATTATGTGTTGCTGCTTTCTATCAGTATTATTCATCTTCAAAATCTTAAGAGTTAGATGTTGTTGCAGCTGTTTTGCAGATTTTTGTTAACGTAATTGTGAGTGTTTGTATAAAGTTGTCAGTTTACGTTTTCATGCAATTTGTTCGATATAATGGAATTTACGAAAGTTGAAAGAAAAGAAACTTTTCTGCAAGGGTGAAAATAATTGAAGACACTGGCTGTAAGTTGAACTATTCTTGACTTTAGGAAAGAACAAACCAGCTACTCGCATACGATGCAACCGAGAAATGCTGGGCTGGATGTAAAATGTGTTCAAGAAACCACTGTCACATTTTCGCGTGCAGGCCCTTACGTTGAATCTCAAAGGAAGAGAAAAGAAGTAAGACAGAAGATCAGGCCACATGACTTTCATCAAGATACAGCAAAACTGGTTTTCATCTGGCAACGAAGTAATGTGAGGACAAAATTGAACAGAGACCTCTGGAAAAACCTCTGCTGGGAGACTGTCTCAAGAACTCAGTAAATTTTCTTTTCAGGTGAGTCGTAGAACGGAAGACTGAAAATCCAGATACACAGACTCATTCGCGTTTCTCTCTCTCTCTGTCTCTCTGTCCCTCTGTCTCTTTGTCTGCCTGTTTCTCTCTCTCTCTCCCTCTCTCTCTGACTCTCTCTCGTTCTCTCTCTCTCTATGCCTCCCTCTCTCCCTCCCTCCAGTCATACATCAGACGGAGATCATACACTGTTCCCTTTTAAAAATAAAGAGGAAATCTGCTATGTCATCACAAACACGAAGAACGTTAGATACGTACCTGTTAGTTTTACTGCCACA
>CM060306.1:42364482-42384482 GCA_030674185.1 Monoplex corrugatus
CGTTGATGGCCTCAAACTCGTTGATAGCCTCATTCATCTGATTTTGATATCCAAGTCAGCAATCGTTTCGAGGCAGGACATTAAATGACCAGTATCCGGAAGAGATTTGGGCAGATATGAAGAAGACCTACATTGAAGTAGCAGTAGAAAAGTAAGCCAGGAGAAAAAAAGAAGAAGAAAGAAAATCATCTAAGCGCTACATCAGTGAGAAAAGTATGGATCTAGCCAAACAGAGAAGCCAAGCTTCGAATCATCTGGAAGAAAAGAAAATACAAAAAAAAAAAAAAAAAAAAACCCTCAAAAGAGAAATTAAGAGCAAAACTAGAACATATAAGAAAAATTGGCTGGAGGAAGAATGTGCAAAATTAAATGAACATAATGAATACAGAAGATACAGGGATCTATTCCAACAGATAAAAAAAAGATCAATCCACCAAATTCCAACCCAGAAATTAATGCATCAACAGGAAAGAAGGCATCACATTGACTGAACGAGAGCATATTCTGAAGAGATGGAATGAAAATGGAACGTCTCTTTTTTTACGACAATAGCCCCCAAGACACCCTGTGCTCTAACCTGAACTGTTCAGAACCAGAACCAGAACCATAGCCACTTTTTAAGTGAAATTGAAGCAGCCACAAAGCAGTTAAAAACAAGAAAATCCCCAGGAATTGACAATTTTCCAGGAGAATTCTTTAACATGCTGGAAAAGAAGGCATAAAAGCAATGTACCATCTTTGTTGCAAAATCTGGAATACTCATCAGTGGCCAACAGATTTGAAGCTTCAAGAATTTGTGATGCTATATAAGAGTGGCAATGTTAAAGGATTGCAACAACTATAGAACCATTGCCCTAAGCAGCCACGTCAGTAAAAGTTTGCTCATAATTATTCTCAACAGATTGAAGCCCAAGATAGAAGAACCATCTGACTACCAGGCAGCTACAGATCCAACAGAGGCACATATGGCATGTCATTAATTTTGTGTTAGAAATACTCATAGAAAAAAAAGCACTGATGAAGAAGCATTTGTTACCTTCATAGACTATAGCAAAGCATTTGATAGCGTCATTCATCTTCGCCTATTCAACGCAATGGTCAAAATGAGCTTTCTTAAACATCTCATTTCATTATTTGCCTCATTATATACAGATCAAAAGGCTACAATTAGACGGAACAGTCAGAAATGTGAATTTTTCAACATCCCCAGGGGAGTTAGACAAGCTTGTATCCTCTCACTATATCCTTTAACATTTTTACGGAACAAGTCAGGAAAAGATGCTGATACAGAAGGCATGAGCATAAAGATAGGATGGAAAAAAAACCGTACAAACCTGTGCTATGCCGATGATAGTGTGCTATTAGCAGACAACATTACCAGTATGAAAAGAATTCTATCAGGGTGGATGCAGTGGGCAAAAAGGCTGGCCTAAACATGAACGCCAAGAAAACAAAAGTGCTACATATAAAAGGCAAAACACTGAAAACAATGATGACAGTGAATGTATACTCAAAAATAAGTTTTCTTCCGTGTATCTAAAATGAAAGAAATAGTTCCACATTACTTAATATATTTGTTTAAAAAATAAGATGGCAGTCAAGAAAATGAGAAATTAGGTATTCTTGACATTTGAATTTTGCGAAATTATTTTGTTTGTTCCTTTCTTTCAACAGATGACCGAATTTTTAAAAGGATTAAAAATAAATCTGTACTGAAAGGCATGTGCATGGTCCTGACATTAGATGTGCCTTAAATATCACGCTTTATCTGCGCAGTTTTATTCAAAGCGCTGGCCTATGATCAGCTGCCAGCTAATCTCTTTCCCTAAAATCACTCGTCATTTTCTTTACACAGCCTATTTTTACATGGCCCAGACCAGAACAGAGCTGCATTGTGCAAGCATGCATGAAAGATAGATGGAGCGAGGCAAATTGATCACGTCTGTGTTGTGTCAGTAAAGACATGGACACGCATACTTCATCTCCAAGTCAACGAAGCCAACAACCATGCGCTCATAAACGCTTTCAACCGTGCCGATGTTATCATAAGATGCAGGCGAGTTTGCGGGGAACAGAACAGCCTGTTGAGCGCGATATTGGAATTAATTCTGCTTCTGAGGAAGTGAACGTTGCCAAGAGTGTGCGTGAAAACTTTCACTTTGATCAAGGGGTGTAATGAGATTTTCCAGACAGTTGACCCACCGCCCCTCCACCCCCCCCCCAAAAAAAAAGAAAAAAAAAGAAAACAACAACAACAAAAACAAAAGAAGAACAAAAAACAAAATAACAACCAAAATCACCTGGTTGGGGAAAGATTGAAAGCCATACTGACACTCACCCCGTACATGTGATTACTGGTTTTACTGTATCACTGGATGGACAGGGACAGGGAAGTGGGTGGGTCGGTAGGTTGGATGCTCAGGGTCCTATACAGTATTAAGGAATGGGTTGTGTATAGTTTTGGTTTTACACTATTCATTTTTTTATTTTGTTTCGGAGCACTGCAGGTCAGTTAGATCGTTCTGTGTGTGTCTTATTGGGGTTGCACAAATTTGTGGCCACAATAATCAAAATTATGAAAATAAGTTTTCTTCTAAATGGTACATTTTTAGATTGGCTTGATTGCTTTCAAATACATTACTCTCCCATCCCATATCATCATCATCATCAGGTGCCCTGCCGCATGGCATTGGCGACCATGGACTTCCATCTGTCTCTATCTCTTGTTGCCCCAAGTATCTCCTCCACCCTCCTCGTCTTCAGCCATCCGCAAGTCCGTCTAGCATTTTCTCCCTGGGTCTACCTGGTGCTCTCTTTCCCTCCAGCTTTCCCGTTGTGACCAGGTGCTCCAAATCCCCCGTCTCCATAAAATGGCCTATAAATGTTGCCTGTCTTTTCCTAATCTTCCTTATGAGTGATCTACTTGTGTCTGCCTCCATCAAGACTGTCTCGTTTGTTTTCTTTGCTGTCCATGGAACTCTTAAAACCACATCTCGGCTGCCTCAATCTTGTTCTGGCTTTGCTTGTTGACTGTCCACGCCTCGCATCCGTACAACAGTATTGGTTCTATATAACATTCAAGAACTCTCTTCCTGATGTCAATTGATAGGCATTTGTTGGTAAGAATGCTTGTCATCTTCTTGAATGCTGTTTTGGCTTGGCCGATTCTGCCGGTTATTTCTGATGTGCATCTGCCGTTTGATGAAATGATCGTTCCCAGGTATTTAACCTTTGTCAAGGTTGTGCCATTTGCTGTTAATTTTGCATGAGGGGATTTCATGTTTTTTACTGATCACCATGACTTCAGTCTTCCAGCTGTTTAGTTCCAACCCCTTACCTTTGCTTTCTATTTTAGTATATTCACAAGGTTTTGTAGGTCCCTTTCATTTTCTGCAATTAGCACGGTGTCATCTGCGTATCGAATGTTGTTTATCATTTTCCCTCCAACCTTTAATCCAGGGTCTTCTTCTAGGTTTCTCATGATGTTTTCGCTGTAAAGTGAAAACAGATCTGGTGACAAAACACAACCCTGTCTGACTCCTCTTTTGATGTTTTGGAAAGAGCGTATGTTGTTTTCTATTCTCATTGCAACCTGTTTGTTCCCAGTACATATTTCTGATTATTCGTAGATCTTTTCCATCAACATTGAGTCTCTCCGGTTGGTTGATCAATTCTTCATATCTTACCCGATCGAAAACCTTGGTATAGTCAACAAAGCATAAATACAAATCATTATTCATCTCAATTGACCTCTCTATGATAGTTCTTAGGATGTATATGGCATTAATAGTTCCTTTCCCTTCCACAAATCCACACTGTTCTTCTGCTATTTCTCTTTTGATTCTATTCCTTGTCCTCATCATGATTATTCTTAACAGGATTTTTGTTACATGACCCATCCCACCAAAAACAAATCCCATTCCCTCTAACTCATCGCCCACCCCGTCTTTCTCCTTTACCTGTGGCTTTAATGTTACTGATCCACAACAGGTAGTCCCCAGTGAACCTGCAGAAAATCGGCACAGTCTTCAAAAGAGATTGTAACGACAGGTTTTGACAGCACTACACGACTCGCTCATCAAGAAAATCAGTCACATTCCTTCAGGGTTGTTGCCCTTTAGCCACATGCTACGATGTACTTGCAACTGCACTCTCCCCTCCCTGTCCCTCCTCTCCACCACCCAATTACCATCATCATTATCTACGTCATCATCATTATCAGCTCTCCCCCAGTCTCTCTCGCTCTCTTTTTTTTTTTCTTTCTTTCTTTCTCCTTCTCTGTATCTTAAGGCCCTGGCGGCTTTACGAAACTTCTACATAAGCCAACAACTGCTCATGACATCTGGTCTCATTCTCACTCACGAAGAGATCAAACCAAAAATAATACCAGCAGTCGTTCTTGTTCCAGAAAATGATAGTAATAACTTGAAAAACAATTGAAATGGAAAGTGTAGTCTAATCAATTACAATGTGCTAGTATGAGTATTAGACACATCTATTATATAAAAAAATACGTTTTGGATGTTGAAGGCTATCTTCCATCCAGGGAATTCATACGTATTCGTCTTGTTGGACGTCTGAACAATACAAGAAATATTGGAGAAATAGGTTTAGTTCCTGGGTCCTTCACCTTGAAGCCCAATTAGCCTTCTTACGTTTCTGAAGTCCTGGTAAAAAAAAAAAACGTGAGAGAGAGCAAGACAGAGTGAGTGAAAGAGAAAGTGAATCACAGAGGAAAGGGGAAAGAGAAGAGAAAAAAATAGAGAATGTGTTGGAATAGGGTGTGTGTGCGTGTGTGTATGTGTGTGTGAATGTGTGTGTGTGTGCGCGCGCGCAGTGTGTGTGTGTGTGTGTGTGTGCGCGCGCGTGTGTGTGTGTGTGTGTGTGTGTGCTTCAGAGAGAAAGATGAGAGAGAGAGGGTGAGAGAGAGAAGAGAGAGAGAGAGAGAGAGGAGAGAGAGAAGAGAGAGAGAAAGAAAGAGAGAGAGAGAGAGAAAGAAGAGAAGAAAGAAAGAGAGAGAGAAGAAAGAAGAAGAGAGAGAGAGAGAGAGAAAGAAAGAAGAGAGAGAGAAAGAAAGAAAGAAAGAGAGAGAGAGAGAAAGAAAGAAAGAGAGAGAGAGAAAGAAAGAAAGAAGAGAGAGAGAAAGAAAGAAAGAAAGAGAGAGAGAGAAGAAAGAGAGAGAGAGAGAAAGAGAGAGAGAGAGAGAAAAAAAGAAAGAAAGAGAGAGAGAGAGAGAGAGAGAGAGAGAATATTCCACACTGGATACAGATAAATCATCCTCTCTTTGAAACAGATACAGTCTGCAACGTCGCCACGTACAACGAAGATGTTAATTAGATACGTGCCTGTTGTTTTCAGCAGATGTTTGGCACCTATAGCAAAGCTGTTTCCAGTGATGTACAGTAGAATTCCAATCGCACCTTGAGGAGAGGAATGTCAGACCAAAACAAAAATCCGAAGCATGTGATTGTTGGACAATTGAGACACCCCACTCCCGTTCACCCGATTCAATCAACATCTAAAAATAGGGAGAATCTGGTATTCTAAAAGAAAGACACAATCTTCTGGAATTTCCGTCCAAACCAACTTCAGTGACGCAGCAATGATGCTCTTGAATTCCAACAGTGTCCAAATATTTGACTCGGAAGGATCTGTCTTGTGAATGGGTTTTAAAGTTTTACGTAACAAGAAAGATGCAGCCCATGTGTCTACAGAATTTGTGTTTGGAAGAACGAATATAAAGTACAAGTTTTACTCCAGTAATGCCAGTTTTGCCGAGCATGCATTGAATAGTTATCACAGCAAGCTTGATGAACTTAGGTACATAGGCCCAACACTTATAAAAGTCACGAATATGAGCCTACACATGTTGATGCTTCCATTTTTGGCACAAAGTATTTGCCACACATAGCACACCAGTGAGAACAGGGAGTCGATTTGAGTTAAAGGGGGCAGCTGGATCACTGGGAGGCATAGTGCATTTGTGACAGCTGCTAACGACTTGACTTAAAACCTTCTTTACTCTGCATGTGTATGACTGTACACGTCAAATGTTTACACTGAACAATCATACACATGTGCAAGAAACGGCTATTACAATATTTCTGTCACGAGTCATGTTCACAAATATATGTCATGGTGTTGCTCTTGGCATTCTTATATGAAGCACAAGTTTAGACGTTATGTCTTTGTTTGCACTGCTTTTGACTTTACTATGTTATAGTGTAAAGAACTATTATTCACTATTTTGGGATAGTGTGAACAATTCACCATGGAAAGGGCAGTCCAGAGGATTGGGAGCAATGAGAAGGACCTGGTCTGGTTGGTGGAAAAAAAATAATTGGTCGTCAATTTTGTCTTTTTTGGATGGGCGCCCAGAGAGAAGAGGCCAGAGTCCGACAAGGCAATTTCTAACTAACTGTATTACGTTTCTAATCTGAAAATGTGTTTATTCTTTTGAATATATTAAGACAACAGAACCTCAACTTGAAGACAGCCTCTCAGTTTAAATATCAAATTTCTAATGTCTGAAGTTTGAAGCACAGATGAGATGCATTCTTAATCGGTATGTGCTAAAGGTGACACCCACAGTAGGATACTGTTTAATAGTTTTCTGTTGCAATTTATTCATTTCCATCCATTTCAAACCTTCCTATGTTTAGTTCAAATACTCATTTAGCCCAGTACATTTAGTTTTTTTTTTTTTTATAAATGATTTTTTGCGAAACGGTTTTTCTTGTCAGTGACAGACTTTGATTCATCTCTTTCCAGCCTCTCCCAAACATACTGGGGACATTTTTTTAAAGTCAGATTCAAGGAGGTGAGGGGGGGGGGGCGGTTTAAAACCAAAAAGGTAAAGACTGGTTCATAACCCTGAAGTGGTAGGGAAATAAGTTGATAGATACCTCATTTTTTTGTCAGGGCCAGGTCAGCATTATGAGGGCATTGCCTGTCTCTTCTCCTTCACTGGTAACCATGTGCGGATTGAGAGACTGACGACTGCTTGCACAAAAATACACATGTCAGAGGTGAACATGCGTAGTTCAACTGGAAGATTTAGAAAAAGAGAATAAAAAAAAAATAACTGGAAGGTGGGAATATCTATGTTTGCACCAAGCAGGAAGGGGTATAGAAGATGAAAATACAGGGAATGCAAAGTGAACATGCACTGGACAGGATATGGTGTAGGAGTATGACAGGAAGGGGTGGGGGTTAGAAAAAGGAAAGCAGAAGGAAGTCACGCCCATACTGATAATGACATCATGACAAATTGTCTTGAGAGAGAGAGAGAGAGAGAGGGGGGGAGGGAGGGAGAGGGAGGTGTGGGGAGAATTCTTCAATACTGTAGAGGTATTATATGATAGATTCTGTCTTCGTGTATTCTCGTGTTGACTATGATAACGAACAATTTGACGAAAAGTCCTGCTGCACTCACTACCTACGACAACACCGACTCCATGATTTCTGGATGTCCCCTAGATTCGCTGACCCCTCTCTACATTCAACGCGACACGAATGCGCGCGTGTGTCAAGAGGTCACGCTTTTGGGGGGCAATGCGGATGTGTTTCAAGTCTAGTGGTGCACTTGACGTGAAGTAGGGGGTCTGATGGAACACTTCCTCTGCTTTGTGACTCTGTCATCATCGTGTGGGGTTGGAGACGTGAAGCAGCTGAGGAACTGGAGGGAGGGAGGATTAAAATGCATAAGAAGGTGAGTGAGTCCAAGGGTTGGGCGCTAAATGGACAATAACAATGACAATGACACTCTAATTTTCTAGTGGTTGAAGTTATCAGATGAAAGTCATTTTTCAAATTTGCCATTGCTGATGGAGGATGGGGGGGGGGGGGGCGTTTGTGGGAGTATGGTTGTATGTACTTTGGTTTTGTTTGAAGAAGTAGTTGTGGAGTTCATTCCTTGTGTAATGATATGTAAACTTCCAGCTTTTTAAAAAAAAACTGGAAGCATAATCAGTGGAAAGCTCTTTGCTGGATTGAAGTTAATAGACACCAGGGTTCTTTGAAAGGTTTTCCGCGTACCTGTAATTCAGCTGCTCTTGAGACAATCTCTCATTTTGAAGCTTTCTTTTTTCAAAAATGTGCTTTATGTATCAAAAGCTGATTTTTCATTTCTGTCTTCCTACTGGTGTAGTTCTGCGAATGTTATTTGTCATCAGCAGCTTTGTCTTTAATGTCTTGATATCCACAGTAGGTGTTCAAATGTTTTGCTAGGCAATTTACCATAAAGCGAGCTTCTCCTTTGTGAACTCATCAGCTATGCAGAAAGGAACAAAATGTTTTGTTTGAAACTGTTAGGTTCCTTATGCTTTCCTTCATCTATACCAGATTTTGTTATTTTGCATGAGGGGGTTTCATGATCAGTAAAAAACATGAAATCCCCTCATGCAAAATAACAGCAAATGGCACAACCTTGACACAGGTTAATAAGTTCAAATACCTGGGAACGGTCATTTCATCAGACGGCAGATGCACATCGGAAATAGCTGGCAGAGTCGGCCAAGCCAAAACAGCATTCACGAAGATGACAAGCATTCTTACCAACAAATGCCTATCAATTAACATCAGAAAGAGAGTCCTTGAATGTTATATAGAACAAATACTGTTGTACGGATGTGAGGCGTGGACAGTCAACAAGCAAAGCCAGAGCAAGATTGAGGCAGCCGAGATGTGGTTTCTCAGAAGAATGTTAAGAGTTCCATGGACAGCAAAGAAAACAAACGAGACAGTTGATGGAGGCAGACACAAGTAGATCACGCAGAAGGAAGATTAGGAAAAGACAAGCAACATTTATAGGCCATTTTATGAAGAAGGGGGATTTGGAGTACCTGGTCACAACGGGAAAGCTGGAGGGAAAGAGAGCACCAGGTAGACCCAGGGAGAGAATGCTGGGCGGACTTGCAGAGTGGCTGGGGATGAGGAGGGTGGGGGAGATGCTGGGGGCAACGAGAGATAGAGATGGATGGAAGTCCATGGTCGCCAACGCCATGCGGCAGGGCACCTGATGATGATGATACCAGATCATTTGAATGATTGAAATGGTAGTAAGGTCAGACTTCCTAGTAATTCTTTTAAATTCTTTTTGAAAAGATGTTTACTTTTCTTCCTATTGTTCTTTCTGTCGTTCACTGCATCTTCACTATACTTTACATTGTCCGTTCAAATCTCTTATCCTTTTTCTTCTTCTTTCTTCTCCTTCTTCTTCTTCTTCTTCTTCTTATTATCAGTAGTAGTAGTAGTAGTAGTGGTACTAGTGGTAGTAGTAATAGTAATAGCAATAGTATTAGTATTATTATCGTTATTTTACATTCAGAGACATTGATAGAGAGGATTTGAATTTCACTTCGCCTTTGAATTTAAGCTAGCGTAATGCATTTACTATATCGGGAAATGGAAATAAGGATATCAACAGCAATGACAACACACATCGTATAATCAACACTACTGACACACCATGATCTCCACTTTTTATTTTTCTCTTGTTCTTCCCAGTTTCCGGAGTCAATACAGCGCTAAGTAACCTGTACCTAAGTCCGGTCATTGATACCTGTGCGCTTAGCACGGTGGCACTCTCACACAAATAGCACGGTGGCTCTCCCATACAAATACTGCATTTGATACAACTTGTTGCTGATAAAAGAGATGCATGCCATGCTAGGAGACGCTGTCATTCTTAGTACAGGCAACGATGCTCTTTTGATTCATTTCCCCCATCTACTAATTTGCGGACGGGTAGAATGTTACATTGTCATTATTCAAATAATCAACTCATTTGCGAGAAGAACTGCTTCACATACAATAATTCAGCATTCTTGGAATTCACACACGCCATAGCCGAAAACTTGAAACTGATGAGTGGGAAATTGTAGAAGATTTATGCTCCTATTTTCTAAGAATACTCGATCCACCCATCGTTAGATGTTGATTGAATCAGGTGAAAGGGGGTGGGATGTCTCAATTTTTCCAACAATCATATGTTCAGGATTCTTGTTTTGATCTGACATTCCTCCCATCACAGGAAAGCGCCTTTGCAAGGGTGCCAAATCTTTTAATGTAAAACTTACAGGCGTGCATCTAATATCCTCCATGTCTGTGATGATCTTACATTCCATTTTTACTCGCGTCAGAAATGAGGTTGATGTAGGTCACACAGAGCTCTCTCTCTCTCTCTCTCCTTCACACAAATCCACACACAAACACATGCACACATAGACATACACACAGACACATATATACATACATTCATATATATACATATATATGTATATATATATATAATATATATACATACATACATATACATATATATATATATAGACGCATATCTATCTATCTGTCTGTCTATCTATCTATGTATCTATTTATGTATCTATGTGTCTATGTATCTATCTATCTATGTACCTATGTATCTATGTATCTATCCATGTATCTATCTATGTATCTATCTCTCTCTACATATGCATATATATATATATCTCTACATATGCATATATATATATATCTCTATATATATATATATATATATATATATATATATTGTGCACCGTCCAAATTTGTCAAAAAGAAGACAACTATGACATATGATAATGGGTTTTGAAGTGCAGCTCATTATTCGTTGCACAAGGCGGCAGTTGGTCGGTGTGTAAAAGTCTCCTTTGCCCCCACCCCCATCCCTTCTCTTCTTCCTCTCTCCCCCCCTCTCTCTCTCTATCTGTCTTTCTCTCTCACTCTCTCGCTCTCTCACTCTCACTCTCACTCTCTCTCTCTCGCCCCCTCTCTTTATCTTTCTCTTTCTGTCTGAAGTTGTGACTGTATGATTTATCATCAGCCATTATAAACGTGCACTGCATGCACGTGTGGCTTACTCTGTTTGCTCCAAGCTTGTTGATGATCCATGAAAATGAGACAGTTTGATTTAGATATTTGGGTAAAATAATTATGCCAAATATTAAGAAGAACTTGCACATGATCAGACAATAAACTCAATACAGAGACAAATATTAAATAATTTTTGAGACGTTTATTATATGCTTTAGCAGTGTAAAGTCATAGTGGCCATTTAAAGAATGGGGACATGGAGAGTTATATGGTTAAAATCAGTTAATAAACAGCCTAGAAATCCTTGTTCAAAGATCTTTTTCATCTGAATCACACTGACCACATCAAATGTTATGTCCACTGAACCTAATGCTTATTGTTGGGCCAGACTCGTGGTCTGAACTTATACAGTGTACACATAAACAACTGAGGACTTTTATTCACTGACATATTTTTGTGTTTTACTGTGCTATTTGGGATCTTTTCTCAGATAGATGAGACTGAAGCTAAATCATATACACACACATATACACACATGTATGCACGCACAGACTCACACACACACACACACACACACACACACACACACGCACGCACGCACGCACGCACACACACATTCATACACACACACCACACACACATAGGCCTACACACACACAACACACACACTACACACACACACACACACACGACACACACACATTGCGGATGTTCATATGCATGCGTGCAAACAAACATATCTATATTACACAACATTTCTTTACGAGTAGTAGATATGAAACAATTTCCCTTTTTTTGATCATATATCACAAAAGACCGAAGAACAAACCAACAACAACAAACTAATCAAACAAACAAACAAACAATCAAACACACAAATGAACAAACAAGTCAATTGAAAACTCATCCGACAACACTTTCGCTACAGCCGAAACTCATTCGCTTTTACGGCTATTTTCAATGGCATATGCGTTAAACAAACAACAAACCTGTAACTGCTCTGTCTTATCTCATTGTCCGCAGCTGATTAGCATCTACTTCAAGCTTTTATTTTAACCATTAACAGCTTTGCGACACCTGGCCCTCTCGATTTTTCTTGCCCTTTGCAAGAGCTGTGATTTTGTTTGCAAAGCACTGACAGTGTGATGGTAAACATGTTACAGCAGACGATAAGAAACAAAGTCAAAGTTTCCGTTTTGCAGACACGGTTAATTAAGCATGTTTTGCTTTTAAATTAACAAATGCATGCGGCATGTTTATTTTAGATTTTTTAAATGCTCACTACTACTTTTTGCAAGTCAAAGCTTTGTCTTGTCTATATGCAAAGGATGGAGTTCAGGTAGACGAAAACTTTGAGCATATGGGCCCCAATTCACCAAATTGTGAATGTGTGCCTCCCCTGTTCACCGATGGGAAAGGTAAAAAAGCAAAGAAAACGCAATAGACAGCCAACGATTAATGCTGCCCCCCCCCCCACACCACCCCCACCCCCAAAACGAAAAATTGAGGCGTCTACCACCCAACACCTTTGTGACTTCAGGGTTATGAGAAAAGCTTTACTTTTTTGATGACTGTCACTACTACAGATTCTACTTCTACTGCCGACGATGCTCTTGTAGCTTAAAGAGTTCTCCCATCACTGAGATCCAGGAACATAGTTGGTGACTATGTTACAAAAAGTTAAACGATTAAGGAAGAAATATAAGGATTCTTTAATCTCTCTTTTCATACCAAAAAATCATTAAAGAAAAAATATTCATTCTAACGTACAAATTTCTCATTGCAAATCGCCATGCAACTGAGAAACTGAAACAGCACAGCTACATAAAAAAAAAACACCAGTATCATAAAGTTATTTTAGACATCTGTACAATTTGTCGTAGTACACCTATAAAAAGGTAAAACGTTTGACAAGAAAAGGGAAAATCCACGAAGAAAAGGTAGAATGTATGGCAAGTATCATTGTTGACGATTTCAGGCAGCGATTAAGTTTTTGTGACCTAATTATCAGCCATAAGTCAGAGAGTTTTTAAGTGAAGTTTATCTCTGCTTTTATATGCAAATGTTACAATAACGGAAACATGGATTAAATATCCAGAAATTCGTGGACACGAATGGAAAAACCAAAACAGTTTACGCGTGCCTTATCTAAAACTTCTTTCGGTATATGCCTGTAAATGTGCCGTTTTGAGCCAGAGCTATGTCCATTTGTATGGAAAAGCATTATGAATTCATGGTAATTGTAGAATGTACATTTTTCATTGATTAAGCATATTTTGAAACAACTTTGTTTTCCAACACATACCTTGTAAAATTAATGTGTGATTTCATGTGTACGGCTGCTGTGACAAAGTGATATGCATACACATTTTGATTCACTATTTCGTGCTTGTGCAAATATGTGCGTGCACACGTGCGCTCACACACGCACACACAAATAAGCGTACACACGCTCACCGAGAAGGCCTAAAAGACTGTTGAATATCAGTAACAGATCTAGAACTGCTTGGGTTTTTGTTTGTTTGTTTTGTATTTTTGATTTTTCTTCGTCATTGCGTCAGACAAAAGCATAAAATATTGTTTTGGATATTGTATGTATTTTATAATCCACCAGTTGTAACAAGACCTTAATCACGTTTTCATAATACAGTCTGAAGGTAAAATAAAAACAGATATATGCTTCCCTAAATTTAAGCAGACATCTATCTATTGCAAGGAAGAATCAAAGAGCTTAAATTGTTTCAAGTGGAATCATCTTTCGTCTCATCAGAAAGAAAATACACTGTTACCTAAATGTCAACTTTTCATAAAAATTCGAAATGCTCTTACCACTTGCTTTGATGCAATGAATCCTCAAAATAACACCACCTTATGATGGTCGTCTGGTTAAAAATTGAAGACCAAAGACAGCAGCCATGTTTAGATATACATTCTCTTATCTATTACGTCACATACTGCTGGATCCAGTACGGATATCTAGTACAGAGAGATCGAAGTTTTTTCTTTTTTAGCATAGAATAAATTCATTATTGATTTTATGAAGTGTCTTTCAGTATACAGATAAAAACATTTGTTTTCAGATGTAATGCCCAACTTTTGTCTTCGACTCATATATATGTTTGACAGTTTCACAAAGTTGAGCTTCTATTGAAAGGGGAACAAGCTGGAAACTACACTTTTGTTATAATGGCTACCTGGTTGAACCAGTCTCTCAGTAAAAAAAAGAGCTACTTACTGCGTAGCTTTCATCGGCGATCCGCCGACTTTTTCAGCGCAACTGCTGGGTCAAGAACTGGCTTCAGTGCGCACCGCCGTGAGCGAACTCACGACAGTGCGACTGAATAAGTGAGGAGTACACCGATGGCAGGTTGTGTCTGCCCCGTTCACGGTTGAGGGTGGGGTTCCTTGCGGCGATGTAAACTGCCTCCTTTACTCCCCTCTGGAACCATCTTGCTTCTTTGTCAAGAACTTGCACACTGTCCTTTTCAAAGTGGTGTTGGGTGTGGGTCAGATGTTCCCCCACTGGAGAGGACTCACGTTTGTGTTCTTTTAATCTTTTGTGCAAGTTGCGCTCAGTTTCGCCAATATAACTTTGGTCACAGTCCTGGCAGTCTATCTTGTATATCACTCCTGATTTGTCCAATTTGTCTGTTTTGTCTTTGGGGTGGACTAACTGGCTTCTGATGGTGTTGGTGGGCTTGGCGTGGACACTGACTCCCAACTTCCTGATCTTCCTGCTGAGAGCCTCAGTGACGCCGCTGACGTATGGCATGGAGACGTGCCCTCTCGAAGGGGTTGGCCGTTCAGTGGAGGGGTGGGGTATGGTTTTCTTTCCCCTGGAATATCCCAGGCCCACTTCTGGTATCCCGACACACTGAGTACTTTCTTGATGTACTGCACCTTTTCTTCTCTAGCAGTGTCGATAGAGCAGATGGTCTTCGCTCGGTGGGTGAGGGTGCGGATTACTCCAAGCTTGTGTTCCAGTGGCTGTGACTGTCGAATTGTAAGTACTGATCCATGTGGGTCGGCTTTCTATAAACGGAGAAGTCGAGGTCTGTCTCCGTCCAGGTGAGTGGATATCCAACATCGCGATGCTGCCGTTCTCTTCTACCTCATAGGTGAGCTTGACGGCAGTGTGTTGGTTGTTGAGATGGTTCGTGAAGTCTTCGACCACCGATCTTTTCAGTACAGTCATAGTGTCGTCTATGTAGCGGCCCCAGCAGCGTGGAGGAGTGTGGAACGACGCCAAAGCTTTCTCCTCGAAATTCTCCATAAAGAGGTTGGCGACAATGGGACTCACGGGGGACCCCATGCTGCACCCTTGGTCTGTTGGTAGAAGTGTCCTTCAAAGGTGAAGTAGGTGGTGTTAAGGCAGCAGGATAGCAGTTCACAGATGTGTTCCACTGGCAGGTTGGTGCGTTGCCGAAGGCTGTTGTCGACCTGTAACCTCCTCCTGATGATGTCAATGCTGTCCTTCACAGGGACACTGGTGAACAGGGCTGTGACGTCATAGGACACCAGAATCTCATCAGGTTGTGGCACAAACTTTGACAGCTTCTTCACCAGGTCTGCACTGTTGGCAATGGAATGTTCTGTCTTTCCTACCAAAAGCGAGAGGATGTCTGCAACGTAGCGGGCCGTCTCATACATCAGGGATCCTCTAGAGGCGACAATGGGACGGAGGGGTACATCTTTCTTGTGCACTTTAGGCAGTCCATAGAACTTAGGCACATCAGTAGCTGAGGGGTACAATCTGCGGTACTGTTCTGAGGAGAGTTCTCCTGACTTCTGTAGGCCTTGCAGTAGTTTGGTCAGATGGGCAGTATACTTGCTGGTGAGATCTTCGCTCAGCTGTTGGTAGGTCTTTTTGTCATCTAGCAGATTGTACGCCTTCTCATAGTACTGCCCCTTGGGTAAGATGACTGTGGCAAGGCCTTTGTCGGCTGGGAGAATCATGATGGAATCCTTCTTCTTCAACCCTGCAGTGCAAGTCTTTCATCCCTGGAAATGTTGGATTTGGGGGGTTTGCTCTGTTTGATGATGTTTACACACTCTGATCGTAAGTGTGTGGCCTCTTCTGTTTGAGGACCAATCCATCGACACGCAGTTTCAATGCTGGTAATGTACTCAGTGATGGGAAGTTTATCTGGAGTGACCGCGAAATTGAGCCCCTTTTTCAACACTGACAATTCTGCTTCAGTCAAACAGACAGATTCACCACCCACTGTTTTTGATTTCTTGCGTTTCTTGATCACTGACGGGGGTAATGGGCACGCAATCGTCATGTTTTGGTTTAGCCTGCAACTTGGTAAACCTTTTCCTGTGGCGCATGCGCACTTTGTCCCATTCACGCCTGACAGTGCAGTCGGACCAGGCAACTGTCTCTGCAATGACAGTATCCGGTACACAAGCACTGAGTTCATCCTTCAAAATGGCGATCTGTTGTTGATGATAACCAAACGACTGTTGATTTGTTTAATCCGTTCGTTCATGAGCTCACGTTGAGCACGATGGATGATGTTTAGCTGCCTAGCCTTTCATACTAGTTTTGGTCTTAAGACTTGTAGGGCACACATTTTGATGTTTACAATGCAGCGTGAAATGAAGATGATTCCTGAACCTGGCTAGCGATCGATGTTCACTTTCCAGTTCTCATACATAAACAGGGAGACATTTTTATATTTGTACAAAGGCTTAGTGAGGCCTCATTTGGAGTGTGGTAACATTATTTGGTTTGCACGTCTTAAAAGACAGTCAGCATTAATATCACGCACAGTGAAAAGACGTTAAATCAAAGAACGAACACACACACACACACACACACACACACAACACACACACACACACACACACCACCACTACACACACACACACACACCACACACACACCACAACACACACACACACACAAACACACACACACACACACACACACACACACACACACACACACACACACACACACACACACACACACTCACAACCACACCACAATGTAAACAGACATGTAACACAGCTCATACGAAAAGGATTGAAGATGAGAGTCCGCATGAACACGTTTAGAATGGGAGAGCGGTAAAAACTCTAATAGCGTCTGTCGTACCCTCATTATACCTGCAGGTGTCGATCAAGTAGCGCAGCCTGGCTGAAGTGGCTTTCTAGGTTTTTCAAACTACCTTAAAACACTTACCTCCATCACCTGTTTACTTTTTTCTTCAAGGTTAAGAAGTCACCTTTGAGCTTAAGCTGACTGCTGCTTCCTGACACCTTCTCCTTACAATTTGCTCTTTGCTGCTCACAAGAACAGTCGCTACGTTGATTGCAGCCTGCGTCTGGTTTTGTTTTCTTGTCGAATTTGTTATATTCAGGGTTCAGATGGCCAATCAATGAACAAGAAAACTGAGTTAGAATTTAGTTTTTCACCGTTATTAACTTTGACATAAAAACAACGCTTTGCTCTTTGCTGGTCCAAAGACAATATTGATGGTCTTGTCCAAAGGAAAAACCCCGACTTCCTTCAAAACAAGTCCTCTTCTCCCGCTGGACGAAGCAACAGGGAAGCTTCAGTCTTTTTCTCATAATTTTGTATTTGGTGTTTGTTTGTGATCTTACATTCAAGCTTGGCAAAGGCCAGTTGGCCGAAAATTTGAGCCTGTCTTGTCTTGTATCAAATACGCGTTCGGATTCTATTTTCGTGTTTTTCTGGTTCCTGACTTCCTTTTTGTGTGTGTGTTCTTCCTCCTTTCCTTTACCTTCTTTTGTTCATTCATCAAACCTAACATTTCTTTGGTCATTCATCAAACTAACATTTCTTTGTCATTCAGTTTTCTTTTACTTTTCTTTCAAATATGGGGATTTCTTCACAAAGCTTCATTTATCGAGTTTTTCTAATTTGACCATTGTTCCTCATTGTCCCCAACGTCCTTTAGAGCACTGAATTTGTTCTGAACACAGACATGACTAATTTTGCATGAGTTGATTCATCTGCCTTTAAGAATCCAAGATTTCGTTTGATGCTATTTTTGGTTTGTTTTCTTCTCTTTAGTTTCTGCTTAAATTTTCCCATTGTGGTCACATTTGCAGTCTGCCCCTGGTAATGTTTTTACTATCAGTAAAAAATCTAAATCTCTTATTTATCAGGATGTAATCAGTTTGATTTCTTGTGCTGTCTCCTGGATTCATCCATGTCAGTTTTCTTCTGTTACGTTGCTCAAGTGTTTCCCATTATGAATTCATTTGATTGTGCCCGTTCAACAAGATTCTCTCCCCTTTCATTTCGCGTGCCAAGGCCATAAGGGCCAACTACGTCTTCTATTTTTTCCTGTCCCACTTTAGCATTTAAATATCCTATTATTATTGTAATGTACTGTGACTTACACTGAGCCTTGGCTGTCTCTAATTTTACATAGAAGTTGTCAATTTCTTCCTCAGTACTGGCGAATTTTGGTACATGTACATAGACGATGTTGATATCAAATGGTTTGCCCTCCAGTCTAACTAATAAAACGCAGTCTGATGTAGCCCAGTATCCTTTGATGGACGTTGACTTGTCATTGGCCATTATGATGCCTGCCCCTCTTTCATGTGCGTCCCCATGAGACTGTATAATTTTATACTTGCCCGATGTTATCATACGTGTTCCTTCCATCTCACCTCTCCTAATCCTAAAATACTGATGTTCAATCTTTCTATTTCTATCTTAACATTTTCTAGGTTTTCCTTCTGGAGCATTGTTCTAACATTCCATGTTGAGATTTTGATATCTTAACCTGATCGCAGTAATCTGATGATGGTCTGATGTCACCTGCTCAGTCTGACTTCCCCTGCCGGATGAAAGTGCTCCAGCAGAGTCCCTGTTTACGTTGTTCTTGAAGTTTCTTTTATTGTGTCTGCTCATGATGTACTTTTTAGGGTTATGATGGTAGTTTCCCGTTGCCTTCTATCGGTTTTTGTACGGACTCGCCGATAGCCTTTGTCGTTTCAACGACTATCCACAAGGCAGAAGTGGCTGATTTTCTTTCAGGGTTTACTCCCTTAACCTTGGTTTCTCCCGAGACAACCACAAGGCAGTGGTGCTCTTTACCCATAGCAGGGGGTCTGCTTCGTGGGCACCAGGGCATGTCCACACGCTGGTGGGCCTGTGTGCCACATGTCTGGGTGGCAGACCTCCTATGTGTCCTTCGAGAGTTCATCTTGAGTCCTTGAGGTTCTCAGTTACCATGTGTTGCCACGGGAAGGCACTACGTTGGGATAGCTGAAGGAGAGGCTATGGACTGATAGAGAGTGACTAACACACTGTGCTCTCCTTTTCGCAGAGCTGCAAGCAGCAGTGTTAGCCAGTGGTGTTGTCTGAAAGCGAGAGGTGAGAAGCACAGTCACTAACCAAAATATTAGATGCGTCACATCAGCCATTTTTAATACACATCAGAGAGACAAAACAATCTCAAATCATTTCAACCAGCCAGACTACTCAGTGACATCTGTGTGAAAGGTCTATGGCTCCTCTGCAGTAACAGCATTTCAGACTAGAGACATGGAATCTCATCTTATAGACACACTTGGAAGCAGAAAGCCATGTGGTCTCATGATAAACCATATTGTTATACGTAGATTTACTTGTGGACGTAAACATTTGAAGAAACAATATGTTTCATTCCTTGCAGCGCAACAGATGGCTCACTGCATAAAATGCATCCAGGGGAACCAGTTGGCTATATCCAAGCACATTTCAAATATAATTTGTTGTTTAGTATTTAAGTAAAATCTTTTGTCACACACGTTTAAACAAAAACAAAAACAAAACAAAAACACATCCAATGTCATCTTAAACGATGGCTATCAGAAAAGAGAAAAGCTGATGTGGCCTGACCGTCTAGATTTTTTCAATCCTTGCAAATCTGATTTGTTAGTTGCTTTCAACAAATAATCACATCTGTAAAAAGATGAAAAAAAATGTGTATATATAAATTGGTATTTAAAAAGTGTGTGTTCATGAAATCAGATGTGCCTTAGATATCACGTTTTATCTGCACATTTTTATTCCCGGCATTGGCCTATGATCAGCTGCCAACTAATCTCTTCCCCTTAAAAACATTGGGGTGCTTTTCCTGGCCACAGTCTATTTTTATATGGCCCTGTCTAAAATAGAGAGATGCGTGGTGAAAGCA
>CM060306.1:42386982-42396982 GCA_030674185.1 Monoplex corrugatus
AGCAGTACACCCAGTACATAATCAGACATGCTGGCTACAGACAGTACACCCATTACACAGACATGTGGCTACAGCAGTACACCCAGTACATAATCAGACATGTTGGCTACAGCAGTACACCCAGTACACAGACATGTTGGCTACAGCAGTACACCCAGTACAACAGACATGTGGCTACAGCAGTACACCCATAATAGATGGGCTACAGTACACAGTAACAGACATGTTGGCTACAGCAGTACACCCAGTAATAACAGACATGTTGGCTACAGCAGTACACCCAGTACACAGACATGCTGGCTACAGCAGTACACCCAGTACACAGACATGTGGCTACACAGTACACCCATTAACATCAGACATGTTGGCTACAGCAGTACAACCCAGTACACAGACATGCTGGCTAACAGTACACCCAGTACACAGACATGTTGGCTACAGCAGTACACCCAGTAACACAGACATGCTTGGCTAACAGTACACCCAGTACACAGACATGTTGGCTACAGCAGTACACCCAGTACACAGACATGCTGGCTACAGCAGTACACCCAGTACAACAGACATGCTGGCTACACAGTACACCCAGTACACAGACATGTTGGCTACAGAAGTGACACCCAGTACAAACAGACATGCTGGCTACAGAACATACACCCAGTACACAGACATGCTGGCTACAGCAGTACACCCAGTACACAGACATGTCTGGCTATAACAGTACACCCAGTACACAGACATGTGGCTACACAGTACACCCAGTACACAGACATGCTGGCTTACAGACAGTACACCAGTACATAACAGACATGCTGGCTACAGCAGTACACCCAGTACACAGACATGCTGGCTACAGCAGTACACCCAGTACACAGACATGTCTGGCTACAGCTAGTAAACCCAGTACACAGACATGCTGGCTACACAGTACACCCAGTACACAGACATTGCTGGCTACAGCAGTACACCAGTACACAGACATGCTGGCTACAGCAGTACACCCAGTACACAGACATGCTGGCTACAGCAGTACACCCAGTACACAGACATGTTGGCTTACAGCAGTACACCCAGTACACAGACATGTTGGCTATAAGCAGTAACACCCAGTACACAGACATGCTGGCTATAACAGTACAACCAGTACACAGACATGTTGGTTACAGCAGTACACCCAGTACACAGACATGTTGCTACAGCAGTACACCCAGTACATAATCAGACATGCTTTGGTTACAACATACACCCAGTAATAATCAGACATGCTGGCTACAGCAGTACACCCAGTACACAGACATGTTGGTTACAGCAGTACACCCAGTACACAACATGTTGGCTACAGCATACACCCAGTACAAACAGACATGCTGGCTACAACAGTACACCCAGTACACAGAATGTTGGCTATAACAGTACACCCAGTACACAGACATGTTGGCTATACAGTACACCCAGTACACAGACATTGGCTATAACAGTACACCCAGTACACAGACATGTGGCTATAACAGTACACCCAGTACACAGACATGCTGGCTATAACAGTACACCCAGTACACAGACATGCTGGCTACAGCATTACACCCAGTACACAGACATGTTGGCTATAACAGTACACCCAGTACACAGACATGTTGTCTACAGCAGTACACCCAGTACACAGACATGCTGGTTACAGCAGTACACCCCAGTACACAGACATGCTGGCTACAGCAGTACACCCAGTACACAGACATGTTGGCTATAACAGTACACCCAGTACATAACATGTTGGTTACAGCAGTACACCCAGTACACAGACATGTTGGCTAAACAGTACACCAGTACACAGACATGTTGGTTACAGCAGTACACCCAGTACAACAGACATGTTGGCTACAGCAGTACACCCAGTACACAGACATGCTGGTTAACAGTACACCCAGTACACAGACATGTGGCTATAACAGTACACCCAGTACACAGACATGCTGGCTACACAGTACACCCAGTACACAGACATGTTGGCTACAGCAGTACACCCAGTACACAGACATGTTGCTATACAGTACACCCAGTACACAGACATGTGTAACGTACACCAGTACACAGACATGGTACAGCATACACCAGTACACAGACATGTTGGCTTACAGCAGTACACCCAGTACACAGACATGTGGTTACACAGTACACCCAGTACACAGACATGTTGGTATAAGCAGTACACCCAGTACACAGACATGTTGGTTACAGCAGTACACCCAGTACACAGACATGTTGGCTACAACAGTACACCCAGTACACAGACATGCTGGTCTACACAGTACAACCCAGTACACAGACATGTTGGTATACAGCAGTACACCCAGTACACAGACATGTGGCTACAGCAGTACACCCAGTACACAGACATGTTGGCTATAACAGTACACCCAGTACACAGACATGTGTGGCTATAACAGTACAACCACAGTACACAGACATGTTGGCTACACAGTACACCCAGTACACAGACATGCTGGTCTACAGCAGTACACCCAGTACACAGACATGTTGGCTACAGCAGTACAACCCAGTACACAGACATGTTGGTTACAGCAGTACACCCAGTACACAGACATGTTGTTAACAGCAGTACACCCAGTACACAGACATGTTGGCTACAGCAGTACACCCAGTACACAGACATGTGTCTACAGACAGCTAACACCCAGTACACAGACATGTTGGTCCTACAGCAGTACACTTGTTGGCTACAGCAGTACAACCCAGTACACAGACATAGCTGGCTACAGCAGTACAACCCAGTACACAGACATGTTGGTTACAGCAATACACCCAGTAACAAGACATGTTGGCATAACTAGACACTCCAGTACACACAGTACATGACTTGGCTAAACAGTACACCCTAGTACACAGACATGTTGGCTATAACATAGTCACACCCAGTACACAGACATGTTGGCTACAGCAGTACACCCAGTACACAGACATGTTGGCTATCAGCAGTACACCCAGTACACAGACATGTTGGCTATAACAGTACACCCAGTACACAGACATGTTGGCTATAACAGTACACCCAGTACATCAAGACATGTTGGCTACAACAGTACACCCAGTACACAGACATGCTGGTTACAGCAGTACACCCAGTACAGAGACATGCTGGTTACAGCAGTACACCCAGAACATAATCAGATTTGAATAACACAGAACAACTGGCATTTAACAGAAAGAGATCTGTCAGAAGCAAAACTTTCAGCAGCAGGACTCCTTCCTTCGAAGTGCCTTCGTCTGAACTTTAGTATTCCATCCCACACGAAGACCCTCACCAGGTGGTGAAAATCAGTATGCCACTCATCCATTACACCAACCAGATCCATAATCATCAATTGTGATCTGTTTAGAATCTGGTGTAGGTCTGTTGATATGTTTGCTTATGTGTTTATTGCACCAGTTACGATTTGGATGCCATTTACGTGCGGGTTAGACTACATGATGCTTTAAAAAAAACAACATCTATCAGTAATGAAATCTTTTATACAATATTAAAATAATTGTATTTATCTCGTGCCATATACGTCAAATTCGTTTTTTAAGCCGGAGACAGGTAAAAATGTTGTACCTGTATAGAACCCATTCAGCTCTATCGTAATTCACCTATTTTGTGTAGGGTCTTCTTAATGTTTGGTGTAATGATAAGTCTGGATTGTGTAAGTATGAACGTCAGCAGCTGTAATTACAACAATGCAAGACACATTTTCAGGCAAGAAAAATAACTTTTCTCATGATAAGTCCCAGCAAGGGACGTGAGTGTCTGTCTGTACAGTTATGTCTCTTTGTTTGTGAACTGTTGTTTTATATACCCACAAAAGAATAATAAGTTAAACCAAGTCCTGTCAACTTTTTATTATCTCCGAGAGAGAAATGACTTCATGGTTATCCACAAAAGTGCGACACAAGCACGTAAAACAGCTTCACACAACTATCATTTTCTCCAGCTGGAAGCCATGTTTGGCAAGTTGTGTATTGTCCTTTGTGCTAAACATAATGCATGTATTCTTTGTTGTCTTTTGTATACGCTTGACAAAGGCCCTTTGGCCGAAAATTTGCGCCTGTCTTGTTTTGTTTGAATTATATACTCGTTCTTATTCTATTTTTTTTCTGGTTCAGTATCGTATGTAAAGTAAACATAAAAGCAAATATGCACATCATTACCCCCCCCCACAACACACACACCACACACATACACACACATATGCTCAAACACACACACACACACACACACACACACACACACACACACATGCACAAACATAAATGGCACCACCACTACTACCAACAGCGGAGAATTAAAATATATGGTTTGATAGTATTAATCTATTCGTGCATATCTGTAATTTTAGTTTTCATCATCATCATCATCATGTCGAGCTTGCTCGGCTATCCATGATACGTTTCTTCCATCCTTCTCTATCAGACATTGCAGTAGGTAGTTCATCATACTGACAGCCCGTATCATCCATCAGTTGGTCGATGAAGGTCTTCTTTGGACGTCCTGGTCTTTGTTTGCCGTGGCTGGGTCTCCATAGTAGAACATCCCCACCAGTTCTTCTTTGCTACGCCAGCAGTGTCCCGCGAAGCGCAGTCTTTGTTGACGTATTGATTTACTGATTGGTGGGATCTTACCATATAACTCTTTGTTAGTTGGATGTTCTCTCCAGGATTTGTTCAGGGCTGCACGCAGCATTCGTGTATATGCTCCATCAATCTTCTTCTCCAATGTCGTTGTTAGGGTTCAAGAGATTGAGCCATATGTAAGAACGGACTCCACTGCTGCTCGGAAGAAGTTCCTTTTCAGGTTTAGTTTTAACAAAAATAAACTTGCAGAAAGCGAATACAAAAGATATTCACTTATGTTTCGTTTACTTTAGCAAATTAAGCCACTAACGTAATCATATACATTTGTTTGTGGTGGATGACTAAGCTTCAGGTTTTTAATTTGCTCCTTTAAGAAACAAGTATTTTCATAGTAACGTGGAGGAATGTGGTGTGGGGCGTACTCACTTATGCACGAGTTTTCTGTTGTGAATAAAATGTCTAAACAAAGATGGAAATGGGTCTCCAAGGATTTCTCGTTCAGGAGATGGGCGCAGGCCACATAAGGAAGATTAGGAAAAGACAGGCAACCTTTATAAGCCATTTTATGAAGAAAGGGGAATTGGAGCACCTGGTCACAACAGGAAAGCTGGAGGGAAAGAGAGCATCAGTAGACCCAGGGAGAAAATACTGGACGGACTTGCAGAGTGGCTGAAGACAGAGAGGGTGAAAAAGGTGCTTGCGGCAACAAGGGATAGAAACAGATGGAAGGCCATGATCGCCAATGCCATGTGGCAAGGCACTTGATGATGATGATGAAGGATTTCTCAATTGTTTGTGAACGAGTATTATCAAATTTGATACAGATATCCAACCTGATGTATTTATAATGTGGAATTATGTGAACCAATTTGAGGATAGGTTTGGTGCAGGAAACAGCACACACAAAATTGGTCACCACTGATTTTTCAGGTTTCATATTTTTCTCAAATTTGAAGCAACGTTGGGTACAAACGTTCAACACAGTAAACACATTTTCCTGTATAATTTTATGTTTGAATGGGCATAGTACTAACTGCTCTGTGTGTTTGTGTCGGGGGGAGGGGGGGGGGGGTGCCACCATCATCAAAAAGTAAACTTGAGTTTTCATTGAAACGGGAAGTTAGTGGTATAGCATGATCAGTTTCAATTCTCCCTTTCTGCCCACCACCAGTCCGCCATGCATTACCACCACCAATATGTAAACCCTTCTTCCTCCTCCCCTCTTCCCTTCCCTGTGACTTCATTGGCACTGATCCTCAACAGTTAGTCGCGATGTGCACGTGCTGGAGATGGGCGCAGACCACAAAAGAGATTGCAACGACAGTTTTTGAGAACTGCTCTAAACATTAGATGACTCGCTTGCCAAGAGAAACAACCACATTCCTGCAGGATTGCTGCCCTTTGGCCAAGTGTTACCGTATGCTGCTTGCAACGGCACTTCCCTTTCTTCCTCATTTTTTCCCCTTTGTCACCACGCCACCATCACACCCCTCTCTCTGTTTCTCTCTTTTCTCTCTCTCCCCCCTCTCTCTCTAAATATATATATATATATATATAATATATACATACATGTATCTCTCTCTCTATATATATATAAATATTTACATACATACATATACATTATGTATATATGTATATTGTATATGTGTATAGATATATATGTGTATATATATATGTGTGTGTGTTTATTATATATATATATATATATATATATATATATATATATATATATATACATAATATATATGTTATGCAAAGCAAGATGTACTAGAATCTATCAAAAAGCAGCTGGATCGAAGAGTTTGTCTTTTTTCCATTTCCTGAAGGCTATCTTCAGGATGGTCAACCCATGCAACCATGATTTCTCAGGTACATCAGAATGGCTGTGTCTTCTGAAAAGAAAAGTACACATCAAGTTCATATTCGTATACATACGTTTCCATCTTATTCGACTTATGTATCAGATCCGATGATGCTGAGGCGCCATTGCCATCAACTTGAAAGAAAATTGACATCAAGCACAAAATAAACTTAGAAAAAAAAAATAATAAACGCTGATTCCTCTGAAATTATAGATATAAGCTCTAAATTTAATATTGTCCAAAATATTGTTAATTTGAAATGATACATGATTATGTTGATATAAACGGACACATCCTAAAGTTCAAAAAGGTTGGGGTGTTTACTTCTTTTAAGTCAACTAAAAACTGGTTGTTTTGATACTGGAGACATCTTTCACTGTAGAGAGCCCACGAAGTTTACATGTACCTCGTCTTGTCAGATACCTTAAGAGAAGAAATGACAGAAGTCTGGTATTGGTTGCCTAGAGTCCATTTGCTAGCTACAATCCGCTTTCTTTGCACTGGCAGCAAGAAACGATAGTTTGAAAATAAAGCCACTTTTTATTAATAAAATATATGAGAAATTTTCTGCTGTATGAATATGTTTCTGTAATTGTAAAGAGGTAGTAGTTATTTCGAAAGAGGTAGTAGTTGTTTCGAAAGAGGTAGTAGTTGTTTCGAAAGAGGTAGTGGTTGTTTCGAAAGAGGTAGTGGTTGTTTCGAAAGAGGTAGTGGTTGTTTCGACAATTATAAGGCCATAAAGGAACACATTGCTGGATATCTCATTTCTCCTGGGTCAGAGTTCTGTGGGTAAACGTCACTCCTCTATGTCTCTGCTTTACTTTTCCCAACCATAAACGTGATCAGGTAGGTAACCGTTTACGTCTAAACGTAGAGTGAACACTAAATTTGATAAACCGTTTCTTGAACTCATGCACTTTAATCTCAAGACCTCAGCTCTCTCTCTCTATGTCACCTCGGCCTCGCACATTGTAAGCTACGATTCTGTTGCCAATATTTGTCATACAGTTTGGCCAGAGGTGAATATGTACAATCGTTTTATGAAGTAAAACCAGAGGCCAAAAACTCGATGGGGTTAGACAAGCATGTTTCATGGCTTTGCAAAGCCAATCTGAACTTGCTGCACCTAAACCGTTCTCGATGCTTTGAGTGAACAATCTAATGCTTGTTTATCTTTATACAAAGAAAGATGGGATGGGGGAAGGGATCATACTAACACACGTAGTTGTTACACAATACTTCAAAGTTGGGTAACACCTTGTAACACTTATGAGTAGTCTATGGCACTTGACACAGTTGTGTGCGTGTGTGTGTGTGTGTGTGTGTGTGTGTGTGTCGTGTGTGTGTGTGTGTGTGTGTGTGTGTGTGTGTGTGAGAGAGAGAGAGAGAGAGAGAGAGAGGTGTGTGTGTGTGTGTGTGTGTCTGTGTTTGCTGATATTGGTTGTGTGTGCGTGCATGCGTGCGTGTTGTATATCTTGGGAGGTTTGTGTGTGTGTGTGTGTGTGTGTGTGTGGTGTGTATGTGTGTGTGTGTGTGTGTGTGTGTGTGTGTGTGTGTGTGTGTGTGTGTGTGTGTGTGTGGTGTGGTCTTGGCCAATGAATGGTGGATAGCACGCGGCCAAACTAAGCGAGTTTGCATTCTTTCACCCCTGCTGAAAAAATATTCCTGTGGGCCCTGCGATGTGTTGTTCTTGTTTCGTAAGTACTCGTTGGTCTTAGGTTTCACGTAGGATACATGAAGCAGTTTGCTCAAGTACTTGATTTGAAAGGGCTGAATTTCCTTCGCTGACTCAGCAACCAGTATACAAGTTTCGCATACACACTGTGATTTAACACTACAGTCTGATTGTTGGCAAAACTAATGGAGTTGTTTCTAATCCTATTTAGTCTGGCCATTGCTTGCCATTGTTGTTGTGATCCAGCCACATGATTATCTGCTGTATCTGTGCAACGGCGACATACTGGACAGAGCAGGTCACACTCCCTTCAAATCGTTCACTTTTTCCCCCGTTTCTGGTTATCCTCGTAAAATTCAACAGTGCTGTTGGTTGTACTTTTAACTGTATCTTGTTGATTTCATCACTGACTTTTATCTACATTTTGTCCACTGTTCACAAATAGATTGTTGGTTTTCTTCTTGATCATGAGGCCTATGTCACTAACAGTACGCAGGTTGCAGATGTACCTGTCACGGTAATGACGAAGTTATGGTGATCCGTAACCGGAATTTTTTTCATGAACGATGTTTTCCCACGGAGCTGTTGAATAACATTCCTGATAGAAGATGAAAGACATACTTGACGTAGTCAGACTATAGACTGAAGAAGCACGTGGAAAAAAGTGATGAAAAGTATAGGATTTCATCAACATTTGTTTGAGAATAGTTCTTTAACATTCCTGGACAGACACTATGAGTTGTACAGACTTTTCGGGGGAAAAAAAAGCACGTGAACTTAGGAATGGTTATGAGTGGATGGGTCACACTCAACCTAAGCCACCTTCAAACATCACTATACATGACATGAAATTCCAGAGAGGAAAAAAACCAAAGAGCAGCCAATGAAGAGACCTGTATTCAGACATGAAAACAATCAGGGGTTAAACCTGGAGACAGGTTTTAATGACAACACAAGGCAGAAGATTTTAGAGAACCATTTCTTGTGATCTGTTCTCCAAGAGCTCAACAGGTCTAAACAAGTCGAATAGGCATACACAAACACATACACACAAACACACATATACACACACTTATAACCACGCCTATACACACCTATCCACTACACACACACACACACACACACACACACACACACACATACACACACACACACACACACACATACACACACACACGCACACTCATACCCACTAACACACATATACGCACGCTTGTAACCACGCCTACATACACCTACCCCCACCCCCACCCCCATACACGTACATACACACTTACACGCACGCACGCACGCACACACACACACACACACACACACTCATACTAATACACATATACACACATTTATAATCACGCCTAACGCACTAACCACCCTACACACATATACGCACAGACACAGACACACACACAGACACACACACACACACACACACACACATACACACACACACAACACACACACACACACACACACACACACACACACACAAACACACAGTCTAAATTCACTTTAATGAATAGACATTAAATCAACGACCACCACCACACAAAAAAACCACACACACACACAGACACAGACATACAGACACACACAACACACACACACACACACACACACACACACACTGTCATACACACACTTGTAAAGTCTCACGTGGATCGACCCTAATTATTGTTACATCTGTGTAGTGGAGAGGGACACAGTCTGCAATATCATGGAAAAAGCCGTGAGTGTAGATACGTGCCTGTAACTTTTACAATGAGATGTTTGGCATCCAGAGCAAACCTGTTTCCTATGATAGTAGAATTCCAACCGTACCTTGGAAGGGAAGAAT
>CM060306.1:42401982-42404482 GCA_030674185.1 Monoplex corrugatus
TAGTATTGGCGGATATAGACGGTACCACGCCCACAGGGAGTTTGATAGTATTGGCGGATATAGACGGTACCACGCCCACAGGGAGTTTGATAGTATTGGCGGATATAGACGGTACCACGCCCACAGGGAGTTTGATAGTATTGGCGGATATAGACGGTACCACGCCCACAGGGAGTTTGATAGTATTGGCGGATATAGACGGTACCACGCCCACAGGGAGTTTGATAGTATTGGCGGATATAGACGGTGCCATGCCCACAGGGAGTTTGATAGTATTGGCGGATATAGACGGTGCCACGCCCACAGGGAGTTTGATAGTATTGGCGATATAGACGGTGCCACGCCCACAGGGAGTTTGATAGTATTGGCGGATATAGACGGTGCCACGCCCACAGGGAGTTTGATAGTATTGGCGGATATAGACGGTGCCACGCCCACAGGGAGTTTGATAGTATTGGCGGATATAGACGGTGCCACGCCCACACAGTTCTCTGACGGATCTCCCATATTCATAGATCTATCCCTTTTTTTTTTGTCACAATGGATTTACTGTGTGAAACTAGGGCTGCACTTCTGGTTGAGAGCGCATCGCCGTAGTGTAGCGCCACCCGCCTTTTATTAACTTACTTATCATTTGTTTATTTATTTTTTCATTTATTTGTTTGTTTATTTATTTGTTTATTTATTTATTTATCTATTTATTTATTTATTTATTTATTTATTTGTTTATTTATTTTTTTATTTATTTATTTATTATTTATTTATTTATCTATTATTATTTATTTTTATTTATCTATTTATTATTTATTTATTTAATTATTTAGTTAGTTATCTATTTATTATTTATTTATTTATTCATCTATTTAATATTTATTTATTTATTTATTTATTTATTTATCTATTTATTATTTATTTATTGATTCATCTATTTATTATTTATTTATTTATTCTGACCAAGACTTCAGAAAAAGCAAGAAGGTTGATTGGCCTTCAAGGGGACCTGGGGAATGAGCCTCCTTCTCTTATGTTTTAGACCAGGACAGCTGTGAAGATGCCCTGTTCTTCACGATTTTCAATTGCCTTGGGATTTTTAGCGTGCACAGGCCAGAAAGCACACGAATCCGATTTTTTTTCTTCCACTTCCGAAGATCTGTGATACCGTCATTTCTTTTTGTTGTTGTCTGATTACATTTTCATTTGTTCCCATGGCCATGCCTACCTGCGATGATATCAAAATGGAGAATTTCAGACAGGGGAGGAAAAGGTAAGGTGTTAAACAGACGTATAGGGCGTTCAGAAATAATCACACCAATTCCGGTGTGGGGGACTTAGGATTCATTTACAGCATGACCGTCCCACATTACGTTTATATCCATCATAACGCAGTATTCCGTTAACCCTAATCGTAACTCAAACAGATCAATAGTTCACTCAAGACCTTGCCAGTGCATAGGGTTTTGTGCAGGCTGAAGAAGTATGCCAGACAAATTCTGGCAGACTTGGGTGGAGCACATATGGAACTGTCCGAGGGCAATGAAATCGCTCTTGAACAAACTCTGAACTCTGAATAGTTCACTAACTTTAGGCGAAGGCAGACTGAAGTACCAGATCGCCTGGCTGATTCCAATGTTCTTTCATACACACACCATTACACAGACACTGTTCATGTAAGTCACAAAACTGACCACTGCCCATAACAGCGTGTTAATTAATAGCATGCTGAGGAACCTGGATAAACGAAGTGGTGTGAACGCTACAAAAGCGAAGCAGAATATGGGAGGCAGCAATGAGATTTTTGCTTTGAAAAAGGTAGAACCTGTTGCTGCTGGCAGGCAGTCTGACAAACAAGGAATCTATTGAGGATTTAAAAAAAAAAATATTGATTAACCTTTTCATTATTACTGTTGTGAAATTTACTGTTTAAATGTTAACGTGAGACGTCGGAGGGCAATGTTACGAATGGTAACAAGACAATTTATGTGTGTGAATGTGCCTTACGCATATTGTTAGAAAGATAACAGTAACCGTATCTAATCAGTAACCATATCTTATCAATTGTTTTGAGACAGTAACCAAATCTAATCAATTGTTATGTGTGTATGAGTGTTGCCCAAGTCGGTTAGAAAATGGACAGCTGAAAAAGAAAATAGCAACAAAATAAAATGTTTTTCATAGTAGAGGTGTGGCTCCATTTTTATCCAAACTATGTTTTTAGTGGTCCGATTTTCCTCAGATGTGTGTACGCACGTTGATATGCCCACATTGTGCATGCGGTATGTTGCCGCACAGTCTGCATATTCCATCCCAGGTTGGCGTGTATGCTGAGAGTTCTCAGGTTTCTGTAAGCCACCGGATATTCACATGACTTACAGGATCTTTAACGTGCACGTTTAATAATTATGTGCGTATACACACGAACGAGGTTTAGTCTATGCACTAACAGGTTTTGCATACAGTATATTGACGTGCGGGGGAGAGGAAAAAATCTCCATTCTTCATC
>CM060306.1:42406982-42409482 GCA_030674185.1 Monoplex corrugatus
GGTCTTGTGTCGGCATTAAAAGACCGTAAGGCATATAATACAGATTTTGAGTCAACAAAGAGAACTACTTTGAAAGACATGGTTTTAAGATTTACTAGATAATGCAATGCTTGATTAATAGCGACTAATTCCGCTGTAAAGATCGATAAGTTTGCCCCAACGAAAAATGACTTTTTTATCTTAAATTTTGGAACATAAAAAGCTGCTCCAGCACATTTATTTTCTAAGACTGATCCATCGGTAAAAATGTGAAGATGGGTACGGTATTTTTCATCGATGTGTTCTCTTGCTGTGGATATCGAAATGTTGACGTTTTCAGATTTCTTAGCGTCTGTATAATCAATATCAAAAGAGGCTTTTTGCATTTCACATGTAGGGATAGGCGTTGTTGATGGTGTCTCAGCTATTTCATCCATATTTATGTTAGACTGTTTGACCAAGTCAGATATGTAAGTTGAAACAGTCATTTGTGATGAAATGCTTTTTGCTCGCTTTGGAAAGTCAACATCAGACCTGATTTTAATTTCCTTACTCACAAAATTGTCCGTTTGTGAAGTAGTTCTAACTGCAAATTTTGCTGTCGCTAGCTCACGATAGTTGTTCAGAGGCAGAATTCCAGCAACTTTGTACGTTTCCAGATTAGAGGCATGAGTAGGGACACCTAGAGCAATTTTAATACTTTTGCAGTCTAAGCTTTGTATCTTCTTTAATAAATATTTTGGTGCACTGAAAAACACTTCTTGCGCATAGGATAATTTAGATCGTACAAGTGCTGTTGACAGATGAATTAGTATGTTCGTATCCATTCCCCAAGGTAATCGGCTTATTATCTTTAGAAAATTTAGGGCTTTTCTTGCTTTTGTTGAAATATAATCAAAATGGACATTCCAGTTTAATTTCGATGTCATAAAGACTCCCAGAAATTTTACAACCTGTTTGTAATGTAACACTTCACCAAGCAATCTGAAAGTAGGCAAGTTACTTAAAGTACCACCAGAATTAAATAGCATCATGTTAGTTTTTTCCGCTGACAACGACAGACCATTTTCTAACATATAGTTTCCAAGATTATCAAGATCAGATTGATACAATTTCCTAATGTAATTCTGTGCTCTCTGTGGAGTTGTCTTTTTTAAAGTAATATTCATCCAAATACATATATCATCAGCATACTGTGCCAAAACAACACGATTTGAGAGTGCTTTAGGAAGATCCTGTATAAGGATATTAAATAAAAGCGGTGCTATCACTGAACCTTGTGGAATTCCCATATCAAGATGTCGTGAAGTAGAATAACTAGTTCCCACTCTTGCCTGAATAGTTCTATTGGCTAAAAAAGACTTAATGTAATCATACATATTGCCAGATAAACCAATAGATTTCAGCTTGTACAATAAACGCGTATGCCAAACTTGATCGTAAGCTTTTTTCACATCAAAAAATGTAGCTAAAAGACTTTTTCTGCGGGCAAACTCTTTCTTGATGTGAGTGGTAAGTTTAACCAGGTGCTCAACTGTAGATCTCCCTTTTCTAAAACCAGCCTGATTTACTGGAATAACGTTATTTTTATCACAGTAATGTACAAGTCTGTTTAATACCAATTTTTCCAATAGTTTGCTCGTATGGGACGTTAAAGCAATAGGTCTGTAACTGTTTTTATTGTTTTTAGGCTTTCCTGCTTTTAATACTGGTATAACAACAGACGTTTGCCATAATTGTGGTATAGTTCCACCAGCCCAGCATTTCTGAAAAATTTTGTGTAAAAAAATAATATAGTTTTCTGGAAGATGTTTAATCATTTCAGTTGAAACTGCATCAACACCTACCGAACTCCTTTTGTTGCGCAGAGACAAGATAGTGTTTTTTAACTCTTCTAAGGTGATTGGAGAATTAAACCAGAGATCATTTTGAGGTATTGGATCAGTGTAGATAGGGTTGTTAGCTGCCATTTCCCTGTAGTGTTTGCAGGTAGGAGTCAAACCATCTACTTTACTATTTTGGGCAAAAAGTTCCACAAAAGTTTCAGCTTTGTCCATGTCGGAAAGAAATTTGTGACTTGTATCAATCATTATTGGACACCTAGGTAAGTTGGCTCCATTTTTCATTTGATTCATTTTTGTCCATACTTTATGGAAATCCTTGAAATCTGAAATTTCTTTTGTGCAGTATGATGCCCAGTAATTTTTCTTTGCTTCAGCGATGATTTTATTACACTGGGGTTTAGCTTTTTTCATTTCCATATGATCTTCAGGTTTCCTGCTTTTGATGTAGATTTTGTATTTCTCTTTTTTATACTGAACTGCTTGCTCACATACCTCCGTCCACCAAACATTACCCAAACGGTTATTAGACTTAAAAGTTTTGAGTTTCGGGATGGAAAGGTCTGCAGCAGCTAGAACTGACTCCTGGAATTTAGAAAACATAACGTCTACATTTTCACTTTCATAATGTGTGAAATCTCGAATAGAAAGAACAGTCTGAAACAAGGACCAATCAGCGC
>CM060306.1:42414482-42416982 GCA_030674185.1 Monoplex corrugatus
CTATCATAGCCACTCCGTCTGTCTGAGTAGAACAGTGGTGTTAGCCTATCACAGCCACTCCGTCTGTCTGAGTAGAACAGTGGTGTTAGCCTATCACAGCCACTCCGTTTGTCTGAGTAGAACAGTGGTATTAGCCTATCATAGCCAGTCTGTCTGTCTGAATAGAACAGTAGTGTTAGATTATCATAACCACTCTGTCTGTCTGAGTAGAACAGTGGTGTTAACCTATCATAGCCATTCCGTCTGTCTGAGTAGAACAGTGATGTTAACCTATCACAGCCAGTCTGTCTGAATAGAACAGTGGTGTTAGACTATCATAGCCACTCTGTCTGTCTGAATAGAACAGTGGTGTTAGACTATCATAACCACTCTGTCTGTCTGAATAGAACAGTGGTGTTAGACTATCATAGCCACTCTGTCTGTACTGAAATAAACACGTGAGTGTTAGACTATCATAACCACTCTGTCTGTCTGAATAGAACAGTGGTGTTAGACTATCATAACCACTCTGTCTGTCTGAATAGAACAGTGGTGTTAGACTATCATAACCACTCTGTCTGTCTGAATAGAACAGTGGTGTTAGACTATCATAGCCACTCTGTCTGTCTGAATAGAACAGTGGTGTTAGACTATCATAACCACTCTGTCTGTCTGAGTAGAACAGTGGTGTTAGACTATCATAGCCACTCCGTCTGTCTGAGTAGAACAGTGGTGTTAGCCTATCATAGCCACTCCGTCTGTCTGAGTAGAACAGTGGTGTTAGCCTATCATAGCCACTCCGTCTGTCTGAGTAGAACAGTGGTGTTAGCCTATCATAGCCAGTCTGTCTGTCTGAGTAGAACATAGTTAGGTTAGACTATCATAACCACTCTGTCTGTCTGAGTAGAACAGTGGTGTTAGTCTATCACAGCCACTCCGTCTGTCTGAGTAGAACAGTGGTGTGTAGCCTATCATAGCCACTCCGTTTGTCTGAGTGATTGTATGTGTAGTTTTTGTTGTTCTCATAACGCCTCAAAATCGTCACTGATAACTATCTAGCAGTCGAGGAGATCTTTGTACGAAAACAAACCCAACTTTATTTGAACCACTCCGTCAGTCTGAGTAGATAGTACGTATAGTCTTTATTGTTCTCATAATGCCTCAAAATCTGTACTGATAACTAAGTGATCTAGCATTGAACGAGATCTTTGTACGAAAAGAACCAACCTACCAACCAACCAAACAACAACAACAACAACAAAAACAACAACTTTATTTGAACAGTAATTGCCAGAGAAAGCTGCTGTGATCAGTTAATGTCGTCGTGCCAAGGTCGGCAATGCCGGTGTGGAAAGAAGCGTGCTCATTGTCAGAATGAGGTGTCAGCGACAGACAGCTTCTCTACCAGCTTGTTGTTTGTGGCTGGCTCAGCTTCTGGGATGTGTCAAACATTGTGTTTGGGTTGCTGTTGTTGTCATCGTCCTTGCTGTTGTTGTGTTGTTGTTGTTTTCCTCATCATCGTTATCATTAAAATGGTGTTGATGATCATAATGCGACGTGAGATAAATTAGAAAAAAAGAACATAACTGGATAGGACGAGCACAAATTTTCAAGGGATGATGTCTGATGAATCCCGTATTTCACTAAGCATGAACGATTTTGCTCAGTTGACCATTGTTCCACAGAAAATACGACAATGCGACAGTGAAAAAACAAAGAGAACCAAACATCTGGAACTAGAGCAAATAAGTCAGAATCGTCCAGTAAACAGATGTGGAACGTGAACAGAAAAAAAAGATCACGCCATACTTATTTTTATGCTCATTCAAATCGTTCCACGCACTAGACTATTTATCTATAAAATAAACTGATCTCCGTGGTATCTTATAGCGACAAACTTCTTTCTTCTTTCACCTGTCCTCTTGTAGATCTACCCATCAGGGTTATCATGGTGAGACAGCGCTGGAAGTCAGCTGCGAGATGGAAGACCTGAAGAACAGAAATGCCGTGTGACATCAGAGTCTCGTTCACACCGTCGAACCATGCCGTCCTTAACCCTTTAACTCCCGCACCCTATCTACCAACTGCCAAAACTTAACCAAACGCAAAACCTTAACCGTCTGACTCTCCCACATCTAGAACCTAATCCTTTGATTCCCTCATTCCAAAAATTTAACCTTTTGACTCCCTCATCTTATCCACCAATTGCCAAAACTTCCTTTGATTCCCTCACTCCATGAACTTAACCTTTTGACTTCCTCATCCCAAAAACTTCAACCCTTTGACTACCTGACCTAAGCCACCAGCTTCCTGCAAGAAGGGTTTCAGTTTGTGCTTTGATAGTATGGTTAACATTGCAGAATGTCGGTGGAGAGGATGCGGGAGTCATTGGGTTAATCTGTCTCTCACTTTAAAATCCACACAGCTTTTTGCTACGTGCTGTTGAGCCAGATTATGGGGTTTCGTTTTTGGTGATATGGTCAAACCACTGAATTCTTTACTGATAGAAGTAATGGTGGAC
>CM060306.1:42421982-42429482 GCA_030674185.1 Monoplex corrugatus
AGTCCTACACGGATGTACGTATGGCGTAGTTTGAAGTCTCCACTGCTTGACAACAAGAGCAATCAGTTAGCGAACAGTTTGTCAAGCTGGAGTGCAGTTGGCAACTAGCACTTCAGGAAGTGAAGTGGTAGGGTTAAATTAAGAGTAGTTAGGAGACTGGCTTTGTCCAGTCTTCATTGCGGGTTGGCGCCCTTGTCTGATTTGCTTGCCAGGACGGAAACAGAAGAGAATTGAGGGCACAGTTTTTCTTTCTTTTCTTTTTTTTTTTTTTTTTTTTTTTTTGGAGGGGGGGGGGGGGGTGTGTGTGTTTATTCTCATCAGTTGTGTATCCTTTTCTGCTAGTGGTAATCCGTCGAAATCTCTCTCTCTCTCTCTCTCTCTCTCTTTCTCTCTTTCTCTCTCTCTCTCTCTATCTCTGTGTCTCTGTTTCTCTCTCTTCTTTTCTCTTCTCTCTCTCTCTCTCTCTCCCTCTCTCACTCTGTCTCTGTGTGTATTTCTGTCTGTCTCTCTCTCACTCTGTCACTGTCTCTCTTTTATCTGTCTGTCTGTCTGTCTGTCTGTCTGTCTCTCTCTCTGCTTGTGAACAATGGTAACTGAAACAAAAACCAACTAAAGGAAAGAAAGCGGTTGTGTATCTTAATAAGATTTCTCATAAATACAAGGAAATGACGATGAATACTTCCTCTAAGATACTTCAGACGAAGATACAATCCGTTGTAATGTATGCTTCAGAAATTTGGGCATTAAAGAGATTAGAACATTTAAAGAAATGTACATATGATGGCATGCGAAAGATTCTTGGATGTGTCTGTTACGACGGCAAACAGGATGGTCTGCGCTGATCTGGAAAGATACCCGCTATACATGAATTCTAGTGCGACCTGTTTAAGATACTGGTTTAAAGTATAACAAATGGATGTCGAAATATTATAGCATAAAGTTTACCGAATGCTACTAGAACTATGTAAACTTGGAAAAGATTCTTGGATATCAAATGCAAGGAAAATATAGTGCGAAACCGCATTTAACATTGTATGGCTGCAGCATGGAGTAGTACATGTAGATGTAAAAGCACTTTTAAACATCTGTAAACACAGACTCCGTGACCTGTTTATCTAAGAATGGACTGGAACTATCAACACTCGTGACAGGTACGAGAGCTATAGATTGTTCAAAACGATTTTTGAAAAAGGAAATAGATTTCCAACATATTCTTGTTGTTTTACAGTTGCTGTTACTTTAGAATGATTCAAGTTTTGTTTTAGAGTTGCTGTTACTTTAGAATGATTCAAGTTTTGTTTTAGAGTTGCTGTTACTTTAGAATGATTCAAGTTTTGTTTTACAGTTGCTGTTACTTTAGAATGATTCAAGTTTTGTTTTACAGTTGCTGTTACTTTAGAATGATTCAAGTTTTGTTTTAGAGTTGCTGTTACTTTAGAATGATTCAAGTTTTGTTTTAGAGTTGCTGTTACTTTAGAATGATTCAAGTTTTGTTTTAGAGTTGCTGTTACTTTAGAATGATTCAAGTTTTGTTTTAGAGTTGCTGTTACTTTAGAATGATTCAAGTTTTGTTTTAGAGTTGCTGTTACTTTAGAATGATTCAAGTTTTGTTTTAGAGTTGCTGTTACTTTAGAATGATTCAAGTTTTGTTTTAGAGTTGCTGTTACTTTAGAATGATTCAAGTTTTGTTTTAGGGTTGCTGTTACTTTAGAATGATTCAAGTTTTGTTTTAGGGTTGCTGTTACTTTAGAATGATTCAAGTTTTGTTTTAGAGTTGCTGTTACTTTAGAATGATTCAAGTTTTGTTTTACAGTTGCTGTCATTCAATTTTCAGCTTCACGTTCTCAAGTTGACGTCTCCGCGCTCGGAACGAATTCCATGTGCACTAACGTCACAGGTACCATGCGATGGTGATCATGGCACGAGCCTTAAGCCTGCACATAAGCCCATGAGATGGCCAGATCCTGAGGTCCTACCTAGCCTATGTTATTCAATTAGGATTCAATGTATTACACTCAGTAACAATGCTCATCGTTCCAATGAGTGTGCTCAGAAAATAGCATGCCCATTAATGCAAGACACAAGTTGAAAACGAACATCATCGTTTTGTACGTGAATGTCCTATGCACACAGGTCTAAGAGTTCCCCCAAACGGTCAACTAAAATACAACTCGGCACTTTACTCAAGGCATAGAATTTTGCGCTGACTCAGAAAGTCTGCCAGATAATTGCTGGTAGATTTGCGTTGAGCGCATATGGATTTTGTCCGACCGCCAGGGATCCCTCATGAACGTAATCCATACTCCGGACACGTGTTCTCGATATGTACTGAAATGATCGGCGATGTTTTTGCTGTTGATGTTGCTGTAAGCGGGGTGGCGATGGCAATGGGTGGTGGTGGTGGTGGTGGTGGCGATGGCAGTGGGTGGTGGTGGTGGTGGTGGTGGTGGCGATGGCAGTGGAGGTGGTAGTGGTGATGGTGGTGGTAGTGGCGATGGCAGTTTGGAGTTGTGGTGGTGACGGCAGTGGTGGTGGTGGATGGCAGTGGTGATGACAGTGGGGGTGGTGGTGGTGGCGATGGCAGTGGGGGTGGTGGTGGTGGCAATGGTGGTGGTGTGGTGGTGGTGGCGATGGCAGTGGGTGGTGGTGGGTGGTGGGGTGGTGGGTGGTGCGATGGCAGTGGGGTGTGGTGGTGGTGGTGGTGGATGGCAGTGGGGGTGGTGGTGGTGGTGGTGGCGATGGCAGTGGTGGTGGTGGTGGTAGTGGTGGTGGCGATGGCAGTGGGGTGGTGGTGGTGGTGGTGGTGGCGATGGCAGTGGTGGTGATGGTGGTGATGGTGGTGATGGCAATTGAGGTGCTGTTGAAGTAACTGCAGTCTTAACAATGCTATTGATGATAGCAATATGGTGTCAGAAATTCAGTGCACATGCACTTACGTTTAAGGGGTGGCCTTATTTGTTTGTTTATCATTTCTTTGTGTGTGTGTGTGGTGTGTGTGTGTGTGTGTGTGTTTGTGTGTGTGTGTGTGTTGTGTGTGTGTGTATGTGTGTGTGTGTGCGTGTGTGTCTGTGTGTGTTTGTGTGTGTGTGTGCGCGTGCGTGCGTGTGTGAGTGTGCGTGCGTGCGTGCTTGCGTGTATGTGTGTGTTTGTGTGTGTGTGTGCGTGCGTGTGTGAGTGTGCGTGCGTGTGTGTGCGCGTGCGTGCGTGTGTGCGTGTGTGAGTGTGCGTGCGTGTGTACGTGTGTGTGTGTGTGTGTATGTGTGTGTGTGTGTATGAGTGTGTGTGTGTGCAAGTGTGTGTTTATCTCCTTTGTTATTATCTGCTTTTCCCTATGCCATCTTTTGCTCATTGTGGCTCAACAACACACCATCATTCCCTCAGGTTATTCAGTCGAAGTCCCGGTGCCAGAAAGTCATTCATTGACATGTTTATTTCTTCTTGTTTCATGTGTTTATTTACTGGTCTAGTCTATGTCATCAGTCTTTTATGTATGCATTTGTCTATATATCTATATATTCATCGAGTAATTTCTTTATTCATAGTTTCGTTTATTTTTGTATATCTTTATTCATTTATTCATTCTTTTATTTTATTATTTTCTATCGCTTTCTTTACTGACTTGTTTATTTGTTTATCATTGTTGTTGTTGTTATTATTATTATCACTATTATTATAATTGTTATTATATTATTACTATTTTATTATTATTATTATTATTATTATTATTATATTATTATTATTGTATACCTATCTGTCTGTCTGTCTGCCTGTCTGTCTGTCTGGCTCTGTCTGTCTATTTGTCCATCTATCTATCCCCATTCCCTCTCTCTCTATCTACCTATATATCTGTGTGTCTGTCTGTCCATCTATCTATCCCTGTCTCTCTCTCTCTCTATCTATTTATCGATCTAGCTAGCTATATATCCATCTAGCTAGCTAGCTGTCGCCCTATCTGTCTGTCTGTCTGTTTGTCTGTTTATCTCTCCATCCTTTAAACTTTTTTTAAACCTTTTTATTCTTATCTTTTCATTCTTTATCTCTGCTTCCAGGTCTATCAACTCACGGGGACGAAGGATGCTTTATTTTCTCCATCATGTACCATCCCGTCTGACGTACTTGCCAAGCTTTCCCCAGCAGTTGTGGAGAATGCTCACACAGAAGAATGGCTTCCTGCTCAACATGACTGTTTTCAGCCTCATGAAAATGCCGCTTATTGCCAGACGTAAACAATGAAAGTCACATTGAGACCCGAAGAAAATGACTGTGTTGCTTCCAGTCGGCTGCCAGCGGAAGGGCTTTACGACTTGTTTTTGCTCCCGACGATTTGTTCTGTCTGTCTGTCTGTCTGTCTGTCTGTATGTATGTATGTATGTATGTATGTATGTATGTATGTATGTATGTATGTTTGTTTGTTTGTCTCTGTCTAACTCTGTCTGTCTGTGTGTGTGTGTGTGTGTGTGTGTGTGTGTGTGTGTCTGTCTGTCTCTCTATCTATCTATCTATCTGTCTGTCTATCTATCTATCTATCAATCTAGGTATGTATGTATGTATGTATGTATGTATGTATGTATGTATGTATGTATGTATGTATCTATCTATCTATCTATCTTTACCCCTTTCTCTCTGTTTCTCTCTGTCTGTCTGTCTGTCTGTCTGTCTGTCTCTCTCTCTCTCTCTCACTCTCTCTCTCTCTCTCTCTCTCTCTCTCTCTCTCTCCTTCCTTCTTTCTCCCTGTTTCTCTTTCTCTTTTATATTTTTATAGTTTGTATATGAGTGTTGTTGTGAGCAAGTATTAGTGCAGACATTATGTGTGCTTATGCCACAACCATTGAAAAACAACAGCTTCTTCTTCTTCCTCTTCTTCCTCTTCTTCTTCTCTTCTTCTCTTCTTCTTCTTCTTCTTCTTCTTCTTCTTTCTTCTTCTTTTCTTCTTCTTCTTCTTCTCTCTTCTTCTTCTTCTTCTTCTTCTTCTTCTTCTTCTTCTTCTTCTTCTTCTTCTTCTTCTTCTTCTTCTTCTTCTTCTTCTTCTTCTTCTTCTTCTTCTTCTTCTTCTTCTTCTTCTTCTTCTTCTTCTTCTTCTTCTTCTCTTCTTCTTCTTCTTCTTCTTCTTCTCTTCTTCTTCTTCTTCTTCTTCTTCTTCTTCTTCTTCTTCTTCTTCTCTTCTTCTTCTTCTTCTTCTTCTTCTTCTTCTTCTTCTTCTTCTTCTTCTTCTCTTCTTCTTCTTCTTCTTCTTCTTCTTCTTCTTCTTCTTCTTCTTCTTCTTCTTCTTCTTCTTCTTCTTCTTCTTCTTCTTCTTCTTCTTCTTCTTCTTCTTCTTCTTCTTCTTCTTCTTCTTCTTCTTCTCTTCTTCTTCTTCTTCTTCTTCTTCTTCTTCTTCTTCTTCTTCTTCTTCTTCTTCTTCTTCTTCTTTCTTCTTCTCTTCTTCTTCTTCTTCTTCTTCTTCTTCTTCTTCTTCTTCTTCTTCTTCTTCTTCTTCTTCTTCTCTTCTTCCTCCTCCTCCTCCTCCTCCTCCTCCTCCTCCTCCAATTAGTCTGATCAAGAAAAAAAAAATGTCCTGTTTCGGTTCACAATCCGAAAATGAACAGCATTTGTTATTTCATTCTCCCACATACATAGACCTTATAATGAATTTTTTTTATGCAAATTAATTGATGTGCCCATGCACATTCTATTCAAAACAACAGATGACCAGCATAGACACAGTCTGTCCAGAGTCAGGTTTTATGCCATCAGCAGAAGGAAAAGGTTGATAATGGGGGATGGACACTGAAGTAATTCAGAGATGTTACCCGTATTGCTTGGAGTCAAACTGGCATTCAATACAATAGGTTACTTTCAAAGGGTCACGACTGAATCAGCTTATTCGGTTTTGGTCACTTTAATGTTTACAAGTAGGTTATTACTTGATTAATTTTGTATTTGTATATGTGAATTGATTAAGCTGTTGATTTGATAATTGATCCATCTATCACCCACTCACTCACTCACTCACTCACTCACTCACTCACTCACTCAATCAATCAATCTATCGAGCTATCGATCATTCAATCAATCGATCGATCTGTCAATCAATTAGTCAATCATGTAACCCACTAAACAAATTTAGTCCATCGATCAGTTAGTCAAATAATCAATTCACCCATCAAGAAAACTAGATCAACGTTAATTTCGTTTCATGCAGGTGATGTAAATGCATTATTCTGTACCAGTGATGATTTGCATCAGTAGTTTCTTCAGATTGTGGATTTGTATCATAATAATTGTAAAATAGGCATAAAATGAACAAAATCTCGGTCCTTTCTGCACCCATCCCGTTCTTTGTAGCGTGGCCCAAGGCCAACGTACATTTAACCCAGTCTAAGTCTGAGTCTCTACCCCCCACCCCCCACCCCTCTCTGTCAGTCTGTCTGTCTGTTTGTCTCTGGTTGTCGATCTGCCTATCTGTCTGTCTGTCCTGTCTGTCTGTCTCTAGCTGTCTATCTGTCTGTCTATCTGTCTGTCTCTCTCTCTCCTCTCTCAGCCTCTCTCTCTCTCTCTCTTTCTCCCTCAGCTTCTCCCTCTCTCTCTCTCTCTCTCTCTCTCACTCTCTCTCTCTTTCTCCCTCAGCTACTCTCTCTCTCTCTCTCAGCCTCTCTCTCTCTCTTTCTCCCTCAGCTTCTCTCTCTCTCTCTCTCTCTCTCTCGCTCTCTCTCTCTCTCTCTCTCTCTCTCTCTCTCTCTCTCTCTCTCTCCCGCTCGCTCGCTCGCTCGCTCTCGCCCTCACTGTCTCTTGTTCGTTTTCTCAGTCGTTTCCGGTCGTGTCTGTGTAAAATTACAAGGAGAATTAGACAAGCTTTCTCCTCTCACTTCTCTACAACGATTGATTATTCCCGTTGGCCGTATCATCTGGTGTGGGTGCTGACATAAATAAAACTAAGTCAAACCACACCCCACAGCACAGCACACCACACCACACCACACCATACCACACCACACCACACCATACCAAACCAAATCAATCAAATCATCTCTCTCTCTCTCGTCTGTGTCTGTCTGTCTGTCCTGTCTCTCTCCTCTCTCTCTCTCTTTCTCTCATCTCTGTCTCTCCTTCTCTCTTCCTCCCCTCTCTCTCTTTCTCTCTCTTTCTCTCTCTCCATCTCTCTCTATCTCTCGCCTCTCTCTCGGTCTCTCTGTCTCTGTCTGTCTGTCTGTCTGTCTCTCTCCTCTCTCTCTCTCTCTCCCCCCCTCTCTCTCTCCCTCTCTCTATCCTCTTTTTCTTCTCCTCTCCTCCTCTCTGTCTCTGTCTGTCTGTCTGTCTCTCTCTCTCACTCTCTCTTTCTCTCTTATATATTTATATGTTATATGTGTAGATCAGCAAGGAATCTGTCTGTCCCTTCTCTCTCTCTCTCTTCTCTCTTAATATATTTATATGTTATATATGTAGATAGCAAGGAATCTGTCTGTCTGTCTGTCTGTCTGTCTGTCTGTCTCTGTCCTCTCTTTCTCTCTTATATATGTATAT
>CM060306.1:42441982-42449482 GCA_030674185.1 Monoplex corrugatus
GGGGGGCACTAGCAGGGTCTACACAAACGTTGACCTGGGAGATTTGAAAACATTTCTATCCTACACCCACCAGGGCAGAAAGTTAACAAAACCCTGGCAGGATCAAACTCGGGACGTCCAACTGGAAATCTGATGTCTTACCCACTTGCCTTATCCGTCTGACCTAAGATTTGAAATGAATGTTGATTATCTCGTTGTGGAACAGACTGTATCTTGACAAACTGTTTCTTGAACCCTTTGACTCCTGCACCCTGTCCACCAGCCTCCCACATTGCCAACCACGCCAGCGAAGCAAACACTTAACCCTTTGATTCCTTCACCCTATCCACCAGCTTCCAGCGGGAAGCTGGTGAATACGGTGAGGGAGTCAAAGGGTGAAGTTTTTGCAGTTGGTGGATAAGGGTGCGGGGGTCAAAGGGTTAAACAACCGTCGATGCCAGAGAATGTCACGCGCCGGTGGGGCCTACTAACTGAAAATAGCTCGCTGAGTCTAAAACCAGCGATGGATTCCGTCACCAGGAAATAATCCATGAGCGGGAGCAATATTTTTAACCTCTGTACAGACATGCTTCATGCCAGTCATAATCAATTCTCCCCTAACCCATACCCTCATGTCGAGCAAGTGTCTGGGATCTTGGGAAAGGTAGCGATTACAACTGAACTTTAGGAAGTCACCACTGCGGACAGTGTCCAGCAGTAACAAAAATAAATGTGATGGGGGTGATCCTCGATAACGTGCTGGAGACCTCTGACAACCGTACAGGACTGCGGCTGTAAGACCTCCCCCCCCCCCCCCCCCCCTTGAACAGACAACGCTTTACAATGAAGCCAGCGATAACGAGACAGGGAGAGGTTGGGCGAGGATGGGACCTGAATACCGCAGGGTGGGCATTATGGAAGCGCACTGCAGATGGAGGGAAAGGTGTCTGGGTTGTGGCGTATAACTGGGGGAAAGCTTTTCTTGTTACGGTATGACGTCAAGCAAGGCAAACAAATAAATACAAGCCGACGACGAATGTCTCATTGCCACGTGGACCAGCCCTGGCGATCGAGTAAACACGTTATCAAAACCTGGGATTGCTTCCTGAGAATCTGACATCATGTCCTGAGAATTTGACCTCATGTCGCTCTACGCCACTGCCACCGGCCACGTCGTCCTCACCTTCAAACACACGCTGTTTATTCCGGTTACGGTAACGAACATTACAATATTAACATTGATAATAATAATAATACCGTTTAAATCAGTTTGTTCATCACAGCCCAAGAAGCTATTTATAACTGTACATATTTCACTTATGTTTGGGACTCTCCATTAAATCTGACAAACTTAGTTAAAAAGTCATGTTTACAGTTTTGCTTATGTTATGTTCTTCCGGAAGCTGTGTACTCCACGTAAGTGATCAAGGCAATATCGTTTCACTATGGTTTCGCTTCCAACACACATTGAGCTTGCTTTTTTTTTGAGACAGGAGAATAACTGAAAAGTTGAAAACCAAAAATACACATCTGCAGTCCCTCCCCCGTCACAAATCAGTTTCGGTCTCGTCCTGAACAATGACGTAAAGAAAGGCTGGTGTCATAGCAACATGATGGATGGCACTGACGTCAATGTAAGATGTTTGTCGTGATTAGGTCACCAACAAAAATCCCCAGTCCAGTCCGCTGAACTATGACACTGGCTTCACCACAGACAAAAAGGAAAGAAATCCACAAACAAAAAAATGTTTTCTGATTCTCAGGTTTGTTTCTGTCCGACGTTTCGCCTTCGGGCTTTCGCTGCTTTTTGCGCGACGAACCGGGCGACTTGTAGCGCTTTCGAACAGACTGTCTGCACTTCCGTCGCTCTTTGTTGGGCCTCACCTTACACTTGGCCATACTTTGGAAAAACTGTTCACGATACTTGCAGCACTTTTCGAAATACTTCGAAAAGCTGGCCACGCACTTGCGCAGCTTGCCAGACAGTCTGGCCGAGATCTTGGAGTTGACGACCTTTCCGGGCCGGTTGTATTTGATCTTAGCGCGTTGCAAGTCGTTGAAGTGGCTCACTAGGGTCACGATTCGCACATCGCAGGACAGTTTCCGCTTGGCCACCTTCTCGCCCATGCGGCAGCAGCGGCTCTCTGTGGCTCTGAAGCTCTTCTTGGGCTTGGACGTGGTCAAGTAGGTCAGCATGGTCTCGTTGTCCATCTTGATCTTGCCCTTGATTCGGTACTTGCGAATGATGGCACTCTCTACTGCAAACACACCAAGACAACAGCATTCAGTTATAAACGTAATATTGCCTGCGAGTGTGGGGAAGAGACAGAAACTGAGCAAGAAAGAGCGAGAGAGAGAGAGAGAGAGAGAGAGAGAGAGAGAGAGAGAGAGAGAAGAGCCACACAGAGACTGAGACAGAGCCTCAGAGAGAGAGAGAAAGAGAGAGAGAGACAGATAGACAGAGACAGACAGACAGACAGACAGACAGACAGGCAGCAGGCAGACAGACAGACAGACAGACAGACAGAGAAATGAAATGAAATGAATCTTTCTAACGCTATATACAAAAGCACACAGGCCAGCTTATGTAAATATCTGCCGTTGCCATTCTACTTCTATTGAAATAAACAATAACAACAACAACAACAACGCAACAAAAGGCATGATGGTGCAAAAGATTTAGCATTTAAAGGAAACAGAACAACAACAAAAAAAGAGACAAACACGCACACATACCGAGAGAGAGGGCGAGGGAGAGAGGGAGGGAGGGAAAGAGAGAGAGAGAGAGACAGACAGACAGACAGACAGACAGAAGAGAGACACAGAGAGAGAGAGAGATCCACTGACTGCATTGCAAGGTTCGTGAAACAGAAAATAACACATGGATTTTCAACATGGCTTGACCGTCCTGCTCACTGTCCCTGCCGACACTAAGATCCCGGAAATAAGTGACAAAACAGTCAAGACAGCAATCGTAAATTGTGCACTGCAGCAAACACCATTCAAGAGGACATGCTCTCAAGGTTGAATGGAGTCTTCCGCATTCCTACAGACCAAAAGACCTGTGGCCCCTGGCAAGGGGACTGCATTATTAACCCTCTAATAACTCACTGCCTGCATAACACAGCGGCTACACTGTTTGTTGTATGTACCCCGACTGATAAGAACGTTAACTACGCTCCAAGAATGTCGTCATAATGACTCATTCTCTCTCGTCCAATGTTTTTATTGACGTTATAAAAAGTGAGAAGACCTCGCCTATCTAGCCATCTTTCTGTCCGCTCTCTGGAAAAGTGCAGCATTCAACCGGCAACCAATGTCTTCATTCATTTATTCAAGGTGATGCTACCATTGTGTCCGCGCGTTCGTTCAAAAGGAACGGTTAGTGAACGTGGTTGCCATTAAGGACTTCTGGGTTGCGGGCGAAGTGAATGAATGAAATTGTCTTAGTAAAACAAACAAAAAGAAAAAAAAACAACAAGCAAACAAAAACAAAGTTAAAATAAAATGAAATTTTAAAAAAGTGTGACTCGCCATCACAAAATGACTCTTTTGTCGCTTGTCATTTCAATTAATTGCATTTCCTAAAAGTGTTATTTTGGTTCTTTTCTCATAACGGTTCTTACTATTCCCTTGACTACGAGAGACGTGAGGGATCCGACGGACCTGAAGCCGCCAATGTTCGGCAACATGGCCTGTCTTTTGGTTTGTATCTGAACCCTTTCTCATCCCTCACCCTGTTTACTTGGAACCAGAAAGCATTCAATCTGATGGTCCTCTTGATAGAGACGTGGACTCAACATCTGATATCTGGAGTTCAACCCCAGCCAGCAACATTAAAACACAGGCCTGTTTGTTTCCCATCTTTATCTTCCTATTGAGGCAGCCGAGATGTGGTTTCTCAGAAGAATGTTGAGAGTTCCATGGACAGCAAAGAAAACAAACGAGACAGTCTTCATGGAGGCAGACACACGTAGATCACTCAAAGGAAGATTAGGAAAAGACAGGCAACATTTACAGGCCATTTTATGAGGAAGGGGGATTTGGAGCACCTGGTCACAACGGGAAAGCTGGAGGGAAAGAGAGCACCAGGTAGACCCAGGGAGAGAATGCTGGACGGACTTGCAGAGTAGCTGGGGATGAGGAGGGTGGGGGAGATGCTAGGGGCAACGAGAGATAGAGATGGTTGGAAGTCCATGGTCGCCAACGCCATGCGGCAGGGCACCTGATGATGAGATGATGATGATGATGATGATGATGATGATGATGACGATGATGTTCCTATTATTGTGGTGGTATCCTTTAGTGCTTCATAGCTCCTTCTTCCTCCCCTCCCCCTCCCACTCCCTATTTCAAGGTCTTGTCAGCGAGTAGGGTTTTGCGCAGGCTCAAGGAACCTGCCAGATAACTGCTGGTAGATTTGGGTGGAGTGTATATGGAATTGTTCGAGTGCCACAAACAGATGTCAGACAGAAAGCAAACAGTTTCAGCTAATAACGTGTCCTGTTCCTCAATATCCCTACTGAAACAAAAACCAAGCTCACCATTTTCACTTTCATCCCTAACCAAGCTCACCATTTTCACTTTCATCCCTAACCAAGCTCACCATTTTCACTTTCATTCCTATCTTAAACAAACCAGTGCCAAACCTCGATCCTAGCTGTCCCTGGAGCACAAAATCAACACATGTGAGATGTTTTGTTTGAGAACAACTGTCAACAAGGCCAGACTAGACGCAACACGATCAAAAACACCAGGATCAGAGAAATAGTGGGAACAACATCGGTACAGCATCATATTCATCAATTAGACAATTAAATGGTTTGGTCATCTGGTCTGAATGCGATCCCATCAGACGGTGCATGCAACGAGCAGTTAGCTAGACGATAAATATCAGGATTCAAAGCGAGAGGCAGACACAGGAAGACATGGCTCAATGAGGTGAATGAAACATTGACACTACATCACAGCATCTCCCTAATTCAGGCCGTTAAGCTCGCTGCTCTACCATCACCCTCCCCTCCCACCCCTCAGTGTCACCCAAGTGGGTACAAGCGGACAGGATAACAGAAGAAGAAGGGTGAAGTGATACGAGTGTTAAACGCTGGCATCTCCAGAACTTTCTAGTTAAATGATGGTCGGTTCAGTTTTTGTTGTTGTTGTGTGGTGGTGGTGATGGTGGTGGTGTTGCTGTTTTATCTGCTTGCCTGTTCACTTGCCATCCGCCAAGGTTACCTGGAGGATCGTCATGGATAGTACATAAAATACACACACACACACAACACACACACAAAAAATCTAGATTGTGACGTTTGATGTGACCCAACTACACCAGGTACCTCCTGTTCGCTGTTGCTCAGACCCGTGTGCCAGTTACTGTAGTGATGTGGCTCAACATTAGTGCAAACAGTAACAGTCGTCAAATCTTAACCCTGATTAAAACGGCTTTCATATCAAACAAAACAGCACCTAATATGCACGTCATGTGGTGACTCATTTCCATGAGACATTGTTCTGAACTATTTAGGAGTAACGTAAATATGTGAGGAGTGTTCTGAGCTTACTGGTTTTGGTACTTTGTATCTGTTTCTATGCTAGCTGAATGGGTAGCGCAAACTGTGTTAGATTTGAGAAGTTCTATACAACATGGGAGATAATCTCAAAAGTTATGTCCTTTGATTATATGTGTGCTTTGTTTGCAAATTCTGTCAAGGTGTGGTTATAGAGGTCTTCAAAGTAAGGCGGATATAAAAATCAACAGGTTAATAAAAAGGTTACTGTTCGACGTAGCTGTATACGAAACTGTATACTTCACATTCCATGGACTTTGTTTTGCACTAGCTAGGAAAAAATAAAAAAGAAAAGAAAAAGAAACGGAGGGGAGAGGTGGACAGGTAATTTGCCACCCATTTTATCGTGGAGGGTCCCATCAGCCTGTCACTAGAGAAGGGACCGACACATTCTTGGAGACTGTCGTCATAGCCCTGTTTCAGCTGGCTTGATCAGCGGTAGAGAGCGATGACTAATCCATGTCAACGGTCACCGTTCTTCACTCTAAGAAAACCACCTCGGGGATGGTGGATGGGGAAGGGGGGGGGAGAATGGGGGTGGGGTGGGGGAGGTGGGGTGGAAGACGGTACAGTCATATAACTGCTCTTTCATTTTTTTTTTTTTTTTTTGTCCTCCTGCATCTACGTGTGTCAACAATTATGCTGTGAATCAACTATCACATTCATCATCATCATCATCATCAGGTGCCCTGCCGCATGGTGTTGGCGACCATGGACTTCCAACCATCTTATCTCTCGTTGCCCCAGCATCTCCCCCACCCTCCTCATCCCCAACCACTCTGCAAGTCCGTCCAGCATTCTATCCCTGGGTCTACCTGGTGCTCTCTTTCCCTCCAGCTTTCCCGTTGTGACCAGGTGCTCCAAATCCCCCTTCCTCATAAAATGGCCTATAAATGTTGCCTGTCTTTTCCTAATCTTCCTTAGAGTGATCTACTTGTGTCTGCCTCCATGCGACTGTTTCGTTTGTTTTCTTTGCTGTCCATGGAACTCTCAACATTCTTCTGAGAAACCACATCTCGACTGCCTCAATCTTGCTCTGGCTTTGCTTGCTGATTGTCCACGCCTCGCATCCGTATAACAGTACAGGTTCTATATAACATTCAAGGACTCTCTTTCTGATGTTTGATAGGCATTTGTTTGTAAGAATGCTTGTCATCTTCTTGAATGCTGTTTTGGCTTGGCCGATTCTGCCAGCTATTTCCGATGTGCATCTGCCGTCTGATGAAATGACTGTTCCCAGGTATTTGAACTTATTAACTATCACATTGAATGACATATACGAAGTGGATCAGACCAGGTTTATCGTGTTGGTTGACTAGTATAAGATGGTGTCATGTTGACTAATTTCGATATATCAATCATTCTTCAGGGTGATGATTGATAATGTTCATTATTGTGATCCTGCTGCTGCTGCTGCTGATGATGATGATGTGGTGGTGGGGGGTGATGATGATGATGATGGTGATGGTGATGATGGAGATGACGATGATGGTGATGGTGGTGGTGGTGATGGTGATAGTGGTGGTGATGGTGATGGTAGTGGTGGGCTTCTTTTCTGTACAATTTTTTGTGTAACGAGGGATGATCATACGCTTTTACTGAGTATAGTCCTATATCAACATACGCATGTATGTATGTATGTATGTAGTATGTATGTATGTATGTATGTATGTATGTATGTATGTATGTATGTGTATGTATGTATGTATGTATGTATGTATGTGTGTATGTATGTATGTATGTATGTATGTATGTGTGTATGTATGTATGTATGTATGTATGTAGTATGTATGTATGTATGTATGTAGTATGTATGTATGTATGTAATATGTACATGTATGTATGATGTATGTATGTATGTATGTATGTAGTATGTATGTATGTAGTATGCATGTATGTATGTAGTATGTATGTAGTATGTATGTATGTATGTATATATGTATGTGTGTAT
>CM060306.1:42454482-42459482 GCA_030674185.1 Monoplex corrugatus
CGGGGTCCTGTCCTTATAAAAAAAAAGATCAAGGTCGTGTATGTGATGACCTAATCCCCTGGAACTGTAGCCGTCCAATCGCACTGCACTCTACACATTTCCCAAACACTCCTGTACACTAACAATAAAGTAAATAACCATCGTACTCTTGCAAATGTGCCAGTCATTCGGTAATCTTGGGCCTATTGAAGATTCTTCAGATATTACAAATTTTTGCAAATGATCAAGGCCTTCTGAAAAAAAATAAACAACGCTTGAACATATACTACACGTGCATCTCATTACATCCAGAAATTCTTATATCTGAAAATAACGTTAACCCAACGAAGAGCTCTTCTTAGACATTCTGATTCGATTATCTCAACCAGCTAAAAATCGGCGGAAGAGTTAAGTGATTACCTTCGCAAAGATAAAACGCATTTTCAGCTTTTTTTTTTTTCTTCTAGTGAACAGTGCGATAATTATTGCAAGATTCAATGGACAAGCTATGAAGCTGGAACTCTTATTCAAAGGCAAAGACAGCAAAACTTTGAGGAGCTTACTCAAGAGGATTCACCACATTTGAATAATTCCATACACACTCCACCAATCTGCAAACCATCTGTTCTAGCAGGGTCTTGAAATAAAGTGTTGAAAAGGAACAGGACCTCTGAAACACCAAGCTGACAAAACCAGAATGATATGAGCATTGCCATGGGAAACCACCGGACCAGTTTTACGTTTGCCGGCTGGGACTAAACTCAAGACATCAAATTTGAGTTTACAACTTTATTACAGGGGCCAAGCAGCCTGTTAAAAAAGCTGTGACCTTCCTGGGATTCGAACCCACGAGCCTTGTGTTAACAGTATGGTACTCTAACCAACAGCGCTAACAGGGCTATGGAAGTTGTGGCCTGCCCAAGGATCGAACCACAACCCCATGACTGGCCATTTAACGTCCAAGCTTAGAAAAGGAACACTTGAAAATATCCAGGACGGGACGGAAAGGGAAAACTCTCCTTATCTTCAAAAATGAAATGCGTCCACTGAAAACAGCAGGAAAATAAGCTGAAACGCATCATTGATAATGACCATGTATGTAAAACTATTAATGGCCAAACCACAATCTTTGCCGTCATTCGATGTATTTATCACAAGAAAACGATTTGTACATACGTACTACTGATCTTAAATGGTCACTAAATCTCTTATCGCTGGATGAAGCAGTTAGTATCAGTTGGCTCAAGAAGGTGCGTCAGCATGCAGAAGATTCCATGAGTGTCACACCACAAACGAATGTCATGTGATGGAGCATTAAATCAAACATAACTGATGTATTAAGATCACGCACTAACTCTATGCACTGTCCTCAGATTCTACTGGACTCGCAGCTGGTTTTCTGAACTGACAATATTTCATTACCGATTCTAACATTCGTCTGTCCGAGGTCCCTTCCATGAAGATATAATTGTTATAGATTTCCCCCATCACTATTCCAAGTCAAACCAAGGTCCTACCCGACCCAAGACCCTAACCTTTGCCCACAAAACCTTATGTTGCACTCACAAGCGCACCAACGGATAAGTGTAGCTTCTTCATCACCCGGTGATGGGTGTTCATGTGGGATAAAAACTGACCCTGGAGGCACATGTTCTTCTACAGCTGCCTCATGGGAACAGCTCCTGTGGCGTTGGGTTCTGCCTCCGCCGGTCCCTCTTCTGTAGAATAGCAGTTAATCTGCCTTCTTCAAAGTGGTTGTGACCTACGTGCGTCCCTGTGTCTGCATGCCTGACCAGCACAGGGAATTTTTAAAGTGTGGAGGTGCCATGGCAATCCTCTTCCTATTCCTCTTTCGCCCACTGACTCCCATAGTTCCACAGATGCAGTGACTACAATGTGTAGAACGGCCTGAGAAGGTGCAGTTTTAATTAAGCACACGCCAAAAAATGCCCCCTTGCTTACACTTCAAACTCGTCTCAGACCGCCTATATAAAAGTAGGTGCCCGAATGATGACCGCCTTGTCATGATTCGGGAAATTACTGTGGACAGGATTTGCAGAGTGGCTGAGGACAGAGAGGGTGGGATATGTACATGTAATTAGCAGCGACTAGGGATAGATTCGTGTGGAGGGCCATGATCGCCAACGCCATCGGCAGGGCATATGATGGTGATGATGAATGATGATGATGATGATGATGATGATGATGATGATGATGATGATGTTTTGTTGAATACGCGCTTACATTGGTTTTCTTGTTCTTCTGGTTCCTGTTTGCTTGGGCGCGGGCAGTCGCACTTGTTTTGGATCTAGTAATAAGGTATATTAAATAAGCAGGTCAGAAAACGGGGAACCATGCTGACAACACTCGTTACCACTCTGTTTACCTAACAAGATCATCAACACCTTTCTCACCACCTGACACTAACAACCACGTCTGTCGGCTTGTTGAGTTTTGCTGCTTTTCTCTTTCTTTCGTTTCTCCCCCTATCTGGTGACCTCGGAAGGCAGCAGACCTATGCGGCGCTTATTCAGCTACTGAGAGAGAAGAAGGAGAGAGAGAGGAGAGAGACAGACAGACAGACAGACACAGAGACAGAGACAGACAGAGACACAGAGACAGAGAGAGACAGAGAGACAGAGACAGAGAGACAGAGACAGAGAGAGAGAGTTCAGTTCAGTTCAGTTCAGTTCGTATTGCTTATGGCCCAGCCGACTACTAGAGCCATATCAGGGCTAGAGAGAGAGAGAGAGACATACAGATAGACAGACAGACAGAGAGACAGAGAGACAGAGACAGAGAGAGAGAGTTCAGTTCAGTTCAGTTCAGTTCGTATTGCTTATAGCCCAGCCGACTACTAGAGCCATATCAGGGCTAGAGAGAGAGAGAGAGAGAGGGACAGAGAGAGAGAGAGAACAGAGAGAGAGAGACAGAGACAGAGAAGAGAGAGACAGACAGACAGACAGAGGGCAGAGGAGACAGACAGAGACAGAGGAGAGAGACAGAGACAGAGAGACACAGAGAGACAGAACAGAGAGACACAGAGACTAAAACAGAGACAGAGAGCAAAAGAGAGAGAGAGAAGAGAGAGAGGAGACAGACAGAGACAGAGACAGAGAGACACAGAGAGAAGAGACAGAGAGACACAGAGAGACACAGAGACTAAGACAGAGACAGAGAGCAGAGAGAGAGAGGGAGAGAGAGAGGAGAGAGGAGAGAGAGAGGAGAGAGAGAGAGAGAGAGAGAGAGAGAGAGAATATGCAGAGCTCTTCAGAACGAGCAAACTGCTCCTCCTTAGCGTAACAAGCATTTAAGCACCGCCACTTCAGTCACACAACTGTTAAGACACTAGAGTTCATAAAATCACAGCCTTTAGAATGCCATATGACCTATCAGCACCCACTTCTTCTCCCCCCCCCCCTTTCCCTCCCTAGACATAAACCATGCCTACCTCTTTTTCTCGACTTTTTTTTACTACCATCCATCATCTTGCGGCAAATTTTCATAAGCAAATGCATACGACGTTACGCTGATACTAAATAATGATATCAATATGCAACTGATGGCCAAACCAATCTGTATTATCTCCATTTTATTACAAAAATTACCAGAGAAAACACAGGAGTGTATACTTCTAAAGGTCACTGTGACCCTGGCCAAACTTTGCTCGAAACAAAATCTTACATGCATGGAGAACCACGGTATTCGATTATCATAAAAATGAAAGCAAAAATGGAAACAGACTTATAAAATTATAATGCAAGAGGCTCCTTAAATTGAATAAACGCTGTTTCATAATATACATGTAGCTGACTCAAAGCGCACTGCTTTTAGGTCGTGACTTTGTTTTTGGCTGAATCATCTTGACCTTGCAGCTTTATTTTCTAAACTTATGCTTTCGCGCAACTTCTCAACAGTCCACAGCTGTGAACACAAAATTTTAATGTGGTAAAGATGTATCCATAAAAAGTTGAGAAAATCTTCTTATTTACAGTTTTTGTCTCAGATAACTCTGCCCCAATCATTTCGATATGAAACATCTTCTTTTAAAAAAAAGTGGTGATTGAACATCTAAAATTCAATTTGATTACAAGAACAGTAACAACAACGACATAATAATAATAATAATAATAGTAATAACGATGATAATAATAATAATGATAATAAAAAATGATAATAATAATTGTAACATAATATAATAATAATAACAATAATGATAATAATAATAGTAATAACGATGATAATGATAATAATGATAATAAAAAATGACAATAATAATTGTAACATAACATAATAATAATAATAATGATATAATAATAATAATAATAACAATAATAATAGTAACAATGATAATAATGATAATAAAAATGATAAGCGAAATCTTGATTCAGGAATCAAACCAAGACGCGTACTCTCATCATCCACCAAAGCAATCACCCAACAACGACCAAACCCCCAGGGCACAAAGCACGAGCAAACTGCGAGGGGAAGACAGGAAGGTGTATGACCCCTGACCCAAATCGTCATTTTAAACCTGTCACACACACACACACACACACACACACACACACACACACACACACACACACACACACACACACACACACGCACACGCACACATGCACGCATACACACACACACGCGCGCGCATGCACACTCACTCACGCGCGCGCGCGCGCGCACACACACACACACACACACAAGATGCTGAGCTAGGGTGTACTCAAGCCTCTTTGTCGAATGATCCTTGACCCAAGTAGTTAGCTTTCAGCCTCACACACACACACACACACACACACACACACACACACACACACACACACACACACACTCACACACACACACACACACACACTGTTCCAATATTTTCTTTTCTTTTCTTTTCTTTTTCTCTTCTCTTTCCCTCTCCGTCTGTTACAAAATTTTCTCTTTCACTCACTCTGTCTTGCTCTGTCTGTCTGTCTGTCTGTCTGTCTCTGTCTATGTCTGTCTGTCTGTCTGTCTGTCTGTCTGTCTGTCTC
>CM060306.1:42466982-42476982 GCA_030674185.1 Monoplex corrugatus
ACATGAGATCTCGAGTCCATGGCTCCACCAATTAGGATTTTGTTTCAGTAGGGATGTTGGGTAGATCATCATCATCATCAGGTGCTTTGCCGCATGGCGTTGGCGATCATGGACTTCCATCTGCCTCTATCTCTCGTTGCCCCTAGCATCTCCCCCACCCTCCCCGTCTCCAGCCACTCTGCAAGTCCGTCCAGCATTTTCTCCCTGGGTCTACCCGGTGCTCTCTTTCCCTCCAGCTTTCCCGTTGTGACCAGGTGCTCCTCATAAAAAGGCCTATAAATGTTGCCTGTCTTTTCTTAATCTTCCTTATGAGTGATCTACTTGTGTCTGCCTCCATCAAGACTGTCTCGTTTGTTTTCTTTGCTGTCCATGGAACCCTCAACATTCTTCTTAGAAACCACATCTCGGCTGCCTCAATCTTGTTCTGGCTTTGTTTGTTGACTGTCCACGCCTCGCATCCGTACAACAGTATTGGTTCTATATAACATTCAACATTGGGTAGATGCACATCAGAAATAGCCAGCAGAATCGGCCAAGCCACAGCAGCGTTCATGAAGATGAAAAGCTTCTTTACCAACAAATGCCCATCAATTAACATTAGTAACAAAGTCCTTGAATGTTATATAGAAATGATACTGTTGTGCGGCTGTGAGGCGTGGACAGTCGACACGCAAAGTCAGAACAAAATGGAGGCACCTGAATGAAATGTGGTTTCCAAGAAGAATGTTGAGAGTTCCATGGATAGCAAAGAAAACAAACGAGACAGTCTTGAAGGAGGCAGACACAAGAAGATCATTAATAATGAAGATTAGGAAAAGACAAGCAACATATAGAGGACTTTTTATGAGGAAAGGGGAATTAAAACGCCTGGTCTCAACAGGAAAGCTGGAAGGAAAGAAAACACCAGGTAGACCTAGGGAGAAAATACTGGACAGACTTGCAGAGTGGTTGAAAGACAGAGAGGGTGGGAAATGTATTTGCAGCGACACGGGATAAATTCGTGTGGAGGGCCATGATCGCCAACGCCATGCGGCAGGGCACATGATTCTGAGGGATGTTGAGGTGCTCCATGACAGAGTGGGACAAGCTGATACCTGACATAGTTTGTTTTCTTCATTCTGTGTCCCATCTCCTTGTTGAGTTCTCCGTCTTGGTGTGATAATGCTATAGAGGTATTCAATTTATTTACTTGTGTTAGTGCCAGTGACTTCATCCCAAAGGATTCCAGATGTTCTGCTAAACTTCGTGGTCTCGATTTTGCTAATGCTGCTTTTCATGTTTATACTTTTTTGTTTCCGAAGTGGTGTTCTAAACCAAAACAAACAAACGAAAAAGCAACTCTCTCTCTCTCTCTCTCTCTCTCTCTCTCTCTCTCTCTCTCTCTCCTCTCTCTCTCTCTCTTTCTCTCTCTGTTTCTGTCTCTCTCTGTCTGTATGTCTGTATGTCTGTCTGTCTGTCTGTCTCTCTTTCTCTCTCTCTCAAAATAGACTTTAGCAACGCCAGACATGGAAAAGTGACCAACACATCTGCATTGTGTCGCTGGTTTTAACCTTTAGAAAATACAGATCAATCAATCAATCAATCAATCAATTAGACAGTCAGTCAGTCGGTCAGTCTGTCAGTCAATCTCTCCGACCGCCCTTCCACCCCTCTCTCTCTCTCTCGATCTCGTCCACTCATGTTTTAACTTTGTCTGTCTGTCCATCTGTCTCTCTATCTATCTGTCTGTCTGTCTCTCTCTCTCTGTTTCTTCTCCCCCCCCCTCTCTCTCTCTCTTTTCCCCTCTCTCTTTCCCATTTTCTCTCTCCACCACCACCCTCTTTCTCAAACGGGAGATAGGGGGATAAATCAAAGTAGTTAGTCTCAACTGGCAGAGGCTCAAAATGCCCATGAGGATCATCATTATAGACAGGCACATCAGCAGCAGCGGCAAAGCGTCTATCAGCCGGTGCCAGATCTAAACACGTTACGGCGATAAGGGATAAACCATGACCTGGGAAACTGACAAGGCGTAACAGCCATGCCAATCTATGGCACATTTCTTCCTTTAGAACGGGAAGTTTCAATTATATAGCACGGAAAACCGTAAAAATAGAGAGATCAGCCTAATTCACCTCCTGCCGCGAGGAAGATACTGCTGGCGATTCAGTAACGCCTAAATGAGCAGAATGTGAATGGTTGGGTAAAAACCTGTTCATTGCTTTTTGAATATGTCCATGAAGTCAAACAGTTTATAACCCACTGACTTTCACACCCTTTCCACCAGCGTCCTGCATTGCCAACCGTGCTATCAAAACAAAAACTTGACCTCTAATTCCCTCACTCTATCCACCAGCTTCCTGCACAAAGCTGGTGGCTAGGTTGAGGGAGTCAAAATGTTAAGGTTATGCGGATGGTATTTAGGGTGCGGGGCTCAAAGTATTAAGGCAGTAGGAATTTAACTGAGGGGGCGAAATAGACCAGTGGATAAAACACTGGACCTTTGTGCTCTCCGGTGGCTTATGGACGACGAAAACACCTCACTTTCACGCCCACCCAAGACAGAACAGCAAAGACCTGATGTCGCCCCGGTCTAAATGATTTACGTAACAATTTAATCCTATCATATCCAGATATTACAACAACAACAACAAATCTCCAAGCGTGTTTCAGTTGTCATTGCTTTTCTTGTCAGAAATGAAAAATGGTATCAAGAAGGTTGCGCCATGTTTCTTTATATCAATGTCAAATAATCTGGGAGAGATTGAAAACCGGATAAATTAAAGTACATTCCCTGCGAATTCATGTTATCAGTATGCCCTGGTATCATACAGCTATCAACATGCATTGGTATAATACAGCTATCAACATGCATTGGTATAATACAGCTATCAACATGTATTGGTATCATACAGCTATCAACATGTATTGGTATAATACAGCTATCAACAAACATTGGTATAATACAGCTATCAACATGCATTGGTATCATACAGCTATCAACATGTATTGGTATAATACAGCTATCAACAAACATTGGTATAATACAGCTATCAACAAACATTGGTATAATACAGCTATCAACAAACATTGGTATAATACAGCTATCAACAAACATTGGTATCATACAGCTATCAACAAACATTGGTATAATACAGCTATCAACAAACATTGGTATAATACAGCTATCAACAAACATTGGTATAATACAGCTATCAACAAACATTGGTATCATACAGCTATCAACAACCATTGGTATAATACAGCTATCAACATGCATTGGTATAATACAGCTATCAACAAACATTGGTATCATACAGCTATCAACAAACATTGGTATAATACAGCTATCAACAAACATTTGTATCATACAGCTATCAACAAACATTGGTATAATACAGCTATCAACAAACATTGGTATAATACAGCTATCAACAAACATTGGTATCATACAGCTATCAACAAACATTGGTATCATACAGCTATCAACATGTATTGGTATAATACAGCTATCAACAAACATTGGTATCATACAGCTATCAACATGTATTGGTATCATACAGCTATCAACATGCATTGGTATCATACAGCTATCAACAAACATTGGTATCATACAGCTATCAACATGCATTGGTATAATACAGCTATCAACAAACATTGGTATAATACAGCTATCAACAAACATTGGTATCATACAGCTATCAACATGTATTGGTATAATACAGCTATCAACAAACATTGGTATCATACAGCTATCAACATGCATTGGTATCATACAGCTATCAACATGCATTGGTATCATACAGCTATCAACAAACATTGGTATCATACAGCTATCAACATGCATTGGTATAATACAGCTATCAACAAACATTGGTATAATACAGCTATCAACAAACATTGGTATAATACAGCTATCAACAAACATTGGTATCATACAGCTATCAACATGCATTGGTATCATACAGCTATCAACATGCATTGGTATCATACAGCTATCAACAAACATTGGTATCATACAGCTATCAACATGCATTGGTATAATACAGCTATCAACAAACATTGGTATAATACAGCTATCAACAAACATTGGTATAATACAGCTATCAACAAACATTGGTATAATACAGCTTTCAACAAACATTGGTATAATACAGCTATCAACATGTATTGGTATAATACAGCTATCAACAAACATTGGTATCATACAGCTATCAACATGCATTGGTATAATACAGCTATCAACAAACATTGGTATAATACAGCTATCAACAAACATTGGTATAATACAGCTATCAACAAACATTGGTATAATACAGCTATCAACAAACATTGGTATCATACAGCTATCAACAAACATTGGTATCATACAGCTATCAACAAACATTGGTATAATACAGCTATCAACAAACATTGGTATCATACAGCTATCAACAAACATTGGTATCATACAGCTATCAACAAACATTGGTATAATACAGCTATCAACAAACATTGGTATAATACAGCTATCAACAAACATTGGTATAATACAGCTATCAACAAACATTGGTATAATACAGCTATCAACAAACATTGGTATAATACAGCTATCAACAAACATTGGTATCATACAGCTATCAACAAACATTGGTATAATACAGCTATCAACAAACATTGGTATAATACAGCTATCAACATGTATTGGTATAATACAGCTATCAACAAACATTGGTATCATACAGCTATCAACATGCATTGGTATCATACAGCTATCAAGCTGTATTGGTATAATACAGCTATCAACATGCATTGGTATAATACAGCTATCACAAACATTGGTATATACAGCTATCAACATGCATTGGTATAATACAGCTATCAACATGTATTGGTATAAACAGCTATCAACAAACATTGGTATAATACAGCTATCAACAAACATTGGTATATACAGCTATCAACATACATTGGTATAATACAGCTATCAACAAACATTGGTATATACGCTATCAAAAACATTGGTATAATACAGCTATCAACATGATTGGTATTATACAGCTATCAACATGTATTGTATAATACAGCTATCAACTGCATTGGTATAATACAGCTATCAACATGCATTGGTATAATACAGCTATCAACATGCATTGGTATAATACAGCTATCAACAAACATTGGAATACAGCTATCAACAAACATTGGTATAATACAGCTATCAACAACATTGGTATCATACAGCTATCAACATCATTGGTATAATACAGCTATCAACATGTATTGGTATAATACAGCTATAACATGCATTGGTATAATACAGCTATCAACATGATTGGTATAATACAGCTATCAACATGCATTGGTATAATACAGCTATCAACATGCATTGGTATAATACAGCTATCAACAAACATTGGTATAATACAGTATCAACAAACATTGGTATAATACAGCTTTCAAAACATTGGTATAATACAGCTATCAACAAACATGGTATAATACAGCTATCAACAGCATTGGTATAATACAGCTATCAACATGTATTGGTATAATACAGCTATCAACAAACATTGGTATAATACAGCTATCAACAAACATTGGTATAATACAGCTATCAACATGCATTGGTATAATACAGCTATCAACATCATTGGTATAATACAGTCTATCAACATCATTGGTATCATACAGCTATCAACAAACATTGGTATAATACAGCTATCAACATGCATTGGTATATAATACAGTTATCATACATAGCATTGGTATAATACAGTTATCAACATGCATTGGTATAATACAGCTATCAACATGCATTGGTATCATACAGCTATCAACATGCTTGGTATAATACAGCTATCAAACATTGTATTGTATAAACAGTATAACAAAGATTGGTATAATACAGCTATCAACAACATTGGTATATAAGCTATCAACATACATTGGTATAATACAGCTTAAATCATTGGTATAATACAGCTATCAACAAACATTGGTATAATACAGCTATCAACAAACATTGGTATAATACAGCTATCAACAATCATTGGTATAATACAGCTATCAACAATCATTGGTATAATACAGCTATCAACATGCATTGGTATAATACAGCTATCAACATGCATTGGTATAATACAGCTATCAACAAGCATTGGTTATATATACAAGGTATATCAGCTACAAACATTGGTATAATACAGCTATCAACATGCATTGGTATAATACAGCTATCAACAAACATTGGTATATACAGCTATCAACAAGCATTGGTATAATACAGCTATCACAACTATTGGTATATACAGCTATCAACAGCATTGGTATAATACAGCTATCAACAACATTGGTATATACAGCTATCAACAACATTGGTATAATAAGCTATCAACAACATTGGTATAATACAGCTATCAACAAACATTGGTATAATACAGCTATCAACAAGCATTGGTATAATATAGTTACAAATGCATTGGTATAATACAGTATCAACTATGCTTGGTATAATAAGCTACAACAAGCATTGGTATAATAAGTATCAACAAACATTGGTATATACGTATACATGTCATACAGTAGCACAAGCATTGGTATCATACATAGTATACAACAAGCATTGGTATAATACAGTATCAACAATGCATTGGTATCAATAGTACAACAAGCATTGGTATCATACAGTATCAACATGCAATTTGGTATATAGTTAACAACATGGTATAATCAGTTCAAAACATTGGTATAATACAGTACAACAAGCATTGGTATAATGTTAGCAACAGCATTGGTATCATCATCTATTTCAACATTGTACATACGCTTCATAAACTATGGTATCTATATCAGCTTCAAAAAAAATGTCATAACGAATCATGAATAAGTATACTGACTATAAGACCATGGAAATCAGTATATAATTAGTTATACATATCAACATGATTGGAAATACAAGTATACAGTATCAGTATTGTAATACAGCATCACAATAAGTCATACGCAAAACCAACAACACGCATTGGTTTATACTATCAAAAGCATTGGCACGTTCACATGCTGTAAGCATGCAACACTCAACATCTTGGTTTCACTTACATTTTTTTTCAGCTATCACATCACTTGGTATAATCTGTCCTGTTTCACTAATCAAAAATTGGTACAACAGCTATCACATACATTGGTATACTGTATAATGTATACAGTCAACATGCACTTGGTTAATAGACACAACAGCTATCAACAAACATCTGGTATCATACAGCTACAACAAACATTGGCATAAATAACAGCTTTCAACATCATTGTATATTACAGCTATCAGACACAAAGCTGCTATTGGTATAAATACAGCTATTCACATGCTTGGTATATACTTAACATGGAACTATCATAACATGCGATGGTATAATACAGCTATCAACTTGGCATTGGTTATACAGCTATGCACTAAACTTGGTATAATACTAGCTATCAAAGATACATTGGTATATATAATTTCATTGTTACTGATACACCATGCCTTGATTATTACACGACTGAAAAGCATTGGTATAATACAGCTATCAACATGCATTGGTATAATATAGTTAGCAACAAGCAATGGTATAATATAGTTAGCAACAAGCATTGGTATAATACAGTTATCAACATGCATTGGTGTCATATAGTTAGCAACAAGCATTGGTGTCATATAGTTAGCAACAAGCATTGGTATCATATAGTTAGCAACAAGCATTGGTATACATAGTATGCAACAAGCATTGGTATAATACAGCTATCAACAATGCATTGTGTCATAATAGTTAGCAACAAGCATTGGTATTCATATAGTTAGCAACAAGCATTGGTATCATATAGTTAGCAAAAAAGCATTGGTATATATAGTTAGCAACAAGCATTGGTGTAACATCTATTCAACATTGTACATACCCTTCATAAGAGCTATGCCTATTAATTCACACAGTGTCCAGGGGAAAAAAAAGTCACCAACGAATCAATGATATAGTATGATTGACATAGGACCAGGAAACATGTATAATTATGATGTGACATAGTCAGGAAAGAAAACAACAGGGACTGTATGCGGTGTAATACGAGAACACTCTACCATTGAACGCATTACGTAAAACAAAACACACACAGACACAGACATCTGAGAGATTTTTATCTCTGATGATGAGAAGGCCATTCGCGCAGTTCGCAGCCTGCATCATCTCTCTCTCTCTCTGGTTTCTCTCTCTCTCTCTATCTCTGTCTCTCTCTTCTCTGTCTCTCTCTCTGTCTCTCTCTCTCTCTCTAATAAAAAATTAACACACACGCGCGTACGCGAATACACGTGTATGTATATACAATCACATGCACACGTCTACATAGACACACACACACACACACACACACAACACCACTACACACACAAAATTCACATAATACATACACTTTCTCACTCATTGTAATGTCCACAGCACAAGACACAAAGGGTCCTGCATGATTTAGGAAAGGGAGAGTACGTCGAGTGGTCCTACATCTTTGTCTCCAATATTACATGTAACTGGGAACCTATCATAACACTGACGAAAACAATAAAGTGCTATATGGCCTTGGCTCTGCTAGGGGGTAGGTAGGCTTGTGGGCTAAAGTCCGCTTGTGGATTGATAGTGGACGTAGTGGCCAAGAGATCCTACGATGAGTACTATATAATTTAATTTTACGTGGATAGCCCATGCCTATTCTTTGACACACTGGAAGATATTTGTTAAACACACACACACCTACACACACACACACACACACACACACACACAACACACAACACACACAACACACAAACACACCACCAATATACACACACACACACATACACACACACATACACACGAGCACAGACACACACACACACACATGCACGCACGAGCACACACACACATACACACACACACACGCACGCACGAGCACACACACACACACACACACACACACACACACACACACTGTGTGTGTGCATGCACGTAAACAGGCACAAGCACATAGAGAGGCACTCATGCCAGCGAACGCACATACACTGTCGTAGGCTTAAAAAATAAAAAAATAAAAAAAAATCGATGACACATTCATAAATACAATATCTCACACAACCAGCATGCCAATAGTATACAGACATTAGGGGCGAAGAGAAGAGAAGAGAGAGAAGAAAGAGAAGAGAAGAAAAGAGAGAGAAAGAGATGAAACTAATACTAGTAATAGTACTGGTTTGAAGAGATAACATTTTAGAGCTCTCTTAAATCTTTACCAATTGTACTATCTTTCATAACCCATGAGCATGGTTATGTTTGATAATCTGTTCAATACTTCATTGTATGTTGCAAGTAGTGTCATATACCCGGGTAGTACTTAATTTCTTCGGCGCGATATTTCACCTATGTGTTTACAGAGTTTCACATGGAACATACAAATAATTTAATATATGTACGGTGCTTCAATTTACACAGCGAACAGCGTGATATGAAATGTTTAATTTCTCGAGCGGTATTTCAACCTCTATAAGCCATCAGTCTTATTATATATATATATATATTATATATATATATATATATATATATATATATATACAGGGGGGAGCAAAAGTAGGTATACAGTTATGAAAAAAGAAAACACGTACAATACTCACTGCATTTATTATACAAACAAATGAATATTGCATATACATGTAATGACAAGCACAGCCTTAATCCCTCAGATACTCAAACTGCTTGCTGTCGGTATTCACACACTCCTCTAATCGAGAGCGGAATTAAGCATTATAATAATGATGTGATACTTACTGTATACCTACGTTTGCACCCCCCTGTTATATATATATATATATATATATATATATATATATATATATATATATATATATATATATATATATATATATACACACACACACATACATACATATATATATATATATATATATATACAGGGGGGTGCAAACGTAGGTATACAGTATCACATCATTATATAATTTATATATATATATATATACATACACACA
>CM060306.1:42479482-42499482 GCA_030674185.1 Monoplex corrugatus
TCTATCTATCTATCTATCTACCTTTCTTCGTTGTAGTTGAATTGATTATTGGTAAATCATGCGGGTAAAAAACGCAGCCAGTATCTGTCATGGTTTGTTATTGTTTCTTTGGTGTTCGTTTGTTTTGTTTGTTTGTTTGTTTGTTTTGTTTTGTTTTGTCCTAACTTCTGCGTTGGCTCAATGGCGCTGAACCCGCACCATTCATGCTGGCCCCACAACATACTGTCAACCCCAAGATCAATCACACGAAGCCCCAATGCAAGGAAGCCCAAGGGAGCTAGAGATACCAAGCTGCAATGTGGCCACTCACCGGAGAAGACCATGCACTGCTGCTGGGTTACTTCGATGGAGTTTGAATAGTGTTCCGATCCAACTAACTGCGCTACACTATCTACTAAGCGCCATATAAACGCCAGTCTTCGCTCACTGGCTGAGCCAGCTCGAGTGAGAGACTTCCTACAGTATCTGTTGTGTTGTTAGCATTTTCCAACTGACCTGCAATCAGACCTATCTTCTTGTCTGAGCGCAAATGTTTGTTTCCTAGCGAAAGCTGGAGTGTTTGTGAAGGCCACTAGCCAATTACCAATAAACCACCTCTCTCTCTCTCTCTCTCTCTCTCTCTCTCTCTCTCTCTTCTCTCTCTCTCTCTCTCTCGCTCTTCTCTCTCTCTTTCTCTCTCTTTGCCTCCTTCGCCGCAACAATAACGGGTTTCACCCCGTTGGCAAAAGCCGAAGTAGTCAAGTCGAGTTGATAAGAGATCATGCCTCGCCTCTCGGCTGCAGCTGCGAGCAATGTTACTGCCAATTACAGAAAAAGTGTATTGCTTTTGGCAGCTCTTGTGGTTTGTCAGCCTGCTGCTTGCATATGGAACTTGCAGATTCCAAGTGTATGCTGTTCGCTGGATTTTTGTTTCTTTTCTTAATGAGCTATATCGGGGGGAAAAGGGAACGAAGACGCCCCAAATAGAACGTAAGTTTAGCAACATTCTGAAAACATATCTTCTTGCTAGGCAACCAGATGATTGGTCTGAAATTACGCACACATGGACGATGATTGCAGAGGTCCTATGCTGCGCAAAGAGTACGTCATAACGAAAAAGCATTATTCATATTCTTGAAACTGATCCTGAATAATCAGGTCTCTAAGTACCAGTGACGGCATCAATGTCCACATCTGTTGTTGTAAGATGAGGAACTGAGGTGCAGATGATGATGTTCTTCAGCTTGTCTTCTCAGAGTTGAGGACCACTGTCGGTTCGCAGGGTTTTGAAAACGTGTACACTACGGTCATCTACCATACATAAATCAGTTTAATTCGATTAGGTAAACATGTGTACACAGAGAGGAGAGAGAGAGAGAGAAGAGAGAGAGAGAGAGAGAGAGTGAGAGAGAGAGAAAGAGAGAGAAGAGAGAAGAGAGAAAGAAGAAAGAAAGAGAGAGAGAGAGAGAGAGAGAGAGAAAGAGAGAGAGAAAGATAGAGACAGAGAATGAGGGAGGGAGAGAGAGACAGAAAAATGGGAGGAAAGGAAACAAAACGCAGTAACACTAAAAAAAAAAATCAGTAAGGTAATAAACGATGTTGTTTTAATGATACCGATAACGTTACTGGCTGTTAATCGTCCTTAACAAATGATCTTACATAACGCTCAGAAGATTTCCATCAATACATGATGCCAAGACTGAACCGGAACAAATCTCTTCACTACTAAAGGATGTGCGTATGTGCGTATGTGCGTGTGTGTGTATGTATGTGTGTGCTTGTGCTAGATGGTATTCGAGTTAGGTGAAAGCTAAAGACTTGATCGAACGCGCTCGAGGAGGGTGAGATCACAGCCATCTCGCTGTTCAATGAACTAACCCAACGATTTTTTTTTCTTCAGTCAATCATTGAGGGCCACATAATATAGATCAACCGTACTTTTAAACAGGTTCGTTTTGTTCGTTCTAGTTTATTTTATCTTCAATGTTAGAGAAAAAAGAAAAGGTGGCTGGTTCTGCTGACAGAACGAGCTGTGGATCTTGACTTGACAGTTGATACCTTGAGTTCAATTCCACCCTTAATCATAATAACTAGTAATAATAGTCATAGTAACAACAACAACAACAATAATGATGATAATAGTAGTAACAATAATAATAACAATAATAACAATAAAGATACTATAATAATATAGATAATAATAATAATATATAATAATAATAATAATAACAATAATAATAAAAACAATAATAACGACAATAACAATAATAATAGTAACATTTGCATGGCGCCACATCTCGACAATTCAAATCAAGGCCTACCCACACACCAGACACACGCATGCAAACAACACAGACCACCTTACAAGACGCAGAAACGCGGGAGAGAAAAAAAACTGACGGAAAGAAAGCAGTTGCTGAATTCATTGTCGGGAACAGAGGTTTTCAAACTGGATTTAAAAGAAGAAAGGGCAGGTGATAGACAAAGGGAGAATGGAAGTTTATTCCGGGCAGATGGTCCCGAAACAAGCAAAAGGACGCTCGTCGACAGTTGATAGTTTTAAATCTAGGAACCTGAAGAGAAAGAGTATCTGAAGCTGATCGCAAGATGCGAGTTGCCGTATGAACGTTGATATTGCCGAAAAGGTATGATGGGGCAGACTGGTGAGTAGATTTATAACACAAGGTATCCAGCTTATATTCAATTGTTTTTATAACAGGCAACCAGAGCGGACAGCGAAGGAACGGACCGACACGATCAATTTTGTTTTTCTTTCTGAGGCCAAGACGAGCAGCTGAGTTTTGTATACGTTGCAGACAAAGGGGAGAAGAAGCTGATAGTCCAGAAAGGAATCAAGACGAGACGAAATAAGAGATGTCACAAGTTTAGAAGCAGCCTCCTGTTAAAAGATATCTTTCAATGTAATCAATGCGCCGAATCTGATAGTAGCCATGTTTGTTCGAGCGACAGTCTGCTGATAACACAGGGATCGTGGATTCGAACCTCAGACAGGCCACAATTTCTACAACAGACTGGTTGGTTTTGTTGGTGTAGATATGGATCAATACTGTTGTACGGTTGCGAGGCGTGGACAGTCAACAAGCAAAGCCAGTACGAGATTGAGGCAGCCGAGATGTGGTTTCTAAGAAGGATGTTGAGAGTTCCATGGACAGCAAAGAAAACAAACGAGACAGTCTTGATGGAGGCAGACACATGTAGATCATTCATAAGGAAGATTTAGGAAAAGGCAAGAATATTCATAGGCCATTTTATAAGGAAAGGAGAATTGGAACACCTGGTCACAACGGCAAAGCTGGAGGGAAGGAGAGCACCGGGTAGACCCAGGGAGAAGATACTAGACGGACTTGCAGAGTGGCTGAAGACAGGGAGGGTGGAAGAGATGCTTGAGGCAACAAGAGACAGAGACAGATGGAAGTCCATAATCGCCAACGCCATGCGGCAAGGCACCTGATGATGAGATATGGACTCAAGAGCTGATATCTCCAGACTGCTCCTAGCCTGCAACATCAAACCTGGCCTGTTGTTGCCCATCTTAATGCTCCAATCATCCTGGGGAAGTCAGCTTAACCCTTTGACTTCCGCACCCTGTCCATCAGCATCCTGTATTGTCAACCATACTAACAAAGCAAAAACTTACCCAGTTGAATCCATCACCCTGTCCACTAGGTTCCTGGAGGAAGCTGGTGGACAGGGTGAGGGAATCAAACAAATATGGAGAACAATGCTACAGAGGAATATTTTTAATAACCTATAACGATTTCTTCAAGGTTGTTAGAAAAAAGGGGGTGGGGAGAGGAGGGGACTGATATGGTCAACCATACCACTGATCATAAAGGCTTTACAAAGACTGTCCAACAAGGCACACAGTGCCTGAAGGCATAATGAGACGCAGACGAAAAAGAAGAGGTGGGAAGACAATATCATAAAGTGGACAGGCTGGGACTTCAGTGACTCTTAAACAGCAGCAAAGGGCAGAGAGAGAGAGAGGAGAGAGAGAGAGAGAGAGAGAGAGAGAGAGAGAGAGAGAGAGAGAGAGAGAGAGAGAGAGAGAGAGAGAGAGAGAGAGAGAGAGAGAGAGAGAGAGAGAGATGGAATTAAATCGTCAAGCAATCATCCGCGATGTCCTCCAACCACGCACTCTCACCTCATCATCATCAAAGGAAAGTGAAGGTGAAGGTGAAGGTGAGAGGCGCAAAACGTAAAATCAAAATTGAAGCGAACGGTATATACGGGAGGAGTAAGCAGAGGCAGGTGAAATTGTTTGTTGCTTCGCTGACAGGTAGGCTTCTCACGGCGGCCTTGCTCTGTGGCTGCCGAAAGCTAATATTTGTTTCTTTCTACGCCTGGCTTTGATCTATGGAGATTCCATCTTTGTTGTTGTTTTCCATCTGTGATGGTCGTCCGCACGCCACTTTTAGTGAGCTGTTGTGATTTTGCGGTTTTGGATCTTCAGGTCGACGTGCCAGCTGGTGTGTGTGTGTGTGTGTGTGTGTGTGTGTGTGTGTGTGTGTGTGTGTTTTGTGTGTAGTTGTGTGTGTGTGTGTGTGTGTTGGTATGTATGTGTGTGTGCGCGTGTGTGTGTTTGTGTGTGTGTGTTGGGCGCGTTGTGTGTGTGTGTGTGTGTGTGTGTGTGTGTGTGTGTGTGTGTGTGTGTGTGTGTGTATGTGTGTGTGTGGTGTTGGCGTGTTTGTGAGTGTAAGCATGTGTTGGTAAGTGTGTGTGTGTATGTGTGTGCTGGTATGTGTATGTTCGTGTGTGTGCGTTTGTGTGTGTGTGTGTGTGTGTGTGGTGTGTGTGTGTGTGTGTGTGTGTATGTGTGTGTGTGTGTGGATCGTGTGTGTGTGTTTACGTGTAAGAGTGTGTGTGCGTGTGTGTCTGCGCGCGCGTGCGTGCGAGCGACAGTGTATCTGTGTATGCGTTGTTGTTTTTGTTGTTGTGTATGTGTGTGTGTGTGTGTGTGTGTGTGTTGTGTGTGTGTGTGGTGTGTGTGTGTGTGTGTGTGGTGTGCAAGAAATGAGTGTACATAATTATGCCTGTGCAGAGAGGAGAGGAGAGAGAGAAGAGAGAGAGAGAAGAGAGAGAGAGAACAGAAGAGAGAGACAGAGAAGAGAAGGAGACACAAAGAAACAGAGAAGAGGAAGAGAAGAGAGAGAGAGAGAGAGAGAGAGAGAGAGAGAGAGAGAGAGAGAGAGAGAGAGAGAGAGAGAGAGAGAGAGAGATCGTGCACACTTACTGGATAGTGTTTGTATGTCTTTGGCCAACAATAATACCACTTGTCAGCACGCATAGCCTATATCGGCATTGTAGTGAGTAGACTGGTATTTACCAAAACATGAGTCATACATCACTACACTACGCTACTAGCATTTTTTTTTTTTTTTTTCAAAGGTCACTTTCTCCTGCAAAGCAAAATCCTCATTATGAAGTCTTTGATGCAAAAAGAAACAGCGCGATTATTTCTACATCAGCGTAGTACCACTGCACGGTGGCTGTTTCATTGGTAAAATGACCCATTTCAACGTGCTGCTGTCATGAAATAGGGTTTAACGTCCAGAAGCATTGTCCCCTTAAGTTATAAAAACTCAGGTATTTTATTCAGATATCCAGAAAGCCAGCTGTGTCGAAAAGATGACTAATGTCCTTTTTTTTATCATTTGTGGTGGAATAGATAACTGAATAAATGTCGGAATCGTGAGAAGAAAAATCACGGTCTAAATATCACCCTAGAACGTCAGTCTATTCATATATGTTCATATATGTGACTGGTTCTTGCGAACGGGGTCACAAGTCGCAACGTGTGAACTGAGATACGGGCCTGAAAAGGTGGTGAGGGTCGATCTGGGTGATTTGAGATTTTTGTTCCTACACATTGTCTGACCATTAATCTATTAATTATGGCAGAGATTAAAGTGAAATTTGGGCTGAAAGAGTGTTAAAATAACATTTTAAAGTGATAACCCATCGAGAATGTGCAGATTTTTTCCGTGAAAATGCGTGTGTTTGAGCTTTAATTTAGGCCATGAAACCGTACAGGGCCTCAGCATATCGCATACCGTTGGAATCAGCTCGCGAAATAGCTAGTATGTAGTGCAGAACCACTTTATCTATCACTTCACTAAGTTTGATGAAGATAGAATACTGGTTGCTAAGGAAAAAGCAGAGAATTTTGTTGTCCTTCTTTAACTCTGCTCTTCTCAAAATGGCCGTTCCATCACCCACTCCCTTTAAATTACTGTAACTCGCTCGATTTTCCAGTTACACAGTTGAATTATACATCATTGGAAAGAGCATTTTTTCTGCTTTCCGGTGATATAAATATCTCTATACCCCCCAAAATTAAGTTGTGACCCCATTCGTGAGAACAGGTCACATATGTTCTTCTCCTTGATATACAAACTAAGGCTTAACTCTTGGAAAACAAAATATACACAGAATGTATGTATTTGTTCAAAAGCATTATCTGTCCACCATCTGCTCTTTGAATGTCCTATCTTACTTACGACATATAGAAATAACAATCTCGATTGTTCATGTACTGACTCTACAGATATCCTTTACAACAAAAATAATGATATAATTTCGGTAGTCCAGCTGATTCTCAGATCCCCTGTTGGCAGATTGTTATGAAGAGTTAATTAATTGTTGTCTGTTATTAATTGACACTGTTAACTTAATGCTCTGAATTCTTAATTGTAATTGTTCTCCTTCTTACATTCAAACTCCCGCTACCCCTTCCCATTCCCGTCCCCCACCCCTCTTTTTTTTCCCTCTCCCTGTATATATATATATATATATATATATATATATATATATGTTTGTGTGTGTGTGTGTGTGTGTGTGTGTGTGTGTGTGTGTGTGTGTGTGTGTGTGTGTGTGTGTATCTAAAATCACTATTGTGAACAGACATTAAATAAAGATTCCATTCCATTCCATTCTTCTCCCATCCACTCCCTAGTTTCGCATTTTATTAAGTTTTATTTTACTTCCGCCCGCCCCTGTGGGGATGCCGGGGCTCTTCCTGTGTAAATAGTATCTCCACCTTCTGAAAATCCTGTTCTGTGCTAGAAATTTCCTCTTTTTCTTTCACTCTGTTTCTGCCTTGTTCCTTTGCTTTATGTCCCCCCCCCCCCCCCCCCCGTATCATTTTCTGCATTGCGAGCCCATTCGTCTGTATGTGTTCGATAAAGTCTTACATACTTTCTCTTAGGATTGATAATTGGGTACATGTATTAAGTGCGTTTTTGGCTCTAGGGAAATAGATACGCGGAAGCAATTTTAGGCAATTCAGGCCCGTTTTGATATATGTTTTAGTGTCCTTAGTTATGTTTAAATTTGTACTCGGGTATGTTTTTAAATCCCTTGTGTGATAAATTAGACGGAGTGGTCAACGCCAGAGGGGCATAGTAAGCGAATGCTTAGATATCTATACTTAATTTCCTTTCTTTTGTCCTCCCTGTTGAAGTATTGCGTATGTTTTGAAACGGTTATAGCCCTGATATAGCTCTACGCAGTCGGCTGGGCTATAAAAAAAAAAACAATAAGAATTTCATTTCGGGTATGATTCAGATCCACTGATTATGTAGGTACGTATGCACGCAACATGAATGAAGGCATTTCTTTCTTTCTAGCAGTGATTTACCCCTGTTCGTGACCACCCTTTCGCCCACTCCCCTCTGATTGCACTCCCACCCCCACCCCCACCACCCACCCCACCACCCCACCCCTCGTGTGCAGGTGCTTTGTGCCCTTGAGTTCTACATTGTGTATGGCTGCTTTGGTGAATGAGACTGTGCGCTTTGAGTGGATTTGTATTCAAAATACGGCGCCTGCTAAATGTTATTATTACTATCATTAATATTATCATTATTATTATTGTTGTTGTTGTTGTTATAATTATTGTTGTTATTATTATTGTTATAATTATTATTATCATCATTTTATTATTATTATTATTATCATCATCATCATCATTAGTGGTAGTAGTAGTATCATTATTATTATTATTATTGGCAGTAGCAGAAGTAGTAGTAGTAGTGTGTGTGTGTGTGTGTGTATATGTGTGTGTATGTGCGTGTGTGTGTTTGTGTGTGTGTGTGTGTGTGTGTGTGTGTGTGTGTGTGTGTGTGTGTGAGTGTGTAATGTGTGTGTGTATGTGCGTGTGCATGTGTTGTGAGTGTGTACATGTGCAGTGTGGTGTGTTAGTGTGTGTGTGTGTGTGTGTGTGTGTGTGTGTGTGTGTGTGTGTGTGTGTGTGTGTGTGTGTGTGTGTGTGTGTTAACCAGAAAGGTTTTTCATCATACACTGTTTCCATGTACGCAAAGACAGCACTCGACCGAAACTCTACCTCTACCATTGTCTTCGCTTCGCTTGAACTTTTATTTTATCTGATGTTTCTTCAAGGTCACAAAGACATTGAGAATCACTATGTTTTTCAGATGGGAATCCATAACATTTTTTTTTCTTTTTTTAGATCCGCGAGGAAAGAGAAGAGAGAGAGAGAGAGAGAGAGAGAGAGAGAGAGAGAGAGAGAGAGAGAGAGAGAGAGAGAGAACAGACAGACAGACAGAAGAGAGACAACAGACACAGAGACAGCAGACTGAGAACGAGAACAGAGACTGAGACAGAGACAGAGACAGACAGACAGACACAGAGACAGAGAAACAGACAGAGAGACAGAGACAGAGAAACAGACAGAGAGAGAAACAAGAGAGAGACAGAAACAAACATGCAAGACATACAGACAGACAACAGAGACAGAGATAAAGAGACAGACAGACAAACAGGCAGACATACAGACAGACAGACAGACAGACAGAGGAACGAGTGTTTTATTGCCACAGCACCTCCTCTGAAAGAGGCGTGAACAGAGGTATGCAGACGTTGTGTACGTACAGACAGCACACACCAAAAGTTCAGTTCGTAACGCGATTTTCTTCTCATCCCGAATTTGTCTTCAATCAGAGATCACGCTTTATGAAACAGAGAGAAAAAGACAGACAGATCTAGTGAGGGGTAGGGGACGGATTTTAGACACGATTATGTTGGGATATTCCTTTTTTCCCCCTGTATGTATGCGAGACCTTCAGCCACGGGAATGAGGTGTTATCGCAAGACACTAATCATCAGATAACGCTGACCATATCACCAAGGAACAAGTGCGTAAAGCTATCAAGCAGCACACATGGATGGCCATATTATGAAGATTTGCTGGCATCAGTTAAGAAAGAAGACTACGTTGGTATGACCATGAAACAAGATCCAACGGCTTTGCTAATTCAATCCTCCACGGGAATTGCTGAGGAAGGAGACGGATGGAAAGACAGAGGGGGAAAAACCCAAACATATTTGGACTGACAACATTGCGGAAAGGGGACAGAGAAACTATTTGCAAAGACCCGACGTTGGCACACGACATGAAAAATCTGGAAAAAATCTGATGAACGTTTCTTTAGTGCGGCTTTCCAATGACTCTTCACGGAGTTAACCCATTGACTCTCGCACCCTATCCACAGCATTCTGCATCATCAATCAGGCTAGCTAGCAAAACAAAACCTTAACCCTTTGACGCCCTCACCCTATCCACAGGCTTCCTGCAGGAAGCTGGTGGATAGGGTGAGTGAGTCCTGCAGGAAGCTGGTGGGGAGGGTGAAGGAGAAAGAGGGTTAAGTTTTTGCAGTAACTGTTGGTGGATACGGTGCGGGAGTCAAAGGGTTAAGGGAGAAGAAGAAAAAAGAAGAAGAGGAGATGGGATATGACATTTTACATACTGCCAACAGTAATGACAAGATGACGAAAAGAGAAATTTTGTTCCTTAGAGGGAAGAGAGAGGGAGCTGCAGTTTAAGGATTTGGGGCTGGGGATGAAACAAACGGTGGGCAGGAGGGGAACGAAGGGGGAGGAGGGAAGGGAGGCTTGAACAATAAGAGTGAAGGATTAGTTGATTTTGCACTGGCTGTTAGGGGACTGAGTCGTGGGGGTGACATGCCTCAATTTGTTGTGGAGCATTGTGCGCGGCATCACCGACATTCTCCACACAAGACTGGCGCCATGGCCGAGCGTCCAGTACTCTGGTTTTCCAATTGAAAGGTCTGGGTCTGAACCTCCTCTGGTACCACCAGGTAGATAAGAGTGAAGATTTTCCTCTTCTTCCTCGACAACAGTGTGTGCAGATCTGAGGTCTGTTTCTTACCCGCTAGGTAAGAGAGGTTTTCACGAGGCACGCAACAGTAAGAGCGTTTCTTTGTTCCACATAGAGGCAAGCGTGGCTAGGTATCTGCTAGGAAAGGCTAGGTATTCGCTAGGTAGGCTATGAATTCGCTAGGTAAGGCTAGGAATTCGCTAGGTAAGGCTAGGGTTTCTTACCCGCTAGGTAAGAGAGGTTTTCACGAGGTACGCAACAGTAAGAGCGTTTCTTTGTTCCACCTAGAGGCAAGCGTGGCTAGGTATCTGCTTGGAAAGGCTAGGTATTCGCTAGGTAAGCTATGAATTCGCTAGGTAAGGCTAGGAATTCGCTAGGTAAGGCTAGGATTTCGTTAGGTAAGGCTACGTATTCGCTAGGTAAGGCTAAGTATTCACTATGGAAGGGTAGGTATTTGCTAGGCAAGGCTATGTATTCACTAGGTAAGCTAGGTATTTGTAAGGTAAGGCTAGGTATTCGCTTGGTAAGGCCAAGTAGCATCGAGAGGATCATGCCGGCGAGGTAAAGACGGCGGTCACGTAAGTCATTTTTGTCTCTGGCGACGACTCCGTCTTCTACAGCTGAAATCTACTTCTGCCTCGCGTCCGTTTCACAGCACACTTTTTACACGCTCTCGCCACTCGGTATCTCGTCACTTGCGGGCGAGTGTTCTAGTGTGTAAGAAACGGACCTCTGCATTTGCAGCATGAACTGCGTTCGTGAGTATACGCAAGGCAGAACATCATATCATCATCATCAAGTGCCTTGCCACATGGCGTTGGCGACCATGGCCTTCCATCTGTTTCTATCCTCGTTGCCTCAAGCACCTCTTCCACCCTCTTTGTCTTCAGCCACTCTGCAAGTCCTGTCCAATATCTTCTCCCTGGGTCTACCTGGTGCTCTCTTTCCTTCCAGCTTTCCTGTCGTGACCAGGTGCTCCAATTCCCCTTTCCTCATAAAATGGCCTACAAATATTGCCTGTCTTTTCCTAATCTTCCTTAGGAATGGTCCTCTTGTGTTTGCCTCCATTAAGTCTGTCTCATTTGTTTTCTTTGCCGTCCATGGAAATCTCAACATTCTTTTTAGAAACACATCTCGGCTGCCTCAATCTTGTTCTGGCTTTGCTTGTTGACTGCCCACGTCTCACAACCGCATTACATTATCGGTTAAATATAACATTCAAGAACTCTCTTTGATGTTAATTGATAGGCATTTGTTGCTAAGAATGCTTTTCATCTTCTTGAATGCTGTGTTGGTTTGGCCGATTCTGCTGGCTATTTCTGATATGCATCTGCCGTCTGGTGAAATGATCGTTCCCAGATATTTAAACTTATCAACCTGTCTCAAGGTTGTGCCGTTTGCTGTTATTTTGCAAGCCGGGATTTCATGGGTTTTTTTTTTACTGATCACCATGATTTCAGTCTTCTTGCTGTTTAGTTCCAACCCCTTACCTTTGCTTTCTATTTCTAGTATATTCACAAATTTTGTAGGTCCCTTTCATTTTATGCAATTAGCACGGTGTCATCTGCGTATCGAATGTTGTTTATCATTTTTCCTCCAAACTTTAATCCAGAGTCTTCTTCTGGGTTTCTCATGATGTTTTCGCTGTAAAGAGAAAACAGATCTGGTGACAAAACACAACCTTGTCTGACTCCTCTTTTGATATTTTGGAAAGTGCTTATATCGTTTTCTATTCTCATTGCAGCTGTTTGTTCCCAATACATATTTCTGATTCGTAGATCTTTTCCATCAATATTGAGCCTTTCTAGTTGGTTGATCGATTCTTCATGTCTTATCCGATCGAAAGCCTTGGTAAAATCAACAAAGCATAAATATAAATCCTTATTCATCTCGATTGACTTCTCTATGGTAGTTCTTAGGATGTATATGGCATTAATAGTTCCTTTTCCTTCCACAAATCCACAATGTTCTTCTGCTATTTCTCTTTTGATTCTATTTCCTTGTCCTCATCATGATTATTCTTAATAGGATTTTTGTTACATGACTCATCAAGCTGATTGTGCGATGGAGTTCGCATTCTATAGCCCCTGTCTTCTTTGAAAAGTGCAATGAAAATTGATTTTGACATATCTTTGGGGATTTTTCCAGTGTCATAAATTTCATTTAGAAGGACTGTTATTTTTTCAATACCAAATTCCTCCAGGGCTTTAATTATCTCTGTAGTAATGTTGTCTGGTCCTGGGGCTTTTCCCGGTTTCATCTTTTTCAGTGCTGTTCTTACTTCATCTGTCATTATGGGTGGTCCTTCAACGTTCTTTCTTATAATGTGTGCTTTGTTTCTGTCATCTTCAAAAAGGTCTTTAATGTACTCTCCCCATCTGTCTAATGTTCTGAGAACATCATATACGCTCGACAATAGGGTCTGTAAGCAATGTTAGTCAGTATTCAATGGATTCTGAAGATGTGAAAATACCTCTTGCATGCACCCTCCCCCCAAAATGGAGTATGACTGCCGTTATGGTGGATGTAAAAACAAAAAACAAAACAAACAAACCAACCAACCAACAAACAAACAAACCCCAAAACAAACAAACAAACTAACAAAAACAAAAAACGGCCACATACATAAACGCCCAGTTGTAGATTCGAGGCACGTGAAAGTTGCAGCCAAGGAAAAAAAACCACACACACACACACACACACACGCACACACAACACACACACACACACACACACACACACAACACACACACAACATTCTATCTCGAACTTGCATGTCCTCTATGGTCTCGAATCAAGGGCAAAAGGGATGGGAAAATGGGGAAGAGAGTGGGTGGGGGTGGGGGTGGGTGAAGGAGAAGGAGAAAAAAAAGAAAAGAAAAGACAAGAAGGGTGGATGCCGGATTTCATGTCATCTCTAGATGTTACACAGCATTTTATTTATACAGCGCGTGCTTACAGTGACTCATAGAAGGGGTGCTGGGGGGGGGGGGGGGTGGCGACCGTCTCTCTATAGACCTTTCTTTATGGTGGTTTACTGACATAATTGACAGGTGATGCAGTGACTCACGTTACGTTGAGCGACGCAGGGGGGCGTGGGTGACTCGCACCCGCGCCGTCTCTCTGACCTTCTTAGGGGTCTCTGACTCATCTCTTACGTACTCACTCTCTCTTTACTCCGTCGGTATTACTCTACTACCCTCTAATGTCCTAGAGTAAAACGCAATTTACAATTGAACTACGTGCTTACTCTCTATACCATGGGACATAAGGTTCATTTCACATCTTTTCATCTTTCCTCTCTTCTCTTCTCTCCTCTCTCTCTCTCTCTCTCTCTTCTTCTCTTCTCTTCTCTCTTCTCTCTTTCTACTCCTTCTTCTCTCTCTCTCTCTTCTCTCTCTCTTCTCTTCTTCCTCTTTCTCTCTCTTCTTCATCTTCTCTTCATCTCTTCTCTCATCTCATCTTCTCTTTCTACTCTCATCTCTCTCTCTCCTCTTCTCTTTTCTCTTCTCATCTATCCTCTCTCTTTCTATCTATCTATCTATCTCTCTCTCCATCCTTCTCTATCTCTATCTTCTCTCTTCCTTTCTCTCATCTCATCCTATTCTATCTACTCTTCTATTCTATCTATCTCTATCTCATCTCATCTACTTCTATCTATCTACTTCTATCTATCTATCCTCATCCATCTCATCTTCCTATCATCTTCTATCTCATCCATCTCATCTCTCTATCTATCTATCTATCTATCTATCTATGATCATCTCATCTATCACTCTATCTCCTATCTATCATCCTATCTATCTATCATCATCTATCATCATCTATCTATCTATCTATCTATCATCTATCCATATCATCTATCCATCATCCTCCATCTCATCTACTATCTATATCTATCTATCTATCCATCCTATCCATCATCTATCTATCTTCTATCTAATCTATCATCATCATCTATATCTATCCTCATCTCCATCTCTATCTATTATCTATCATCATCTATCATCATCTATCTATCTATTACTCTATCATCTATCATCTATCTATTATCTATCCTATCTATCATCTATCTATCTATCTATCATATCTATCCATCCATTTATCTATCTATCTACATCTACTATATCCACTATCCATCATCTATCCATCCATCATCCAATCATCACATCTATCTATTATCGATCTATCTATCTATCTATTATTATCTATCTTATCTATATTATCTATCTATCTATCTATCTATCCTATCATCATCTATCTATCATCTACTACTACCATCTATATATATATTATATATCCATCCATCCATCTATCTAAACTATCTATCCATCTATTCATCTATCCATCCATCTATCTATCTATTTATCTCATCCATCCATCCATCTATCTATCTCTATCTATCTATCTATCTATCTATCGATCTACCTTATCTATCTATTATCTATCTATCATCTATCTATCTATCTATCTATCTATCTATCTTCTATCATATCTTTCTATCTATCTATCACAATGTTTTATAGCAGGAGATGATGTGTTAATTGTCTGGTTAATTGCATTTGACGTAGTATCACAAAATAATTAGTCCGTTTCCTGATAACTGGACAGAATCCATCATTATTTCTTTACTTAACCTTTTGGCTCCCTCGCCCTATCCCGCATTGTCAGCCATGACGGTATGAATAGTATCCCCATCTTGTGGAAATTCTGTGCCATAAATTTCCTCTTTTTTTTTGGAAATTCTGTGCCATAAATTTCCTCTTTTTGTCACTCTCTTTATTTCTGTGTTGCTATTTTGCTTTCTGTCATCTCTGCCTACCATTTTCTGCCTTGCTGGTCCATTCACCTGTATGTGTTCTTGTTAAGCCTCACATACTTTCTCTTTGGACTAAAAAATTGGGTACATGTATGAAGTGCATTTTCGGCTCCAAGCAAATGTGATGTACAGAAGTAATTTTTAATCTTTTAAGCGATTTAGGCCCTGTTTTCACTATTCTTCGTTAATGTTTAAATTTGTATTAAAAAAAACATGTTGATAAATTGGACAAAGTGATCAGCGCCAGGGCCATATCGTTAGATTATGTGAACACGTTGATTGATATGCATACTAAATGTTCTTTTCCCTTTTTCACCATATACGTTTGAGGGTATCCCAAGGGTTTATGCAGTTGCTGTATATACTAATTTCTTTCCCTTTCACCATATGTTTGAGGGGTAATAGCCCTAAATTGGCTTAGTGCAGTTGGCTGATTTCATACTAAATGTTCTTTTCCCTTTTTCACCAGTATACGTTTTGAGGGGGTAATAGCCCTAAATTGGCTTAGTGCAGTTGGCTGATATTCATACTAAATGTTCTTTTCCCTTTTTCACCAGTATACGTTTTGAGGGGGTAATAGCCCTAAATTGGCTTAGTGCAACTGGCTGATATTCATACTAAATGTTCTTTTCCCTTTTTCACCATATACGTTGAGGAATACCCTAAATGCTAGTGCATGCTGATATCATACTAAATGTTCTTTTCCCTTTTCACCAGTATCGTTTTGAGGGGTAATAGCCCTAAATTGGCTTAGTGCAACTGGGCTGAGTTTTGAACCTAAATTATAATAATAACAGAGATTGCAGGAATGAATTGATTTCAATAATATCAGAGGCGACCACGAGGCATCATTGTTGCGCCCATTGCGTGCTCCACACAGTACATCAGTTTATCTCCGTCTCATTGGAAAGATTTTATACTTTAGATCACCGCTTGAGATAAAACAAAAAAAGTGTGTGTGGGGTGGGTTGGGGTTGGGGTTGGGGGTTGGGGATGGAGAAAATCTTTATCTGTAATTATTAAACGCCCTGTTTCTTGCATCCTGCGCGGGTGTTCTAACCGTCCACGAGGTCTTTGCCATCACAGGACAAAAATCATCGCATGACGAAACCTTTTCTTTATGGGACAACGATCTGAAAGTAGGCGACCTAATCACAGCGTATGTGTGTGTGTGTGTGTGTGTGTTAGTGTGTGTGTGTGGGGTTTGTGTGTGTGTGTGTGTGTGTGTGTGTGTGTCGTGTGTATGTGTGTGATGGGGTAGTGTGTGTATGTGTGTGTGTCGTGTGTGTGTGTGTGTGTGTGTGTGTGTTTTAACCTATTACATCTAGGCGTGGGAAGAAAACCAATCGATAGGGACTGAAAAGAAAAAAAAACTCCATTGAATGAAACATGTGTTGCAATCGTCTCCTCTGCGGGGGTGACTCTCTCTTCTCTCCTCTCTCCTCTCCCTCTCTCTCCCTCCCTATCTCTCTCTGTCCATCTGTCTGTCTGTCTGTATATCTATAGATCTATCTCCCCTCTTTTCTCCACCCTCTCCTTTCCTCTCCCCTGTCTCCGACGCACGCACATTCTTTCATCCCTCAACAGTCTCAACTCTCCGTCTGTCTTTTCAGTCATGCTTTGAAACCGCTTCTCTCTCTCCTCTCTCTCTCTTCTCTCTTCTCTCTCTCTCTCTCTCTTTCTCTCTCTCTCTTTTCTCTCTCTCTCTCTCTCTCTCTCTCTTTCTCTTCTCTCTCTTCTCTCTCTCTCTCTTTCTCTCTCTCTCTCTCTCTTTCTCTTCTCTCTCTCTCTCTTTCTCTCTCTTCTCTCTCTCTTCTCTCTCTCTCTTTCTCTCCTCTCTCTTCTCTTCTCTTTCTCTCTCTCTTTCTCTTTCTCTTTCTCTCTCTCTCTCTTTCTCTTTCTCTCTTCTCTCTTCTCTTCTCTCTTCTCTTCTCTCTCTCTTCTCTACAGACACACTACACACACACACACACACACACACACAACCACACACAGACACACCACACACACACACACACACGACATCCTGATCTCTTTTATTAGATTCATTTTGCCCATCCTTGGTAATTCCCACGCACAGTCTGCTGAATCCGGTTTCCCGATTTAACCATTAACTTCGTTTCGATTCCCACGCAGATTTGAGCGCGACGATCAGTAAGTACAGATTACATACAACAGACATCAATTGTTCATCATGTCGCTTGACTTCAAAAAAGGCTGTGTGGGCCTGGGACGAGTAACATACTCACTGAAAACTGTTTGTTGCGAAAAGCTTTTATGCAGACCATATTGATACAATGATGACATTTTCATTTATTTTTACTGCTCTGTTTCAGTGACAAATTGATACAAAAACAGATAACACCCATACGTAGGTAGGACCTCAGACCTAGCCCAACGCCTCTGGCTTATGCGCAGGGTTGTCAGTGGTTTATGCCTTAATTTGTTGCCTTGAGAAAATGACAATGAGATTGAAACTGACGATATTTTAATATATATAATATATGTATATTCTGTGAAAATAAGTCTTTTTCTTCAGTCTTGAATGTTAAGAGATTTGTTGTTTTTCTCTCTCTCTCTCTCTCTCTCTCTCTCTCTCTCTCTCTCTCTCTCTCTCTCTCTCTCTCTCTCTCTCTTGCTTCTGTCTGTTCTGTCTCTCTCTTCTCTCTGCTGTCTCTCGCTCTCCTCTTTCCTCCTCTCTGTTTGTCTCTCTTTCTCTGTCTGTCTGTCTCTTGTTTCTCCTTCACCTCTCTCGTCTCTGTTCTCTGTCTTCTCTGTCTCTGTCTCGTCTGTCTGTCTCTTCTCTCTCTCTCGTCTCTGTCTCCTGTCTCTCTCTCTCTCTGTCCTCTCTCTCTCTCCTCTCTTCTCTGACCCCATCCGTGGCCTGTTTCAATCTCCTCTCAACACAAGCCTCTACCTGACAAAGACATTCTGTTTAATTCATCGTCTACTCTATCTAGCGCTGTAAATAGAAATGACAGAAATGCCATTGTCAGCCCACTGACGCGCAAGCACAAGCCAGCAATGTTGTCTTCTGTCGGAATGCAAGGCTCACCAGCGATATATATTGTCTTCCATTGACTTTTCTTGTCTGCGAAAAAAGTTTATAATAATAACACATTCAATTCCCGACCAACCCACGATTAAAAGCATACCACAAACATCTGACGCGGATTTCGATGGAAGATAGATAGCTAGATGGTGATGGATGGATGGATGGATGGATGGATGGATGGAAGATAGATATACAGGGGGTGCAAAAGTAGGTATACAGTAAGTGTCACATCATTATTATAATGTTTAATTCATTAAAATTATTAGCACATCAAGTTAGTTCGCCTGATCTAACCCCTATGGACTTCTTTTTTGTGGATATGTAAAGGAAAGGGTTTTCGCACGCAAGTTGCGCACTGTTAATGACATGATTCAGTTCATCTTGCAGGCTTGTCAAGAAATTGATGCTGATAAAGATCTTTATGCTAGAGTGTGCATGAGTATCCACTCTCGATTAGAGGAGTGTGTGAATACCGACGGCAAGCAGTTTTGAGTATCTGAGGGATTAAGGCTGTGCTTGTTATTACATTATATGCAATATTCAATTGTTTGTCATAATAAATGCAGGGAGTATTGTACGTGTTTTCTTTTGTCATAACTGTATACCTACTTTTGCACCCCCCTGTATATATATACAGATAGATAGATAGATAGATAGATAGATACATACATACATACATACGTACGTACGTACGTACATACGTACATACGTACATACATACATACATACATACATACATAACTACGTAAGCATGCATGCACGCATACATCCATCCATCCATCCATCCATTCATCCATACATACATACATACATAACACATACACACATACATACGTAGACAGACAGACAGACAGACATATAGATAGATAGATAGATAGATAGATAGATAGAAGATAGATAGACAGATAGATAAAAATAGATAGACAGATAGATATATAGATAGATAGATAGATAGATAGATAGATGCATAGGTAGATGTTCTAACCAATCTATATATTCTCTCTTTTTACACAAAAATGATTACATAACATCCTGCAATTGTACTTCTTCAGATCAGTCTGACCTTGAGGAAGCTTCGCTCGAAATAAAACGTGCACTGAAGACAATGTAGACGGCACCACTACCCTGAAAACAGACAGCAAATAGTACCAGAAGTTCCAGAGAAAATTTTATTCACACACTTTCCTATTAAAAAAAAACAACAACAACAAAAAAACAGCTGACTTCAGACAACGGTTTTAGTCTGTGTGACCTTTATCTTGACACTTTGTCCTCCACACTCATGAACTCTCGACACCTGAACGGTCTACACCTGTGACCCAAATTTGGTAAAGATTCTGCACAAAAAAAGCTGGGAAAAAATCTTGCTAACACACACATTTCAGACACACAGACACAGACACACACAAGACACACACAGACACAACACAACACACACACAGCACATACACACACACACATATAGATAGATGAGGCAGACAGATAGAGCCAGAGAGAAGAAGACAAGATGGGAGAGAGTAGGGAGAACGAAGAGTTAGGAGAGACAGACAGAGAGAAGAAGAGAGAGAGAAGAGAGAGAGAAGAGAGAGAAGAGATTGAAAATGTCAGTCGAGAGAGAGAAGACAGAGAGAGAGAGAGAGAGAGAAGACAGACAGACAGCAGACAGAGAGAGAGAGAAAGAGAGAGAGAGAGAGAGAGAGAGAGAGAGAGAGAAGAGAGAGAGAGGAGATTGAAAATGTCAGAGTCTGTGTGGATTGTCTGATGCAGTGAGTTATCAGCTCCATCCGAGCGAGTTGAAAAGTTACTAGAGGTCAATGAACTCAAGACTGAAAGCTTGAATCACAAGACAACAGCGCAGATTCTTATATTATACGTATAATCTTCTGTCCATCAACTAGGGCAGCCCAGTTTCTATTTTTTACTCACGAGCGTTAACAGTAGTTTCCTTTGCAAACTAGGTTTTGATCCCAAGCTCTGTAGTTAGCGAT
>CM060306.1:42506982-42511982 GCA_030674185.1 Monoplex corrugatus
CTCCGATGAGCCAAGACTACGGCTGTTGTGTGTGGTGTGGGACTGTGAAAAGAGTGAGTGTGTTTGTTGGTCCTTGCAATGGGATATTTTATAGTCTCCCTCCCCCCGAGCCAGGCCTCGGCTGTTGTTGAAAGGGCTCGCGCGCGCGACGAGCGCGTTCCTTCCCCTTGGTCAGCCAATCGCATCGGTGCAGGCGTGCGCAAAAGAGAAATACCTCACGGAACTGATCATAGACAGGACACGGTTTTACGACTTGTGATGATCGTTTTTAACCGCAGGAAGAAGAGTTTGGGGGGGGGGGGAAGGAGGCAGAAGGGAGGGGGAGATGGATTGGAGAGGGGTTGGGGATGGCGCCAAGAAGGCAGAAAGGAGACACTAGCTGTGACGGCAGAGCAGCGTTGTGCGTGTGTGTGTGTGTGTGTGTGTGTGATGCGGCAAGCGTTTGTTTTGTCAGCCAGTCAGTGTTACACACAGCATTACTGATCGGACTGTATGGTGCATGGTTGTTGATGAACACACAGTCTCGAACATCAGTTGATGGGTCGACTTAGCTGTCTTGTTGAAGTCTCTGGCACTGCCATCATTGATTGCCGTTAATTTCCCATCACTGGTTGGTTATCTTTGCTGCAGTCTCAAATAGATTACACTGACGTATGCCTGCCGCTGGTAGGCCTAAAGGTACCGTTCTAGTTTCTAGGAAAACTGAATTTTTGATCTACCTAAACTTTTCAGATGAGGTGTCTCTTTATTCGTCTGTTAGGTATTTTACAGGTTGGTTTCTTTTGATAGAGTTTCTGTTAGACAGGTTTTTTACAGGCTGGTTTCTTTTGATAGAGTTTCTGTTAGGTATTTCACAGGCAGGTTTTTTTGATAGAGTTTGTGTTAGGTATTTTACAGGTTGGTTTCTTTTGATAGAGTTTCTGTTAGACAGGTATTTTACAGGTTGGTTTCTTTTGATAGAGTTTGTGTTAGGTATTTCACAGGCAGGTTTTTTTGATAGAGTTTGTGTTAAAGGGATTTTACAGGTTGGTTTCTTTTGATAGAGTTTGTGTTAGGTATTTTACAGGTTGGTTTCTTTTGATAGAGTTTGTGTTAGGTATTTTACAGGCAGGTTTTTTTGATAGAGTTTGTGTTAGGTATTTTACAGGTTGGTTTCTTTTGATAGAGTTTCTGTTGGACAGGTGTTTTACAGGTTGGTTTCTTTTGATAGAGTTTGTGTTAGGTATTTCACAGGCAGGTTTTTTTGATAGAGTTTGTGTTAGGTATTTTACAGGTTGGTTTCTTTTGATAGAGTTTCTGTTGGACAGGTGTTTTACAGGTTGGTTTCTTTTGATAGAGTTTCTGTTGGACAGGTGTTTTACAGGTTGGTTTCTTTTGATAGAGTTTCTGTTGGACAGGTATTTTACAGGTTGGTTTCTTTTGATAGAGTTTCTGTTAGGTATTTTACAGGCAGGTTTTTTTGATAGAGTTTGTGTTAGGTATTTTACAGGTTGGTTTCTTTTGATAGAGTTTCTGTTGGACAGGTGTTTTACAGGTTGGTTTCTTTTGATAGAGTTTCTGTTGGACAGGTGTTTTACAGGCTGGTTTCTTTTGATAGAGTTTCTGTTAGGTATTTCACAGGCAGGTTTTTTTGATAGAGTTTGTGTTAGGTATTTTACAGGTTGGTTTCTTTTGATAGAGTTTCTGTTAGGTATTTCACAGGCAGGTTTTTTTGATAGAGTTTGTGTTAGGTATTTTACAGGTTGGTTTCTTTTGATAGAGTTTCTGTTGGACAGGTGTTTTACAGGCTGGTTTCTTTTGATAGAGTTTCTGTTGGACAGGTGTTTTACAGGTTGGTTTCTTTTGATAGAGTTTCTGTTAGACAGGTGTTTTACAGGCTGGTTTCTTTTGATAGAGTTTCTGTTGGACAGGTGTTTTACAGGTTGGTTTCTTTTGATAGAGTTTCTGTTGTACAGGTGTTTTACAGGTTGGTTTCTTTTGATGGAGTTGTGGACTCTTAAGTTATGATATCTCGAATTCATTTCTAGTCTTGAATTTTTTATTGGCTTATTTGTTGCCCATCTTGGTATTTCTATGATTCTCATGGTGTCAGCTTAGAGTTTTACTGATCCCCCCTCTTTTTTTAAGATCTTGCCAGCGCATAGGGTTTGCGCAGGCTCATGGAGTCTACTAGATAATTACTTTGGATGGAGTGCATGTGGAGTTGTCCCAATGCGATGAATCCACTTGAACAAACCTCAAACTGCAAACTCCAAACTCCATAAGTACCAATCTGTACTATTGCTCTCACTCTCATTTCATTTTTAGAAGCAAGAAACTCTGGGGAAAGCCAGAGAGCAGAAGGTCTTCATTATTCAATTTGCTTAATTTAAACAAAAATTCTTTTGCAGTACCGTATTTCATTTTCTGTTTGCTTAGATATAAGTAGATAAGTAAAAGCAAATAGGTAAGTTGGCTAGTCTGCTCATATCTACACCGTTGGAAAATGGAAAATATTCATTTCATTTCATTTCACTGTGGCTCTCCCTGTCTGTCTTTCTGTCTGTCTGTCTGTCTGTCTGTCTGTCTGTCTCTTTCTCTCTCTCTCCCCGTCTGTCTGTCTCTGTCTCTGTCTGTCTGTCTGTCTGTCTCTTTCTCTCTCTTCCTCTGTGTGTGTATGTGTGTGTGTGTGTGTGCGCGCGCGCGATCGTGCGTGTGTGTATATATGTGGGTGTGCCTGTGTGTGTATGTGTTTGTGTGTGTGTGTGTGTATGTGGGGGGGGGGGGGAGGGTCTGTCTGTCACTAAAGTGTGTAAACAAACTTTTCTGAGCCGTTTCTGGATAGATCTTTATAAAAATGTCGACCAAAGGTGTGAACCGTGTGGACAAGTCGTGAATGCAGAAGTTTGGAGAAACAGTGTCAAGCTCTAGGTCCCATAGACCCAAAACGTTGCCTTTATTCAACACTTTCTGTGAAAAGTCTGTGGATAGTCTGCTACTACTACTGCTGCTACAACAACAACTACTACTACGACTACTACCTACAACTACTGCTACTACTGCTACTACTACAACTACTACCTACAACTACTGCTACTACTGCTACTACTACTACTTCAACTACTACAACAACTACTACTACTACTACTACTATCTCTACTCTCCCTCCCTCTTTCTCTCCCTGTTTACTACTCTCCCTCCCTCTTTCTCTCACGCATAAACGCAGAAATAATAATGTTAGCCGCAACGCAGTGATTTCTCAGCTGTATGAACTAATTTTTCAACAAAATTTGGGACACTAGTCGCCATGGTGCAGTGGCAAATGCAACGGACTAACGATAGGAAGAGTGTGGGTTTGTATCCCACCAGTTCTGTCATAATCGTTGTGGACATATTTTACCTCTACTCGAAGTTGAGCGTGCAATGGGCTCAATGGAAAGACTGGGAGCACACAGCTGAGTTTCATCCACTTCATGGATACGTCAATGAAGGTTTGCTCAATTTTCCTAACACCGCATGTGTCTGTATCTCTCGGGGCTTGGCTGACCGCAGGCTATGTTATGAAATGAGGTGAAGAGTACAGCCCTGTTACGCGGACTCAATCAACTATAGAATTCTGTAGCGACATGATTATTATCTCAATCGTCAGGCATCATCACATTATGAAAACTTGTGCCAGAGTCCGTGCAGAAATTAATTACTTAAACGCTCCCGGTCATGCCATGTATCAGGCAGAAAGAAGGCTCAGTCGGCAAAGAGTCTCCGGGCATCTCTCCAGCGTCTGTCCACCAGTTGTAGGTCTCTGCCAACCGTCTGGCATCAGTTCATTTTTGGTCTTTCCCTCCTTCGCGGTTTTCCTGGTGTTTCAGTTCAGAGCTTTTTTGTTTGGTTGGTTGGTTGGTTGGTTTTGTTTGTTTGTTTTGTTTTGTTTTGTTTTGTTTTGTTTTGTTTTTGTTAGGATCATTGCACTCAGGGAGGTCACCTTTTTATTTTCGTCCCATTTTCTACGCCACTTTAATGGTCACAGAAGCTGGAACAGTTTTTACAGTTCGATGATGATGATGTCGATGAGGATGTTTATCATGATGCTATGAGTACCCATCTAAGATTGAGACTGCATGACAGGGATGTACTCTACGCTTACTATCATAATATATCCTGGCGTCGAGCAAGCCCGACTGATACAAACATCTGCGGTGTTGGTCAGAAGATTTGAGCAACACCCTCAATTACGCGTCCATGAAGTAGATGAGACTCGACAGTGTGGTCCCAGTCTGGATTCCCCAGTGAGCCCATAGCACGCCCAACTCTGGGTAGGAACTGGTTAGAGCCGAAAATCCCTCAATGATTTTTTGAAGGTATTGATGGGAATTCGAACCCACAACCTCCCAGTCGGTAATCCGTGACGTTAATTCAGTTCAGAACTTGATTGGCAGGTCTGGAAGACTGGACAGTCTAATGGCATGGCCCATCCAACTCAGTCGATGCTTGCTTGCGGATGATGTTGGGTTATCTGGGATCTGTTTGCTTCTGAACCTTACTTCATTCTTTGTTACAGTCTTTCCATTTGATGTTCTGTCGACGCTTGCAGATGATGTTGGAAACTGGGATTTGTTTGCTTCTTGACCTTTCTTCGCCGTTTGTTACAATGTCTTCCCATTTGATGCCCAGGATCATGCGTAGGCACTTGTTCAGGACAGGAGATCTGAGCAGCACCCTCACTGACTTAGTCATAAAGCGGATAAGACTTGACCGTGTGATCCCACTCTTTCCAAGTAACCCATACTACGTTCAACCTTGGGTAGAAATCGCTATGGGTTAAAAATTCCCACCTTTATTTATTTATTGTATGTTTATTTATGTATTCATTTATTTATTTATCTACCTTTTTAATTACTTCTTTATTTATTTATTTATTTATTATTCATCATTTATGTATGTATTTATTTTTTATTCATTATTCATTTATTTAGTTAGTTATCTATTTATTTGTGTGTTTGTGTGTGTGTGTGTTGTTTGTT
>CM060306.1:42519482-42539482 GCA_030674185.1 Monoplex corrugatus
AAGACGTTCGTGACAGTGAGAAACAATGGACAAAGTTGAGAAATTCGATAAATGAAGCTTGTGAAGAAATCCGTGTAGTAGATAGAAAGGCAAAAAAGAACTGGATGACGAAAGAAATGTTAGGAGGAACGGAAGAAGGCAAAGAGAGACGAGGAAATATACAGGAAGATAAACAAAGAAATCAGGAATAGGTGCATAGAAGCTAAGGAAGCTTGGCTGAAAACCAGCATCTGTTCAGTAATCAAGGTATATAAATTGGGCATAGGCATTGTCATAACCAGCATCCGTTGAGTAATCAAGGTACATAAATTGGGTATAGGCATTATGATAACCAACATCTGTTCAGTAATTAAGGTATGTAAATTGGGTGCAGGCATTATCATAACCAGCATCCTTTCAACAATTAAGGTACAGGAATTGGGAATAGGCATTATCATAACCAACATCTGTTGAGTAATCAATGTATATAAATTGGGTACATACATTATCATAACCAGCATCGGTTCAATAATTACAGAGTACATTATATAAATTGGGTGCATGCATTATCATAACCATCATCGGTTCAGTAATTACAGTGTACATTATATAAATCGGGTACATATATTATCATAACCAGCATCGGTTCATTAATTACAGTGTACATTATATAAATTAGGTGCATGCATTATCATAACCATCATCGGTTCAGTAATTACAGTGTACATTATATAAATTGGGTACATACATTGTCATAACCAGTATCAGTTTAGTAATTACAGTGTACATTATATAAATCGGGTACATATATTATCATAACCAGCATCGGTTCAGTAATTACAGTGTAGATTATATAAATTGGGTACATACATTGCCATAGCCAGCATTTGTTCAGTAATCAAGGTATATAGATTGGGTATAGGCATTATCATAACCAGCATCCGTTCAGTAATCTAGGTATATAAATTGGGCATAGACATTATCATAACCAGCATCGGTTCATTAATCAAGGTATATAAATTGGGTACAGGCATTATCATAACCAGCATCCTTTCAGTATTTAAGGTACAAGAATTGGGTATAGGCATTATCATAACCAACATGTTTTGTGTAATCAAGGTATGTAAATTGGGTACAGGCATTATCATAACCAGCATCGGTTCTGTAATTACAATGTACATTATATAAATTGGATATATACATTGTCATAACCAACATCGGTTCAGTTATTATAGTGTACATTATGTAGGTACATACATCGTCATAACCAGCATCCGTTCAGTAATCAAGGTATATAAATTAGGTATAGACATTATCATAACCAGCATCTGTTCAGTAATCAAGGTATATAAATTAGGCAAAGGCATCATCATAACCAGCATTGGTTCAGTAATCAAGGTATATAAATTGGGTATAGGCATTATCATAGCCAGCATCTGTTCATAATCAAGGTATATAAATTAGGTATAGACATTATCATAACCAGCATCCGTTCAGTAATTACGGCATACGTTACATACATTGCCATCATCAGTATCTATTCAGTAATTAAAGCATGTATTATTTTGACAGCTATATGTCTTGTCCGGAGAGTATTTCCTGTATAACCTTCACTGTTTTTTTCATTCCATCAGCTATCCCAGTTCCAGTTTTTGAAAGGAGCTCCTTGTGGTACTGAAGTTTTGCAATACTGATTATTTTCACAATGACAACTTTATCAGAATGAATGCCCGGTAAAACATTTCATGTATATATATACATATACATTTCTTCACAAGGAACACATTTTACTACAGAATATCGGGTCCAAGTTTTGACAATGAATAACAGTCCAGTATTTCGGTTATCACGAAAAAGCATAAACTTTCTGATATCAGTCCAGGTTAAGTAAGACAAACGATGTTGTTTTCCAGGGGTTTGGGCAAAAATTAATGTTTATTTTCAATGACTCTCTCTCTGTGTCTCTGTCTCTGTCTCTCTCTCTCTCTCTCTCTCTCTCCATTCCTCCCTCTCCCCCCCCCCTTTTTCTCTTCTTTGCCACTGTGTGTCTCTTTCTCTTTGTGGGTTTCTTTGCATCTGTCTCTCACTCTCTGTGTCTCTTAATCTCTCTGTCCTCGTCTCTGTCTCTGTCTCTGTCTTGGTCTGTCTGTCTGTCTGTCTGTCTGTCTCTCTCTCTCCCTCTCTCTCTCTCTCTCCCCTACTGCGTGCTTGGTTCCGTGTGTGTGTGTGTGAATGTGTGTGTATGTGTGTGTGTGTGTTATGTGTGTGTGTCTGTGAATTGTGTGTGTGTGTGTGTGTGTCTGTGAATGTGTGTGTGTGTGTGTGTGTGTCTGTGAATGTGTGTGTGTATGTGTATGTGTGTGTGTGTGTGTGTGTGCGTGTGTGTATGTATGTGTGTGTGTGTGTGTGTGTGTGTGTGTGTGTGTGTGTGTGTGTGTTGTCTGTGTGTGTGTATGTGCGTGTGTGCGCGCGCGCTCGTGTAATAATAACAAAACACTTATAAACTTTGAAACTTTGTATGTGTATGCCCTCGCGCTCGCGCTGCACGAGCATGTATGTATTTCCGTGTTTGTGTGTGCATGTATGTGTGGGTGTGTGCATGTGTGCGTGCATGTGTGTGTGCATGTGTTGTGTGTGTGTGTGTGTGTGTGTGTGTTGGTGTGTGTGTGTGTGTGTGTGTGTGTGTGTATGTGTGTGTGCGTGCGTGAACATGGATAGACAGGATGACAGTCATAGTCCATATCTACGACATGACTCCTTCACCAGGTATAATAACTTTCGGCTGCAGACATCAACTTCGTTTCTCCGCGACACCTCCTGGTACTGATGTACGGAAAAAGTAAATACGTATAATCTATACAGGCTACGTCTTTGTTGGCACGTAAGAGTCCATTTACATGGATCGCTGAATAGGTGTGGATGTGTGCGTGCGTGTCTGTGTGTGAGAGAGGGGGGGAGGGAGGGAAGGGAGCGAGAGGAAGAGAGAGAGGAATTGAGGGAGGTTTGAAGAGAGAGAGGGAGGGAGAAAGAGAAGAGAGAGAGAGAGGAGAGAGAGAGAGAGAGAGAGAGACAGAGGAGAGACAGAGAGAGACAGAGAAAGAGTGCGTGTGTGTGAGAGAGAGAGAGAAAGAGAGAGAGAGAGAGAGGGAGAGAGAGAGATGACACTGATACTGATACCGACACTGACATTAACACAAACGCCGACACACGGTTTATTGTGAAGGCCAAAGCTCCATGCACAAACCAGGGATTGTAATGGGGAGGGATTGGAATGGGAAGGGACTGGAATGGGGATGGATTGAAATGGAGCGGGTTTGGATTGGGAGGGGGGGGGGGGAATTGGAATTGGGAGAGATTGGAATGGGGAGGGACTGAATATGTAGAGATTGGAATGAGGATGGAATGGGGGGGATTGGTATGGGAGGGATTGGAATGAGGGTGGATTGGTATGGAGGGATTGAATGGGGGGATTGGAATGGGGGGATTGGTATGGGGAGGGATTGGAATGAGGGTGGATTGGAATGGGGAGGGATTGGAATTGAGGGTGGATTGGAATGGGGAGGGATTGATGAGGGTGGAATGAGGGTGGATTGGAATGGGGAGGGATTGGTATGGGAGAGGATTGGAATGAGGGTGGATTGGTATGGGGAGGGATTGGATGAGGGTGGATTGGAATGGGGGGATTGGTATGGGGGGATTGGAATGGGGGGTGGATTGGAATGGGGGTAGATAGAATGGGGAGGGACTGAAATGGGGAGGGATTGGAATGGGGAGACATGGAATGAGGGTGGATTGGAATGGGAGAGGATTGGAATGAGGGTAGGATTGGAATGGGGAGGGGATTGGATATGGGGAGGGATTGGAATGGGGAGACATGGAATGAGGGTGGATTGGTATTAAGGGAGGGATTGGAATGAGGGTGGATTGGTTAGGGAGGGATTGGTATGGGGAGGGATTGGAATGGGGGAGGAATGGAATGAGGGTGGATTGGTATATGGGAGGATTGGAATGGGGAGGGATTGGAATGGGGGGATTGGATGAGGAGGATTGGTATGGGGAGGGATTGGAATGGGGAGGAGACTGGAATGGGGAGGGATTGGAATGGGGAGGTGATTGGATGGGAGGATTGGAATGGGGAGGATTGGAATGGGGGAGTGGAATGGGGAGGGATTGGAATGGGAGGGATGGAATGGGGAGGGATGGAATGTGGAGGGATTGGAATGGTGGAGGATTGGAATGGATAGGAGGGGGATTGGAATGGAGGATTGGGAGATTGGAGGGAGAGATAGAATGGAGGAGGGATTGGAATGGGGGGTGGGGATGGAATGGGTGAGGGATGGAATGGGAGAGAGAGGGATGGAATGGGGAGGGATTGGAATGGGGAGGATTGGAATGTGGAGGGATCGGAATGGGGAGGATGGAATGGGGAGGGATCGGAATGGGGAGGATTGGAATGTGGAGGGATGGAATGGGGAGGATTGGAATGGGAGGGATGGAATGGGGATGGGATTGGAATGGGGAGGGATGGAATGGGGAGGGATTGGAATAGGTGGAGGGATTGGAATGGGAGGATACGGAAATGGGGGAGGATTGGAATGGGAAGGATGGAATGGGGAGGAATTGGAATGGGGAGGGATTGGATGGGGAGGGATTGGAATGGGGAGGGATTGGAATGGGGAGGGATGGGAATGGGGGAGGGAATTGGAATGTGGGAGGGATTGGAATGGGGAAGATGGAATGGGAGGGATTGGAATGGGGAAGGATGGAATGGGAGAATTGGAATGGGGAGGATTGGAATGGGGAAGGATGGAATGGGAGGATGGAAATGGGATGGATGGAATGGGAGGATTGGAATGGGGAAGGATGGAAGGAAGAATTGGAATGGGGAGGGATTGGAATGGGGAAGGATGGAATGGAGAAGGATTGGAAATGGGGAGGGATTGGAACAGGGAGAATTGGGAACAGGGAAGAATTGGAATGGGGAGGGATTGGAATGGGGAAGGATGGAATGGGGAAGGATGGAATGGGGAAGGATGGAATGGAGAAGGATGGAATGGGGAGGAATTGGAATGGGGAGGGATTGAAATGGGAAGGGATTTGAACGGGGAGAGATTTGAATGTGGAGTGATTAGTATGGGAAGGGATTGGAATGGGGAGGGACGGGAATGGGTAGGGATGGGAATGGGGAGGGATGGGAATGGGGAGGGACAAAGCTGAAAGTTCTATAATGGATTGTAAGCGTTATCCATTGACTATGTCATGTACAGGTGTCATAAACATGTTTTCAATCTTACAATTGTAATAGCATAAAAGAAATTCCTCTCTAACATGCAATGAATAATGACAATACATTGCGGAGTTTTTCTTGTTATGTTGACTTCATTTCAATCGGGTAGATTCTTTCGCTATGACTTTGCAACTCTTGTGAGACTCTGTGAGAGGTATTTTGATCCCAGTGCTAGCATGTATATATATATATATATAGATAGATAGATAGATAGATAGATAGATAGATAGATAGATAGATAGATACATGTAGATAGATAGATAGATAGATAGATATGTATACATATGTATACAAACGAGACAGTCTTGATGGAGGCAAACACAAGTAGATCACTCACAAGGAAGATTAAGAAAAGACAGGCAACATTTATAGGCCATGTTATGAGGAAGGGGGATTTGGAGCGCCTGGTCACAACGGGAAAGCTGGAGGGAAAGAGAGTTTTAAGGGAGAAGAAGAAACATGTTTAAAACGGCTTCAGCAGATTGATTTGTTTGCATCCCAGTGTATATCAACTTGGAGTAGCATCTTTGACACTGCTTAGTTGTTATCGACAAGCATTCTTACCAACAAATGCCTATCAATTAACACCAGAAAGAGAGTCCTTGAATGTTATATAGAACCAATACTGTTGTACGGATGTGAGGCGTGGACAGTCAGCAAGTAAAGCCAGAGCAAGATTGAGGCAGCCGAGATGTGGTTTCTCAGAAGAATGTTGAGAGTTCCATGGACAGCCAAGAAAACAAACGAGACAGTCTTGATGGAGGCAGACACAATTAGATCACTCATAAGGAAGATTAGGAAAAGACAGGCAACATTTATAGGCCATGTTATGAGGAAGGGGGGTTTGGAGCACCTGGTCACAACGGGAAAGCTGGAGGGAAAGAGAGCACCAGGTAGACCCAGGAAGAGAATGCTGGACGGACTTGCAGAGTGGCTGGGGATGAGGAGGGTAGGGGAGATGCTAGGGGCAAAGAGATAGAGATGGTTGGAAGTCCATGGTCGCCAACGCCATGCGGCAGGGCACGTGATGATGATGATGATACATATATGTCTATATTATCTATATCTATCTATCTATCTATATCTATATATATATATATATACTGGGCAGGTAAGCAGAAAGTAGTTTTCTCTTTCTGTCAGGTCTGGGTAAAAGGAAACACTTGTAACTAGTTTCATTTTCTTGCTGATATTTCTTGTTTGTTCCGAGATCATTTCGTCCAAAACGTAATGTGACTAAAACATTCCTAGACGTTTTACTGGTTGTGTTATTAAAATAGCTTTGAGTCATGAGTACATCCGATGTGAACAGTCTATAAATTGCGAAGCGCTCACTGGTCATGCTTTCTTTTCCCAATCTTGTTTAAAAGTCTGCTATCACTTTTGCTCTGCTCCATAAAAGAAAGAAGAGAGAGAGAGAGAGAGAGAGAGAGAGAGAGAGAGAAGAGAGAGAGACAGACAGACAGACAGACAGAAAGACAGACACACAGACAAAGACAGACAGACAGACACACAGAGAAAGAGAGAGAAAGAGTGAGAGATTTGTGAGCGCGCGTGTGTGTATGTGTGTGTGTGTGTGTGAGTGTGTATGTGTGTGTGCGTGTGTGTGTGGTGTGTGTGTGTGTGCGTGTGTGTGTATGTGTTTGTGTGTGTGTGTGTCTGTGTGTGTGTGTATGTGCGTGTGTGTGACTTGCTGTGCATACTTGAGAAAGTTGCACATATTTTCTAGAAAGAGAGAGAGAGAGAGAGAGAGAGAGAGAGAGAGAGAGAGAGAGAGAGGAGAGAGAGAGAGAGAGAGAGAGAGGAGAGAGAGGAGAGAGGGGAGACTTGCATGTACCTTCGACCCAGATTCCAAACCTTTTAATTTCTTTTAGATAGGAAAAGCAAGGAATGGGGTTGACATGAAATGGAATGAAACGAAATGAAATGAAATCGAATCGTTTTCGCCCTCTGCCTGTGTACGTGACTGGCCACTATAGACGTTTTATTTACCACCACAGCTTACGGCATGCCAGCCCGCAAGGTATTCCGCTGCTCGTCAAATGCCGCCACGAAGTCTAAACTACACTCTGTGCCAAAGAATGTCAGTGCATAATTCCATCGTTTCACGCCAGCAAAGTGGGATAAAAACATTAAAAAGAACGGGTGGGGTGGGGTGGGGTGGGGTGGGGTGGGTGGGGGTGGCGTGGGGTGGGGTGGGGTGGATTGGGGTGGGGTAGGATGGGGTAGAGCAGGGTGTGGTGAAGTTGTGGAAGGAGTGGGGGGGAAGAGAAAAATTGTCATGCCACGTTTATTTTGTGTTTTTATTTTCCCCTGTGGTCGTTCTGTCTAGAAGCCTTTTAAGTTTTTTTAGTTGCTATATGTAACTGTGAGGTTGAAAATGAGGCACACACATTTAAGTGTGCAGTACTGAGTCGTTATAGGACTGACCATAGCTATATGCATGTCATTGTGTAATACAGAAGTTAACGATCCGTCCATACGTGACTGAGAAATTCATAACCCATTCAAGACATTGTTGTACTGAGTCCAAACACTACGTGTACCTGAGAAAGCATACTTCCTCCACCGAATACGTCGACTATTTTGCCATTTTCAGCCAAAAAAAAATATTCAAAGATTGATAATAGTCTAATCTTATTTGTCACCAATCACAGTGACACTATTGCCAGCGCATGAGACTGACGACTGGGAAATGGTGGGTTGGAGTCACAATCAGTGACACTTTTCACTCTGGGACAGGCTGCTACCCAGTAAAACCAATTTCTTATTTCTTGTTCAACTTTGGCACCGTCTCAGTGGCGCTGATCGTGTACCCCTCATCTGGTTCCACATCACACCACCAAACACATACTCATCGAGTCAAATCGCCAGTGTTAAGAAACCCGCTTGGGAGCCAGACAAGTCAACCGCTGTTGGGGCCACGCGCCAGAGGGGACCCTGCTCTGTTGCTGGGTCACTTCCGTACTGTTCAACAGTGCTTGTTGTGATCCAACTTACTAACTAAGAACATTGTCAGATAGACCTTCTACTAACGACAGTTGTTGCTCAATAACGGAGTTAGACCAAGTGAAAAATCTCCCGGTAAGGAGACCACTACCACAACCCCCTCCCTCCCAACAACCCCCATGAACCATTGACACCACAGAACCCAACTTGAAATGGTCTCAGGCACGGAAACTGTAGAGGAAACCGAGTCGGACTCGTGTGCCTTCTGGCCTGCACACACTAAAGATCCCATGGCATTTGAAAATCGTAAAGAGCAGGGCATTAGCCCAGCTGCCCTGGTGAAAAAAAAATGGAGAGATAAGTTGATTTCCCGGGTACCTCCCTTTGAAGGCCAGTTAGACTTCGACTTTTCTTGCCTGTCTCACGTCTTCGTTAAAAAAAATGGGTGGCGCTGCACTGCAGCGACACGCAGTCAAAGGGGACATCAGCCCGAGTTTCACGTGGTAAATCCACTGTGACAAAAATAATGAATATGACAATGAATATGAATATGAATAAGAATAAGAATGTGAATGTGAATGTGAATGTGAATTGAATATGAATATGAATATGAATATGAATATGAATATGAATATGACATTGTTATCACAACCAGATCAGGGCTTGGAGGGCCATCGATCGGGGACAATTTTCACAATGTTTCAGTGACTGACGGTGTCATGATAATAGGGAGTTGATTATGGTGCTGTGGAGTTCCATCTTAGATTGACACTGCGTGACTGGGCTGTCACCCAACACTTATCATCATGTGTAGAAATATATCCTGACGTCATCCAGGCTCGAAAAACACCAAACCTGTAGTCGTCGTCAAGAAATTTGAGCTACACTGTTAACGATGCATCCATGAAATGGCTGAGACTCGAATGTCTTTATAATGAGCCCTTAGCACGCTAAGTTTTGGGTACAGGCTAATCAGGGCAGACATATCCTATAATGGTTTTCTGTTTTTCTTTTTTTAGGACTGACGCAAATCCAGACCCTGAGACTCTAAACGAACTGCTGTATGCAGACAATCAAAGCATCTTATAAGAAAACGAAGAAAATCTGCAAGACGTGCAGACAGTCTGAACAGCAGCTGCGAACACTATAGAATGAAAATCATTATAGATAAGACAGAGGTCATATCAGAAGGGGGCACTCCTGAAAAGCTGGATGTTACTATCAACGGACAGCTGCTCAAACACACCACAGAATTCAAATACTTAGGGAGCATCTTTGTCCAGAATAGGAAGCTGAACAAAGAAACACTCGTATAGACTAGGGTCTAGAAGGCAAATTAGTCAACTTTCAACTTGTAACCCATCTGAAGCACAATATACCTATGGAAACCAAAGCTAAACTGATTTACGCAATCTTCGTTTTTACCCTCACTTATCTGCCCAAAGCTGGACTCTGAACAAAGTCATAAAGCGTAAATCTCACAACTTGCGAGAAGAGATGTGTCCGGTGATAGTAAAACCAAAAGGGACCAGGTCAGAAATGATGACATCAGACAGATGGTTGATGCCGCAACGATCAACCAGTATTTAGTGTACCAATGCATAAAGTGGTCTGGTCACGTGACTGGATTTTTTTAAACTTATTAAAATTTGTTGTTTTGTTTTGTTTGACAAAACACAAATAAAGACAATATTTGCTGAACATTATTACGATATTGTTGAGAAAACTGAACAAGATTTATAAACAATGGATTAAGCAAAACGGCCATGTTACTAGAATGCCAGGTCAACCAGCCAGCCCTGCAAGCCTACAACACCACGTATTCAGGCTTCGGGGCCAGAGCAGGATTACACCAGCAATGTGCTGACAGTGTGTCAACAGCATGACGCTAATCCAGGCATCCTGTCTTGTCACAGATTGCCAGTTTCATCTCCCAGCAACACATTCCTGGTAGAAGTGGCGGACAGAAGAAAGGAGAATAAGAACGAACTTCGAACCCACGACCTCGCGGTCAGTGGTCCATCGCATAACCACTTTGCCACAGTGACTATAATTAGTACTATTAATTTCAGTGAATACCCATGGTATCCCTTGGTATGAGGCAGAAACAACCAACATTCTCTCCATACAGCTGTCTGTTTTTAGGTCATCTTTTCAGCAGTGCCCCAAGTCATGTCACTGTTCTGTACCTCTGTTTCCATTGAAGAAATTATCGGCTCTGTCAGGATTATAGAAGCACGCAGTCAAGCATCATCCGCTACACAGGTAGGTTTGGGACTGTGTGGCTCAAATTTCCTGATCTCCTCAAATGGGTGGCCTTGTGGTGATCTTCATCATCCTCTTCACAGGTAGGTCTGAGACAGTGTGGTTCAAATTTCTTGACCTTTTCCAGTGGGTGGCCTTACAGCGATCTAATGCTAATAGCTTTTGTGGACATCCTGTCACTGGCTTTTAACAAAGGGTATATTCACAGTTCTGGTGACATTCTGATCCTGAATAATAAGCTCACTGAAAGAAAGATTTGAGGGTGTTTTTTTGTGTGTGTGTGTGAGCACTGGCATTTGCATCGTTGATTATTCTCTTGACGCTACAGACATTTCCTGTGTTTGTTTTAGAGCTGAAATGCACGAATGAAAGTTAACTACATCCGCGCGCGCGCACACACACACACACACACACACACGCGCGCGCGCGCGCGCGCGAGCCGCGCGCACGGAGTCGAGGTGAAATCCCTGCTTATTATCATATTCTTACAATTTGTGCCAGCGTTTTACCATAATCTGTGCCATGGCCATTCCGATTTAATTACACATTCCAGACTACTCCCCTGAGCACCTAACACAACAAAATATTTCAACAACAGGCACTCAGTACTATTGGTGAATCTCTCTCTCTCTCTCTCTGTCTCCCCCTTCCCTCCTTCTCTCTCCCTCCCCCTCTCTCTCCCTTAGTAAATATACATACATATATATATATATATATATGTGTGTGTGTGTGTGTGTGTGTGTGTGTGTGTGTGTGTGTGTGTGTGTGTGTGTTTGTGTAGGCAGATAGAGAGAAAGATATGAATATATATGTATATACATAGATCTATATGTATATGTACATATGTACTTATATATATATGTGTGTGTGTTATATATATACATACATACATATATACATATACATGTATCTATCTCACAACATATGATATATGTATGTATATAATTATATATGCATATCTCTCACAGTATCGATATAAATATATTCATATACATACCTGTGGATACATGTAGATAGGTAGATAGATAGATAGATAGATAGATAGATAGCAGACAGATAGATAGATAGATAGACAGACAGACAGACAGATAGATAGATAGATAGATAGAGATAGATAGATAGATAGATAGATAGATAGATAGACATATAGATAGGTTGATAGATAGGTAGACAGACAGATAGAGGGATCTGAAGCCAAATTGAAAGGAAAAGATATAAAGTTACAGGATTTGTACTCTTTTTGTTATAATTTTTTGTAGTTGGCGTTTGGTTTGTTTCTATTTGTTTACCATTTGTAGCTTGGGATCAAGGACGATAATTAAACACACACACAACACACACACACACACACACACACACACACACACACACACACACACACACACACACACAAACACACAACATATACATATACATACACACACACACACACACATTCACTCACACAAACATACACACACGTACAAACTTACGCACTCACAAACACACATCTATACACACACACACACAACACTTCACACACAAACATACACAGACACACACACACGTATTCACACACATACACACACAGCACATACACACACGCACAACACTCACAGCACACAAGTACACACACAGCACAGACTCACAAACACCATGCACACACAAACACACATACACACACACACACACACATGCACGCACACACGCACACACACACACTCACATGCACACATACACACATCCTTGCAGCGTGCATAACTCACTCTAAAACCCTCCATCCATAATTCACCTCGGCTAAAGAAAAATAAAGACTTCCAAATAAACAAGTAAAAAAAGATGGCATGTCTGTAAATAGATCTCTCACCAAGCCACACAGACGTTTGAATGAAAATGCTAATGACAAAACGCTACGTCAGCCAGACAGGCAAGCACGCATTGAGGGGTGGGTGGAGACACACTGGATTCACACAAAGCCTTTTGGCAAGTGGATCAGGTGTTGGTTATACAACCAGTGGTATTCATGCGGCACACCAGGTGGGGATGAACAAGACTATACTCATCCTATGCAGCTGGTCATATCAGTAGCTGACATCTGGTGTAAACATTATGTTGGAATGTTTCGCAATCAGCTGAGATTTTGTTGTTGATGGTGACGTGTGATGGTAGTTATTGATTCGTAAAGCTTTGTGGTTTTGGTTAATTAAGAAAGATTTATAGATGGTAATGGAATGTCTTGTTGCTGTTGTTGTTGTTGTTGTTATTGTCCTTTGTTTTTTTTGTTATTATTTTTAATTTTACATAGATTTGTAATAATGCCCTGAACTCACTATTACAATGTTGAAAGTTGTCAAACGTTTCAAAAAATATTTTGTTGTATGGAATATTTTGCAATCGGCAACCACATTTTTATCATAGTAACACAATAGGATGGATGAAGAGAATGCAACAGTCGGAAGAGCAACATGTACTTTTTTGATAAAATTTAAGATGTGTGTGTTTAATGTTTGAGGGGAAGGGGTAGGGGCTGTGTCTTTGAGTGTGTGAGTGTGTGCATCACTGTGTGCTTGCGTGTATATATGCGTTTGAATGTGTGTGTGCGTGTGTGTGTGTGTGTTTGTGTGTGTGTGTATCTGTGTGTGTGATGTTTATTATTTTTCTTGTCCTCGAAAACAATTCAAAAGTTTTTCTCACCCATAGTTAAATGACCTAACCATTTACCTGGCCACTATCACAAGATCATTGCACCTTTCAGTCTACACTCATAGAACCCCTCTGGCTATTTTGCCCACAGACATCACATTGGTCCATACAGTTGTATTTCATCTGATTCCTTCTTTCTTTGCTTAACCTCAGCTAAAACGATCCCTAAAAAGAAAAGGCATGTCTGTAAATAGATCTCTCACCAAGCCTCACAGACATTTGAATGAAAATGCTAATGACAAAACGCTACGTCAGCCAGACAGGCAAGCACGCATTGAGGGGTGGGTGGAGACACACTGGATTCACACAAAGCCTTTTGGCAAGTGGATCAGGTGTTGGTTATACAACCAGTGGTATTCATGCGGCACACCAGGTGGGGATGAACAAGACTATACTCATCCTATGCAGCTGGTCATATCAATAGCTGACATCTGGAGTAAACATATTGTTGGAGATTTTGTTGTTGATGGTGACAATGGTGGCAGTTATTGAATGGTAAAATTTTGTGATTTTGTTATGAAAGATTCCGTATGGTAAAGGAATTCCTTTCTTTCTGTTTTGTTCTTTTGGGTTTTTATTTTAAACTTTCGGTATAGATCTGTAACACTGCCCAGAACTCACCATTACACTGTTCAAAACTCTCAAGCATATGAAGAAAACATTTTGTTGTATAGAATATTTTGCAATCAGCAGCCACTTATCTGTATCATAGTAATACAATAAGATGGATAAAACGAATGCAACAGCCAGCAGCAGCATATACGTTTTGAGAAAGTTTAATACGTGTGGTGTTTGCTGAAAATTAAATGTGTGTGTGTGTGTGGGGGGGGGGGGGGGCAGGGGTAGGGGGGCTGTGTGTTTGTGTGTGTGTGTGAGTGTGTGTTTCACAGTGTGCGAGCATGTTTACATGAATATATGTGCGTGTGTGGTGCATACACTGTGTGCGCGTGCGTGTAAGTGTGTGTGTGTGTGTATGTGCGTGCGCATGCGCGCATGTGAGTGTGTGTGTGTGTATGTGTCTGTGTGTGTGTGTGTGTGTGTGTGTGTGTGTGTGTGTGTGTGTGTGTGTGTGTGTGTGTGTGTTGCTAATTATCTTCCTTGTCCTAGAAAAAACAATGCAGACATTTTTTTTCACCCATAGCTAAACGACCTAACTACCTACATGGCCACTATCATAAGATCATTGCACCTTTCAGCCTACATTCTTACAACTTTGACCGTTTTCCACACATACATCACAATCCTCCATACAATCGTATTTCATTTGGTTCCTTCTTTCTCAGCTTAATCTCAGCTAAATGAAACGAAAAAGAAAAAGAACTAGCCAAAATAGAAAAGATGGCATGTCTGTAAATAGTTCCCTCACACGAGCCATACAGACATTCGAATGAAAATGCTAATGACAAAACGCTACGTCAGCCAGACAAGCAAGCACGCATTGAGGGGTGGGTGGAGACACACTGGATTCACACAAAGCCTTTTGGCTAGTGGATCAGGTGCTGATTATACAACCAAATCTCCTAATGTGGCTCACCAAGTGGGGGTGAACAACACTGTACTCATCCTATGCAACTGGCTCCATCAAAAGTTGATATATTTGGAGTAAAACACAGGGCTGGCATGTTTCACGCGTAGCTGATTTTGTTATTGATAGTGATGGTGGTAGTAGTTATCGAATTACAGAGCTTTGTGATATTGATAGGAAAGATTTAGGGATAATAATGCATTTGCTGCTTTCCATTTTATTTATTTATTTTTTCATTTATGAGTGATACGTTTTTTAGTTTTTGAAATAGATCTCTCATACCTAAAAGTTCAACATTACAATGTTTGAAATTATCAATCATATTTGAGAGCAAAGTTCATCTTGGGAAGATACTTGTTTCCATATACAGATAAGCAAAACGATTACTCATCATCCAAAAGGATTATTTTGAGAACCATTTTTGTTATATGGAACATCTGTAGCTGTCAACCACACAATTGTCACAGTAACAGAGTGTCATGGATGAAGAGAATGCAACAATACAACGTATATCTTTGAATCATATTTAGGATTTATGTGGTTATTGAAAATTAAATGTGTATGTGTGAGTGAGAGACTGTGTGTGTGTGTGCATGCGTGTGTGTGTGTGCGCATGTGTGTACGTGCATGTGTGTGTGCATGTGTGTGCGTGCATGTGTATGTGTGTGTGTGTGTGTGGTGTGTGTGTATGTGTTGGTCATTGGTGTGGTCATCTATTCACTTTATGTGATTTTAGACAAAATAAGAGGTGGGATGGGGATGGAGGAAGTGTAAAGGGGATACTTGCATATAGTCAACCTTTAGAAAAGATGAACCACAAAACAAATGTTTGAAAAGGAGAAGAGGAAAAGCTAACAAATGAAGTTACCATAATTAACAATATTAACAATAAAACTAGGGATAAGCATAACAATGAAGAATTGAATAAAAACACTTTAAAGATAATTCGCTTTAGATTCTTTTGACAGACTAAAAATTTCAATGTTAATGATATTGAGTTAACAATGCCGAAACTGTCTTCCTAGAAAGTGTAGGGATATGTCGTTTAACACTAACGCAGGAAAGAATATCACAATTTTATCCCCTGCACACATAGACACATTATATTCCTTGTGTAGTTTGTTTTGAATGCATCAGATTTCCATTTATACATAAGTAACTGAATAAAACCTCTGAAATGAAGCTGCTTTAATAATTTTTTTTAATATAACCTTCAAGTTATTTTTAATATATATTTTTTTGTTTATCATGGCACAGTTTCCATTCGTTTGTGTCCACAAGGTGTAATACTCGTGCTTGGAGAGAGAATACTGCATATTGTGTATGTGTGTGTGTGTGTGTGCGTGTGTGTGTGTGTGTGTGTGTGTGTGTGTGTGTGTGTGTGTGTGTTTGTGTGTGCGTATGTCTGTCTCTCTCTGTGTCTTTGTCTCTGTCTCAGTCTGTATGTCTGTCTGTCTGTCTGTCTGTCTCTCTCTCTCTCTCTCTCTCTCTCTCTCTGTGGTTGTGTGTGTGTGTGTGTGTTTGTGTGTTAGTGTATGTGAGAGAGAGAGAGTGTGTGTGGTGTGTGTGTGTGTGTGTGTGTGTGCGTGCGTGTGTGTGTATGTGTGTGTGTGCGTGTGTGTGTGTGTGTGTGTGTGTGTTGTGTGTGTGTGTGTGTGTGTGTGTGTGTGTGTGTGTGTGTGTGTGTGTGCAGTGTCAATTATCATCCTTGTCCAGCAACGCGATTTAAATGTTTATCTCACCAATTGCTAAACTATCTATCTATCAATCAACCTCCAAACGATCATTCCATCTTTCACCCTACACTCACACAACCACCAGCCATTTTCCACATTAACCTAACACTAACACTCCTCCCCACAGTCATATTTCATTTGATTTCTTCTTTCTTTGCTTAACCTCAGCTTTGAAAAAGACGAGAGAAAAAAAAAAAAAAAAAAAAAAAAGAACTGGCGAACGTAAAAAGATATGGCATGTCTGTAAATAGTTCCCTCGCCGCGCCATACAGACATTTGAATGAAAATGCTAATGACAAAACGCTACGTCAGCCAGACAGGCAAGCACGCATTGAGGGGTGGGTGGAGACACACTGGATTCGCACAAAGCCTTTGGCAAGCGGATCAGGTGCAGGGTTAATATAACCAGATTTCTTCATGGGGCACACCAAGTAGGGGGTGGGCAGCATTACTGTCATATGCACCTGGTCCAATGAAACGCTGACATATCTGGAGTGAACACAGGGGTTGGAATGTTTCACAAACACAGCTGGTTTTTAGCTGCTGGTGGTGGTGGTAGTGGCAGCGATCGAATTGCGAAGCTTTATGGCATTGACAGCAACTATTGTACCAAAAAAAAAAAAAAGGTGACAGAATCTGTATTGATGGTAAAGATTGTTTAGTAAAAAAGGTGATAGAATCTGTATTGATAGAAAGATTGTACAGAAATAAGATGATAGAATCTGTATAGAGTGTGTTCTTACTTTCTTGGGAAATATCAAAATAGATCTCTTTGTGCTTGCGGGTATGGAGGGGTGGGATGGAGTGGGGTTACTGTGTTTATGTGTGTGTGTGTGTGTGTGTGTGTGTGTGTGTGTGTGTGTGTGTGTGTGTGTGTGTGTGTTTATGTGTCAGGGTGTGTGTCAGGGTGCGTGATAGTATGTGCGAGGGTGTATATGTGTGTGTGCGTGAGTGTTTGTGTGCATGTAATGACAAGCGCGTATGTGTGTGTGTGTGTGTGTGTGTGTGTGTGTGTGTGTGTGTGTGTGTGTGTGTGTATGTGAGAGAGAGAGAGAGAGTGAGACAGATTATCCATGCACGCTTATCCTTTATCATTAGGTTGTTTACAGTTCCAACAATAATCATATAGCTTTAAGAACCAAATCAGTGATTCTTACATTGATATAATTTTAATTGTCAAAGGCGCTTGAGAGCAAGATCAAACAATCTGTGTCTCTTGTGTATGGCTGCCAGTCATACTTTAAGTTAAGTTGAAATAATTTTCTTCTTTAGAGTGTTTTCCAAATGTAAGCGCACAGAGGTCAGACGGACGGGAAAAGGAAGCAGAACAGCTGCAGCATACATTTTTGTTCTGACGTTTTAGGCTGGTCCATGAAACTTCTCCCAGTGACAATGGGGCCATATGTTTACTTTCACAAAGCACCTCAAAACTCATCTCTATCAGACATATCTACACAATTCATAAATTAATATTTGTAGCTCTTCTAGGTCCAATAGTATTGTTTGTTTGTGTGTGTGTGTGTGTGTGTGTGTGTGTGTGTGTGTGTGTGTGTGTGTGTGTGTGTGTGTGTGTGTGTGTGTGTGTGTGTGTGTGGTGGTCTTTGATTTAATGTCTATTCACTAAAGTGATTTTAGACCAAAAAAAAAAAAAAAGGATACATGAGGAGAAAAGAGGATTAACGATTGAAACAGTAAAAATTAGCTAACCATAACATTGAACATGAGAAGTAACAGAACGTTAAAGATAATTCGCTATAGGACTTTTTGACAGGCTAACAAAAAATTCATATGTTAAAGATGATGAGGCAAATATGTCAGAAATTGTCTTCGTTAATAGCGTAGGTATATGTCGTTTTACCCGAACACATGAAAGAATATGACTATGTGTTATCTTCTTTCCACACAGACACACTACATTCCTAGTGTATTTTGTTTTGAATGCATCAAGTTTCCACCTATACATAAGGGATTGTATACTTCTGCTGGCAGGAAACTGCTTCGGTGTTTTGCTAATTTCAAAGTTCATGTAACATTTTTCATACTTTTTCTGTTTATCTTGAAACTGCTTCCATACATAGGTGTCCACTAAGGTATAACACTCATGCAATGAGAGGGAAAGTTGTATATGATTTGAATCTGGGAAGCTCTTTGCCCCCCGTTTGGCAGCCCTATCAACCATATCATTGTAATAAAAAGAACTATGAAATGGAATCCAGCAGAAAGTAATGTCAGTGCTTCTTAAGGATAAACTATTAATCAAGTGAGTAATTTCCAATATCATTTCAGATCTTGTTTGTAATTTTGATAATTCAAGAGCTTGAAGTACAGATTTTGAATCAACGCAAAAAAGTATCTGGGGAATCGTCCTAAAAAGATTTATCATATAATTCAAAGCCGTTAAGATTGCAAAGAGTTCTGCAGTAAAGACAGATTTATTAAGTCCTATATAGAAAGATTTCTCAATTTTGAGAGCAGGTATTAAAAACGCTGAGCCTGGTTGTCTTTCAATTATTGATCCATCAGTGTAAACTTTCAAATGATCGGAATATGTGTGTGTGTATGTGTGTGTGTGTGTTGTGTGTGTGTGTGTGTGTATGTGTGTGTATGTGTGTGTGTTGTGTGTGTGCGTGCGTGTGTGTGTGTGTGTGTTGTGTGTGTGTGTGTGTGTGTTTGTGTGTGTGTATGTGGGGGAGGGGGGGGGGCGTAGCATATGTGTGGTGTGTGTGTGTTTGTGTAAACGCGTGTGTATGTGTACTCATATATGTGAGTATTTTCATAAGTCTATGTGTTTGTATATATAAAACCCACACTGATAAGTGAAAAACTTTTTGATGAACTATGTTCATGCTGCATTGATCTATACGTGTATACATCTGGCTGTGTTTGTACTGCATCAGTGTATTGACAAGACAACCCTTTCGAACCCACCCTATCCCACCCACCCCACCCCCCTCATTCTTTTAAGTGCAATAAGCAATTTCTTACATAGGCTGTTCGTGCTGTATTAATGTAAATATATAGTATTATCATTACCCTTGCTGAAAACTTTCTACCTCAGGTTTAGTTTCAGTTTTTCAATGTAGCATCTCTGATCTCAAAGTAAAAAATAAAAAAAATTCCATATGCATTGACACCACTGATATCACTGTGACTGAGAAGATCCAAACTGATCAAGGCATAGGCTTTGCAAGTAAGCCCTACAGGCTGGCAAGACTCTCAGCTTAGAATAGAGAAAACACTCAGTCTGAATTTAATGGGCTTCTAGTATTTAACAGTAACAAGAACAGAACAGAAAATATAGGAACACATGATTACTGCGTTGATGACTTCGAGCCAGAGGCAAATCATTGTCCAAAAGGTTTTTGCCAAGCATAAAACACACCACCACCACCACCAACAACAACAACAAAACAGTGAAAGATAATGTGAGGGACTAGAGCAGTAAACGTTTGGATATATCGTTGATTGTGTGTACTGCAGGGTTGTTGTAGACAGGTAACAGGAGCACTACTCTCAGCTGGAAGAAAGGGAGAAAATAGGGTGAAAATGTCTGTGTGATAGATGGGGTAGGCATCCT
>CM060306.1:42544482-42554482 GCA_030674185.1 Monoplex corrugatus
CAGACTGAGCCAACAGTCACATCATTATTCACATCTTTGTGATGCAGGAGGCTTAACATTGGGTTCCCAGTTTTTGCCCTCAAAGTTCACAACGTATGCACTCACACAGTCCAGGGGCTAACCAGACACATATCCATCTTACTTTCATCAAGCATAATGAAGATTCAAACCCCGGGGCCTCTTAGTCTGTCAGTACGGTATCGTTTTGATGGTATAGTAACCAGTTGTTATTATTTCATAATCTATAGAAACGTTGATGTAATGATTAATTCGTCGTACTTGATTTAAGACCGCAACACAGACTACCGGTACATACTACTAAGATCACCTGTGAAGCTATGGAAATTAAGGTATGTGTGGTGTATACACAAATCACAACGCATACCAGGTATGATCATGATTAAAAGAATGCATAGTCTTCTTCTCTGTTCTAGGATGGCCGTGCCTGTGTTGGTCACTGTTCTGGTATGGATGAAGGTTGTGGTCTTCAAAAGGTGCTCCTTTAAGCGCTGTTTTTGGTTCGGGTTGGATCGGTTCCGGTTGGTTTGGTCTACCTTGATTGAAATTATATATCTTATACAGTTGTGTGGGTAGGCTAGCTATAAGACAGATCCAACATAATGTCATTTTATTATCTTTTAGAAATCAAGTGTTTCCAAACTTCTAATTCCAAGTTTAAGAATGCTTGAGACCACCGTGACAAAGGTTTGACGTTAATCTGAGTGTTTCAGTCTTTTTCATCATGGAGTGGTTGTGCTTTTGGTTTTGGTTTTGTTGTTGTTCTTGTTTTGTTTTTCTTGTTTGTTTTTGTTTTTGTGTTTGTTTTTTATCGTTCTTCGCTGGCAGAATATGAATATGTGTATTTTTCGCTCATGCGTTTCCTTTGCTAATTAGCTTGGCATGCTCTTTTTCAGGCGGGTTCTAAATGGTTGAAGAGAGAGTTGACGTATGGAGGTTATAAGGAAGTCTTTGCAGATTCTTGCTGTGAATCGTTTTCTTTTGGCTGGCCATGATTAACTTGGGAATATACGATGGTGGTTTCCCGTTGCCCTCCATCGGTTTTCTGTCAGGGTTTACTCCCTTAGCCTTAGTCTCCCCCAAGATAACCACAAGGCAGTGGTGCTATTTACCCATAGCTGAGGGTCTGGTTCGTGGGCACCAGAGCATGTCCTCACGCCGGTGGGCCTGCATGCCGCACGTCAGGGGGGCCAGATTTGCTCCTCCTTCAAGGTATGAAGGCGTTACATTGTGGGATATCATACTTCGGTCTCAACCGATCGACTGTCATCCAGTTCAGTGAGCAATGGGCTCATCTGAAAAGACTGGGTTATACATTTGCAGTGAGTCACTCCACATAAACGTCTCTGATGGCGTCGCTCAAGCTTTCTTACCAACGCTTTAAGTGCTTGGTGGACGCAATAATTATCATTACAGGTAGCAAGTATATCCATCGTGCAATTTCAAACCAAATTGTAACTCTGTAGAATTACTGTTGCTATTGTCATATTATTTTGATCAACATATTGTAAAAAATGATCTCATATCATGCATATTCGTCATGTTCTGCCGTCAAGGTGACATTAGTTTTTACTTGTATTGCTTCTTCTTTTGTCTACAAAGTAGGCAAAATCTAAAATATCTTGTGCCATTAGGTTTTCTTGGGTATCGAGAAGTGGGGGATGGAGGGGGGGGGGTCATTGAAGGGACATGGTCGTGATCTCCATGTATTGGGTACGTCAACTCTGGCTCCACAAGGCATGATTCCAACGAATACTATCAATATTGCAGAACGGGTTTCAATGACAGACATAGGCTAATACTTTGAGGCGACTACAAAGGTCAGACATTCTGAAAACAATAAGTAAAAACATGTTCAAAGGGATAGAGAAACACACACACTCACACGCAAGCACACACACACACGCACTCACGCACACACACACACAAACATACAAACGCATACGCACACAAACACAGTGAAAGAAAGAGAGAGAGAGAGAGAGAGAGAGAGACAGACAGACAGACCGAGAGACTGAGACACACACACACACACACACACACACACACACACACACACACACACACACACCACACAGTGAAAGAGAGAGAGAGACAGAGACAGACAGACAGAGACAGAGGCAGACAGACAGGAGAGAGAAAGGGAAAGAGAGAGAGTGAGAAAGAGACAGAGACAGACAGACAGACAGAGACAGAGAGACAAAGACCGAGACATCGAGAGAAAGAGAGACAGAGAGACAGAGTAAGAGACTGAGACAGAGAGACAAAGAGACGGAGAGAGAGATAAAGAGAGAGAGAGAGAGAGAGAGAGAGAGAAACAGAGAGAGAGAGAGAGAGAGAGAGAGAGAGAGAGAAACACAGAGAGAGAGAGAGAGAGAGTACAAAATCTGGAAACAGACCCGAGCCATACTAGCACAATAACATGCCAAATACTCTGTGATTAAAAAAAGAAAAAACGATCTGCGAGATAAGCAAGAAAGTTTCCAGTCTTTGCACCATATTAATACTATCACCTGCTACAGTCTACGATGTAAGTTCTGATGTCCGAAAGAAGTGATTGGTTTGTCTGTGAGCACTAGTGTAGGCCTACTTTCTTTTCACTTGGAAGATTTTAATAGTGCTTTGAAACGACCTCTGAAACCTGTCATTTTCGATTAAATTTGTATTTTCCATGACTAAACATCTTTTCAAAATCTGGGTCAAATGTAGGTTCATATATTAATCATAATGCTAGATTTGTAGTAGTGAGCATAAATGTATAGCACAACATTTAAAAGTTATCGTAAGAGTCTGTTTTCAAGTAAGTATTATATGTATAGGTTTGGTAAACTTTAAAGGTAATTTTTATAGCTAGTTTTATTTAAAGCCCGGCCAACTGCGTAGAGCCATATAAGGGCTATAATCGCTTTAAAACATATACAATACTTCAACAGGAAAAAGGAAAACAAAATTAAGTAAACATATCAATGCAATCGCACACGTAATCTAAGGATATGCTCTTGGCGTTAACCACTCCGTCTATTCTATCACATCGGGGATTGAAAAAAACATACCTGAATACAAATCTGAACATAACTGAGGACACTAAAAGTATATGTAAACGGGCTTAAATTATCTAAACTTGCTTCTGTATATCATATTTCCCTGAGCCAAAAATACATTTAATACATGTGAGAAAATATGCAAGATTTTTTCGAACACGTACAGGTGAATGGACCAGCCAGGCAGAACATGATAGGAAGAAATGACAGAAAGCAAAGGAGGAAGAAAGAAACAAAGAGAGTGACAGAAAAGAGGACATTTCTAGCACAGAATTTCCAGAAGGTGGGGATGCTATTCATACTGAAAGAGCCCCCATCATCCCCATGGGGGGAGGGGGGGGGGACTTTAAAGGAGACAAAATCGGAACGGCTACTCATCCAAGGAGCTAAATAAAAGGATTCCTAAGATTGCTATTGCGTGTTGTGGATTAAGCTGACAAATGGTCAGGATCTAGTAGTGCATGCATACATTAGACTGAAAGTAATCTCATCATTCAGTTTCCAAGTTCTAAACACAACAATGCGGATATTCCGGTTGGTGCTTAGGGTCGGCTTACATGACACCACGACACATGTTTGATGTAGGCAGCCAGTTACGTGCAGGTGGTGTAGACGTTAAAAGTCACGAACCGAGTGGCTGTATTCAGGGTATGAGGATGACCTTATCGACTTATACTTGGGCCCATGAGTTCAGTTTTAGTACGAAAAACAAGATCAGATCAGCGATCAGATCAGCGAACTTTCCTAATGTTTCGTAGGGCTGGAAAAAAAGATATTTCTTCACCCTGGCCGAAAAGTTGATTCTTTTTTTTTTTTATTCTCCTTAAGGTTTTCTACAACTTAAACGTATGTACGATACATCTGTACATTTTGTTGTTGTTATTGTTGTTTAAAGCCCAGCCGACTGCGTAGAGCCGTATCAGGGTTATGTCTGTACATTTACAATCACAAAACACTTAATACGGACATATATACATATATTTAATAAACAGCATGAAGCATTGCTCACATTGCGATCAGTTTTGCTTCACAAAAATGACGCATTAAACAAAATCAGTTTGATTTTTTAGTTTACTTGAGGTGAGCGGTGATCCTCATGTACGCTCCACCACAATGGGTTGAAGATCAGGAATATTCGGTGCAGGTCACATGAAGTCTAAACTTACAGGCTTGGTCAGCAGCCGACAACAATGATACAGCCATCATCATCGTCATGTGCCCTGCTCTGGCGCATGGCGTAGGCGATCATGGCCTCCATACGAATATGTCCTTTGTCGCTGCAAGTACATCTCCCACCCTCTCTGTCCTCAGCCACTCTGCAAGTCCGTCCACTATTTTCTCTTTCCCTCCAGCTTTTCTGTTGTGTATAAGTGCTATAATTTCTCTTGCCTCATAAATATCCTATAAATATTGCTTGTCTTTTCCTAATCTTGTATTTGAAAACACAAGCGTGCATACACATAACACACACGCACACACACGCTTACACAGAAGTACACACACACATGCTCACAAACACACATGCTCACAAACACACACGCACACACACACACACACATACAACATACACATACACACAAACACACACACACGCATACGCACACACACACACACACATACAACATACACACACACAAACACACACACACACACACACACACACACACACACACATACACAGCTGCTGCTGCTGCTGCTGCTGCTGTTGCTGCTGTTTGGTATCGTGTGCATATGCGTGTGCAAGCCTCTAAATGCGAGCGCAAATCGTATATATGTATACAATTGCGCTTACATATATATATGCTTGTGTTAATGCGCATGCGTGTATGTATATAAGCTTGTTTTTGTTTGTTTGTTTGTTTGTTTGTACGTTTGTATTCTGTCTTTCTTCTCCTCTGTCTTTTCTTTCTTTTCTTCTTTCTTTCTTCCTTTTTTTCCTTTCTTCTTTCCTTCTTTCTGCCTTCCTTCCTTCCTACCTTCCTACCTTCCTTCCTTCGTTTCTTTCTTTATACTTTTGCATGTGTGTTCTTGTTTGTTGGACATGTTGTTGGTCGTTGTTCCACTTTTTCACGTTTTTCTTTAAACCACAACCCCTTAAAAGCACTACAAGCACTATTAAAATAACAGCACTCAAAATAGGGAGTTGGCAAGTCCTAAAGATGTGCACTTGAAACCTATGTTGTCACACACACTGACGCAGACATCCTCATGTCAGGGAGAACGTGAACCATGAAGGGGTGAGAGAAGGTTGAATGGCGCCCTGTCAAACACCTTGTCACACAGGTGACTATTAGTACTTGGGTGAAAATTGAAGGTTTAGCCTTTCACAGTATCGTCTTTTGTCATTGCCATTGGTGGTGGGGTGGTGGTGGGGGGGGGTGGTATTATTGTCGCTGTTGTGTTTTTTTAATGTTCGTTTTTTTTCTTTCTAAGTTTGTTGTTTTGTTTCTTTGTTTTGTTTTTCTATTTGTTTTGTTTGTTTCTTTGTTTTGCTTTGGTTTTAGTTTGTTTGTTTTTTGGGTTCGTTTTGTTTAGGTTGGTTATTGCTGTTGGCATGGCGGCTTTTTATGTGGTTGGCTTTTGTTGTTATTGGGGGGGGGGGGGGGGGAGGAGAGGATGACAGTGGATTTTTCTATGAGTTTGTTTGTTTGTTTGTTTGTTTGTTTGTTTGTAGAAAGGAGACTGTTTCATATCGACAGAAGAAAGGGTGTGTGTGTCTGTGTGTCTGTATGTCTGTTGTTTGTTTGCATGTTTGTTTGTTCGCTTATAGAAAGGAGACTGTTTCATATCGACAGAAGAAAGAGTGTGTGTGTCTATGTGTCTGTCTTCTGTCTGTCTGTCTTCTGTCTGTCTGTTTGTCTGTCTGCCTCTCTCTCTCTCTCTCTGTCTATCAGTTTGTATGTCAATGACAAAAATGTATGAACAAAGATTCTTTCTCAGCTCTTCACTCGTGGTCTTCTACAACAGTTTGGTCAAAGCTGTAGTCTGGTGACCAGTCGCAAAATTTTCACTCTGGAAGGTGAATGATACTCGCCTGTGTGGTCCCAGTCTGCTAATGGGCCCATAGCACGCTCAACTCTGAGTAGAAGTCTTTAGAGCCGAAAAAGAAAACCCCACAATGAATTTGACAGAAATGATAGTGGATTCAAACCCAGAACCTTTCGGTTGGTAGTCCGTTGCATTAACGACTGTACCACAATGACTGTTATCTTGTAGTGTTGTTGCTGTTGTTGTTGTTGTTGTTGTTGTTGTTGTATTGTGGTGGGGTGGGGGTGGTGATGGTGGTGGTTGACGTTTGTGTCAGTGTCAATGCACGTCGCAGCCAAAAATGTGTTTTTGAAACTTGATCAGCAAGAATTCGTTTTATTAGCGTAACTGGATCACACGTTTGAATGGTATGCATTGTTCGTTGCTTTTGCAGACAAAAAGAGACACTCCTTATCGAGTACTACGCGCGTGTTTTGAGCCTATGGTGTGCATTGTGCATCGTGCATTGCCTTACGGGGAAAAAAACAGAAACCTTTTTTCAATGTCCATACACTTTAGATCATTCGTCACTTCGATGGGAAACATCAATGTGATCGTAAATGTTGTAGTGTTGGGATGTCGGGAATAAGGACTTGACAGAGTTATCCACCTTGATGACCGAGTGACAGAGTTCTCTCTATCTTGACGACGGGGATGACAGAGATATCCCCTCTTGATAGCGGGGTGATCATAGTTACCGACCTTTTCCGTGTCACTTCCGCCCCCCTCCCCCCCCCCTGCTATCCCATCCACCCGCACCCCCATCATCCCCATTTTTTTTTTTTAAACCGATAATGCTCTCACAGAAAGTTAAGGACCACCTCCAAAATCACATAGCTCTCACCTTTCTGCTGCGCAGTTCTTCTTGAGTGATGATTTTAAACCACTTTCCTAATAACCGTCAGGATCAACGTGTCTCACGGAAGCTTTGCTGACTTTAGCCCTAACATGTCCACACCCCTCACCTTAATGCTGTGCACCTGACGGGCGTATTTCCACCCTCCACTTTAACGCCGTACTGTTTGGATGGATGGGGGGGGGGGGTGTCTGGTGTAGCGTGGTAGTGGTGATGGTAGTGATGGTGGTTTTGTGTGTTGTGTGTGTGTTGTGTGTGTATGTTGTTGTGTGTGTGTGTGTGTGTGGTGTGTGTGTGTTGTGTGTATGTGTGTGTGTGTATTGTGTGTGTATGTGTGTGTGTGTTGTGTGTGTGTGTTGTTGTGTGTTGTGTGTGTGTGTGTGTGTGTGTGTTGTGTGTGTGTGTGTGTGTGTTGTGTGTGTGTGTGTGTGTGTGTGTGTGTGTGTGTGTGTGTGTGTGTGTGTGTGTGTGTGTGTGTGTGTGTGTGTGTGTGTGTGTGTGTGTGTGTGTGTGTATGTGTGTGTGTGTGTGTTGTGTGTAGTGTGTGTGTTATGTTTGTGTGGATGTTTGTGTTGTGTTTTGTGTGTGTGGTGTGTGTGGGTGTGTGTGTGGTGTGCTTCGTGTAGTGATAGTTTGTTTTTGCTCGTTGAAATACATTCATTGTACGTAGACGACATGGAGAAAAACGTTTTTACTTTTCAAATGGCCACTGGCTTTATTGTTCTGTGCTTTATCTTTACGGTTTGTACAGCAGTAGAATATTCTTCAGACAGCCTGAGTGTAGTTGTTTGCTTTGTTTAAAACCCTCAGAGGCCCAACTCTGTCACCTGTGACCCAAACAAATGAACTGATCTCGACAGAGCGAATTTACATCTCAACGACGACGAATAAACCCTGACCCAAACCTACGTTACGACGCCATACAAACCGGTTGGGCAAGCCTCTCAAACCAGTTTGGAACCTAGGGAAACCAGAAATTAACCCTCAGAGGCCTACTGGGTCACCTGGTCACTGAAAGACTCCTTGGGCCTCTGAGGGTTTAATTAACATTCATTTTCATCTTTCATAACAACAACCGGCTTTTTCATACTGAAATTCATGTTATTATGATTTATTGTCCAACTTTATCTTTGCTCTTTGACTCCTGCACCCTATCCACCAACTGCAAAAACTTCATCCTTTGACTCCGTCACCCTATTGACCAACCTCCTGCGGGAAGCTGGTGGATAGGGTGAATGAATCAGCAGTTTAAGTTCTTGCTTTACTAGCATGGTTGACAACGCAGGATGCTGGTGGACAGGCTTGCGCGCGGGAGTCAAAGGGTTAAACGTAATAATGATTACATGTTGTGAAGTATTCTAGACCCAGATGCCCAACCAACATGGTTTTATTTCTTTTCAACGTTCCAAACTTTAAAACTGTTTAAGTTTTTGTTTTACGAACTTATTTTTTTTTATGAAAACGCTCAAATTATTTCAATATTAAAAATGCTTCTAAGAGATATAGTCTTGTTTGTTCACCTGGGTCCTGGATCAGAGAATGGTGCTGTATGAGCTGTCATTATCACCATATCATTATCATCAGGTGCCCTGCCGCAGGGCGTTGGCGACCATGGACTTCCAACCATCTCTATCTCTCGTTGCCCCCAGCATCTCCCCCACCCTCCTCATCCCCAGCCACTCTGCAAGTCCGTCCAGCATTCTCTTCCTGGGTCTACCTGGTGCTCTCTTTCCCTCCAGCTTTCCCGTTGTGACCAGGTGCTCCAAATCCCCCTTCCTCATAAAATGGCCTATAAATGTGGCTTTGTCTTTTCCTAATCTTCCTTATGAGTGATCTACTTGTGTCTGCCTCCATCAAGACTGTCTCGTTTGTTTTCTTTGCTGTCCATGGAACTCTCAACATTCTTCTGAGAAACCACATCTCGGCTGCCGCAATCTTACTCTGGCTTTGCTTGCTGACTGTCCACGCCTCGCACCCGTATAACAGTATTGGTTCTATATAACATTCAAGGACTCTCTTTCTGATATTAATTGATAAGCATTTGTTGGTAAGAATGCTTGTCATCTTCTTGAATGCTGTTTTGGCTTGGCCGATTCTGCCAGCTATTTCCGATGTGCATCTGCCGTTTGATGAAATGACCGTTCCCAGGTATTTGAACTTATTAATCTGTGTCAAGGTTGTGCCATTTGCTGTTATTTTGCATGAGTCATTATCATTGTTGATAAATGTAGTAGTAATAGTGTAACCACTCTTGTTCTTATTGTTTGAAAAAATACGGGGGGGGGGGGGGGGGCTCAGGAACGTATTTATATGGTATCTTCGATCATCTCTTTTTTCAAATGTAAATTCTTAAGACATTTGAGAAAGGATTTTGGAGCGAGCCATGTTGATGATCACATGAGCGAAAAATTGCTTTGAAAGACTGCATTAAAGAAGGAAAAATGTGCTTCTCTCCCTCTTTCTGTCTGTCTGTCTGTCTCTATGTTTGTCTGTCTGTCTGTCTCTGTCTGTCTGTCTGTGGGTCGGTCGGTCTGCCTCTCTCTCTCTCTGTCTCTCTCTTTCTCTCTCTCTCCCTCTCGCGGCGGGCCCCAGTAGCTCAGTTGGTTTGAGCGTCGGATTCACATGCTAATGGTTGTGGGTTCGAATCCCGGGGTGCGCTGTATTAAAACTGGCCATCTCGCTGTTCCATCTTGACATCATTGTTGTTCTGGTGGTGTCAGTATAAGGATCAGATAAGTCCTCTTTCCCCCACTTCCCTGGGATGGTTATGCCCGTCGGCCATATCACCTGAGGTGGGTGTCGACGTAAAAACTCAACCAAACCAAATCAAATCTCTCTCCCTCTTTCTCTCTCCTCTCTCTCTGTCTGTCCTCTCTCTCTCCTCTCTCTCTCTCTCTCTCTCTCTCTCTCTTTCATTCTCACACTCTTATTTTACGGATTATTTTAAATAAAACATTTCTAGGAAGAACACATTTCTTTAGATATGGTTAAATATGTATGAGTTGTTCTTATTAAATTCAAGTTTGGTATTAGTGTCGTTGTCGTACGATCTCAATGG
>CM060306.1:42556982-42576982 GCA_030674185.1 Monoplex corrugatus
CCAAGAATAGAAACAAAAAGATGGTGGGAAAAACATCAATCCACAAATTTTATTCATCAACAGAGAATTAAATAGTCTGGTCACCTGATCAGAATTTGGCCCTATCTGCAGGCTCACCAAGCATATAGCAAAATGATCTCTTTTTTTTTTTTTAGTTTTAAAGCTAGAGGCAGACCAAGGAAGACTGGGACCTGGCGTGAAAGAGATGTTGCTGTTGTTACACAGGATGTCTCACTTTTGGCTTTTCAGCTTGCTGCTGGCAGTCAACTCTTTTTCCTCGCGACACCCATGATGGTACGAATGGACAGATAAAAGAGAGAAAGAAGAAGTGGAGGAATTCGACCACCCACAAAGCGTTCTTGGGCTGACTGAAACTGTGGGATTGCATTATACTGTGTTGTCGTTTATCAGGCTATGCACATGAACGTCTTGTGTGTGTGTGTTGTGTGTGTGTGTGTGTGTGTGTGTGTGTGTGTGTGTGTGTGTGTGTGTTGTGTGCGCGCGCGCGCGCGTGTGTGTGTGGTGTGAATGCATGTGTGTGAATGTGTACATGTGTGTACGTATGTGTGTGTGTGTGTGTGTGTGTGTGCGTACGTGCGTGTATATGCGTATGTGTGCGTGCGTGCATGTATGTGTGTATGTGTCTGTGCGTATGTGTGTGTGTGTGCGTGTGTGCGTCTGTGTGTGCGTGTGTGTTTGAATGTCCGTGTTGCGTATGTGTGTGGGCGCGCACGTCTGTGTATGAATGTGTACGTGCATCAGTTTATTACATTCATTTTATCATAAACGTTAGATATAAAACGCAATGAAAATTTACTGCTTGAAAAAAAAAAATTCATTTTCGAAGCAAACCGGGAGTTAACAGCTCCTCACAGAGAACCTCTGAAGAATCAAACACCACATCTTCTGAATTGATACCATCTTCAATCAACAAGTCATTGCCCCAATACCATCAACAGAGTATGTAACCTCGAGTTTAGTTATTGGCAGGCGAACATCTGAACCATCCTGCCATCTTTACCTCTCTCTGTCTCTCTCTCTGTCTCTCTCTCTCTTTTTTTCTTTCTTCTCTCTCTCTCTTTCTTTCTTCTCTCTCTCTCTCTCTCTCTCTCTTTCTCTCTATCTTTCTTTCTGTCTTTATCTCTCTCTCTGTCTCTGTCTCTCTCTCTCTCTTTCTCTCTTTCTCTCTGTCTCTTCGTCTCTGTCTCTCTCTCTCTCTCTTTCTTCTGTCTGTCCGTCTCTCTCTCTTTCTCTCGCTCTCTCTCTCTCTTTCTCTCTGTCTGTCCGTCTCTCTCTCTCTCTTTTCTCTCGCTCTCTGTCTCTCTCTCTCTCTCTCTTTCTCTCTCTTTCTCTCTCTTTCTCTCTGTCCGTCTGTCTGTCCGTCTCTCTCTCTCTCTCTCTCTCTCTCTCCTCTCTCTCTCTCTCTCCTCTCCCACTCACTCATACTCTCCCTGTGTGTGTCTTTCTTGGATCAATGGCGTATGGACATTGTCATCATGAAATGACGATGGAGATGGATCGGGCAGATCATCTAAAAAGAGCAGTATAACATTACTCAGACTGCCCTTCACTTAAACACCAGCAGAAAGACGTTAGGGAAAGAAGACCAAAGAAGACCTAGCGACGAACAACAGAAAGAGGCCTCAAAAGTGCTGAAACATACACGAAGTTCCATACAAAGGCTGAACCCGCAACATATGGGAGTGTAGAATCTTCGTTGCTGTCCTTCACGCGAATGGCTTCATGGACAATAATTAAGTGAACAAAAATAGTTTACACTCCACCGTCGACTCCGCTGTCCATTAAACTTAACCCTTTGACTCCCGTAACCTATCCAACAATTGCACACACAAAAAATTTGACTCACTCTTTTTATCCAACAGCTTCCTGCAGGAAGCTGGTGAATAGGGTGAGGGAGTCAAAAGGGTCAAGTTATTGTGCAGGAAGCTGGTGGATAGGGTGAGGGAGTCAAAGGGTCAAGTTATTTTGCAGGAAGCTGGTGGATAGGGTGAAGGAGTCAAAGGGTCAAGTTATTTTGCAGGAAGCTGGTGGATAGGGTGATGGAGTCAAAGGGTTAATTTTTTTTGCTTCGCTAACATGGTCGACAATGGAGAATGTTGGTGGACAGGGTGAGAGATGTCAAAGGGTTAAATGCAAGTTGTCAGCATGTCAACATTCCGTATGAGGCGCTGTCCCGAAAGGATCCAATGTCCCGGGCCCGGAATGTGACGCACGCGTTACCCAATGCCGGCGTCACAATGGCAAACTTGCTCGTCTTACCACTCCAGTCCACATCGTGAGTCCACTCATGTAAAACGATCACTGGGTGTAGAAAAAATAAAAGAGAGAGAGAGAGAGAGGGAGAGAGAAAGAGAGAGAAACTGAAACTGAAACTGAAACTGAAAATGGTTTATTACCATTGACATTTTTGTCCTTGTGGCAAGGAGCATAAAACAAAGTCATTAAATTTTTCGGCGACGTTTTCTCGAAACAAAGATTTATAAATAAATATAGTCATGGTTGACATTACATCTATTTGAATGTTTTTTCCTAAAGATGAAAAAAAAAAAAAATTAAACGGAAAAAGTTGAACAAAATGTTGAACAAAAAGTTGAAGAAACAGTTAACCACCCGACGTAATTAGTCAAATAAGTAAGAGGAACACCCAAATCCGGCAAATAAACATAAGAACATTATAAAGTGATATCTTCACTGGAGATAAACTCTCTCTCTCTCTCTCTCTCTCTATCTCAGAGAGAGAGAGAGACAGAGACAGAGACAGAGAAAGAAAAACGTCTCCGGATGTCGGAGAATTAATCTGACGTTGACACAGAGAGTCGAGTGTCGAGGCGCGGAAGCGAACAGAATTCTTAAAACACTGACACGCGTGGCGTCTCTTCTTGCTCGCGTATTGTGTACGACTGACACGTCGGCTTCTGAAAGGGTTAATGTTCCTCTGTTCTTCAGAGGATTGAGATTCCAGTAAAGAATTTGACAATCAAGCCATGGATGTGTTATTCTTTACGGAGATTGTTTTTTGTTTGTTTGTTTTTTTACAATGATTTGGCTAGGGGACTAAATTACAGTACATTTCCTTGTGTCTCTGTCTTTTTGTCTCTGTCTGTGTCTCTGTCTCTCTCTCTCTCTGTCTCTCTCCTCTCTGTCTCTCTCGTCTCTCTCTGTTCTCTCTCTCTCTTCTCTCTCTCTCTCTCTCTCTGTCTCTCTCTTCTCTCTCCCCTCTGTTCTCTCTCTCCTCTCTCTCTGTCTCTCTCTGTCTCTCTCCGTCTCTCTCTGTTCTCTCTGTCTCTCTCTGTCTCTCTCTCTCTTGTTCTCTCTCTCTCTCGTCCTCGTCTCTCTCGTCTCTCTCTGTCTCTCGTCTCTCTCTGTCTCTCCTCTCTCTCTCGTCTCTCTCCTTCTCTCTCTGTCTCTCTCTCTGTCTCTCTCTCTGTCTCTCCTCTTCTCTCTCTCTCTCTCGTCTCTCTCTCTCTCTCTCTCTGTTTTTCTCCCGTCTCTCTCTGTCTCTCTCTGTCTCTCGCTCTTCTCGTCTCTCTCTGTCTCCTCTCTGTCTCTCGTCTCTCTCGTCTCTCTCTGTCTCTCTCTGTCTCTCTCTGTTCTCTCTGTCTCATCCGTCTCTCGTCCTGTCTCTCATCGTCTCTCTCTTACAGCTCACGTCCACATGTAACATACCTCTTCTATCAATATACAATGGTCTCTAGTCTACTCATATCTCTTGTAAACCAATTCCTATCTTCTACAGCAGGTCCAATTCACATACCAACATCATCAAAAAACAAGGAGTATCGTGACTGCATATCTTTTCAACACACACACACACACATCACACACACACACACCACACACACACACACACAAACACACAAACACACACACACACACACACACACACACACACACACACACACCACACACACACACACACACACACACACCACAAGCGCCAATTCCACGAACCAAAACGAATCGGTCTCTCTGCCTTTTATCAATATTTGTGGGGGTTTGCTGTTGTTGATGTTGTTGTTGTTGTTGTTGTTGTTGTTGTTTTGCTTTTGTTGCTGTTGTTGTCCGTTGTTCTTTGTGTATTTAACTTCTTCAGAAAGACGGAACAAAAATACTAATCAACACAGTGATCGTGTACGTGTGTCTGCGTGTTTATTTTCACATTCACAGACGTGTGAATATCCTGTTACAGTTTAGGAACTAGTATTGAGGACAGCTGTGACAACTTTAATCCTCCTGTCATAATCCGATCCCATTCTGGAGTTTGGTGGAGGCACTAATAATATAATAAGCCTAATTTCTTGACGTTTACCCTGTCTCCCTGTCTGTCAGTCTGTCTCCCACATCCCTTTCAACCCTCATCTCTCCTCTCTCTGTGTCTGTCACTGTCTCTGTCCGTCTCTCTCTCTTGTCTCTCTCTCTCGCGCGCGTGCTCTCTCTCTTCTTCTCTCTCTCTCTGTCTCTCTCTCTGTCTCGCTCTCTTTCTCTTTCTCTCTCTTTGTCTCTTTCTCTCTTGTCTATCTATCTGTCCTGTCTATCTGTCTCTTTTTCTGTCTCTGTCTGTCTCTCTTTCTCTGTCCTTGTCTGTCTGTCTGTCTCTCTCTCTCTGTCCTTGTCTGTCTGTCTGTTTCTCTGTCTGTCTGTCTCTCTTTCTGTCTCTCTGTCTGTCTGTGTCTGTCTGTCTGTGTCTCTCTCTGTGTCTCGGTCTGTCTGTCTGTCTCTCTCGCTCGCTCTCTCGTCTCTCTCTCTCATCCTCTCTCTCTCTCTCTGTCTGTGTCTCTCTCTCCTTGTAAACCGATTCGTAGTTTAGTATAACAGCAGTGTTAAAGTCATCGTAGAAAATACAAATGTGTTATCATGTGACAAAATATGTATGGTATATGTATACATTCCCCTCATTGTGGATTACACAAAATCTGTCGTGAAACTCTGTACATGAATTTGAAAAAAATCCTGTGATCCCATCTCCAGCCAATCCCTATGAGCATACCGTGGCTTAAAGCCAGTGCACAGAAAACTCTGAGTTCTCTCTCTCTCTCTCTCTCCTCTCTCTCTCTCTCTCTCTCTCTCTCTCTCTCTCTCTTCTCTCTCTCTTTCTCTCTCTCTTTCTCTCCTCTTCTCCTCCCTCCCTCTTTCTTTCCTCTCTCACTTTCAGTTACGATTGACAGTAAATTTAGATAAGTCTGAAATAACAAGTTTTCGGAAGGGTGTGTTTTCTTGGTTCAAAAGAAAAATGGGATTTTAATGGCAATAACTTGGAATAGTAAATTCGCACATGTATTTATTAGGCCTCACTGCTTTAACTAGACCTAGTTTTATGATTGCAATAGAAGAAGTAAGGTAAAGGTAAGAAAAGTACTAACGCTATTTTAAGCACACTGAGAAAGATTAAATATAATGCACCACATATTTTCTTTTAATGTTTGATGCTCAGGTAGTTCCATTAATGCTTTATGGTGAGGAAATTCGGGGTTATGAGGCACACTATCAACTTGAACAAGTATATCTATATGCTGGCTAGAGATTTTTACGCGTAAGAAACAAAACGATAAATGATATGGTGTATGGAGAATTGGGGCGTTTTCCTCTATGGATAACTGCTATTATTAGATTATCAAAACGAGGGTTGACAACCAGAACCAAGTATCTCGATTTTCTGATAGTTTACAGGAGACTATTTCAACTGGGTTTTCGGGTAGAGGCTATATCTACATTTTGAATACTGGTTTTTGGTTCTATTGATAACTGATCAAAAATCAATATCAAGGCAAAAACAAAGTCCACCAAGTGAAAGATCACATCAAAAACAACAGTTCAGTATAAAAAAGTAAAAATTGACAAAAAAGTGAGATACTGGGTTCTGGCTGTCAACCCTCGAAATATTGGTTTCGACTACTGAAACAGCCAGAAACAAGGTATTTAAAAAAGAAGATAAAATGTTATTCGGTATGCATGAAAATGTTTCTGGAACTTCGGTGTCCAAATAGCAGAAGACATTTTAACCCTCTTGTATTTGTATTCTAGAGAGCTGAACTGCCCTAGATTTCGAATTTTCTGAAGCTTTTTCCCCCAAAATAGGGTTACTCTGTTCATGAGTACACTGTGAGCATATCTGATCAGATATATAAAGCTAGAAATTTAAATGAAAATTATTTTGAAGTTTGGCTTTTTTGGGGAGTGGCGATGAAAAAAACAAACAAAAAACGATTCAGTAAAGAACTGAAAGGAAGATTGCGCAACAGTTTCTATAACCACTTAGATACCAGTGCGCGCTGTTTACTATATGGCAAATTTTAACCTTTGTTTGCAAGAGCAAAGTATATTGAAATACTGGTGTGGAGGTGTTTTGGAATGCTACTGCACAATTAAGGATGGGTGTGTCTCAACTACACATTCACAGATATCGTTTGCGCCTACGACTGAAAACATTTCATGTCCATTTTGTCCAAACGTGAAGGAAAACGAGATACGTTTTCTGTTTGAATGCCCTCTGTACAACCAGGTCAGACAATCTTATCATTTAGATGTCACTGAAGGCGATAACTTAGAAGGTGTTTTGACTAGAAAATGACAGATGATTTTGCGGGAACCATAGAAACTTCGCGAAGTTTCTAAGTCCCTGCCTTTAAAATAAGAGAAAGAAATTATTTTGAACGTACGAACTTGAAACAGCAACTGTCCTTTATTAACATGTTTAAATCTATATACACGGGACTATTAATCAATTGTATGTTGAACAAAACATTGTGTCTTATGATTTCCCCCATAAAGGGACTGTTGGTCTAAATTCGTAGAAATTCCGAGTTTCCGTGTTTTTCCCACCCTCCCCACTCTCTCTCTCTGTGTCTCTGTCTCTGTCTCTGTCTCTGTCTCTTCTGTCTGTCTCTCTGTCTCTCTCTCTCCCTATATTTTGCTCCTCTCTCTCTCTCTCTCTCTCTTTGCTCCTCTCTCTCTCTCTCTCCCCTCTCTCTCGCTCCTCTCTCTCGCTGTCTTTCTCTCTGTTTCTCTCTCTCTCTCTCCCCCCTCTCTCTTGCTCCTCTCTCTCTCCCCTCTCTCTCGCTCTTCTCTCTCTCTCTCTCTCTCTCTCTCTCTCTTCTCTCTCTCTTTCTCTCTCTCTTTTTACATTTTTTTCTTTCTCTGATTCTTCTTGTTTTTGGCCTTGTGTCTCTGCTTGTGCCATCATGGAGTGTCGCATTCTGAAAAAAAAATACCGGTCAAGAGCAACTGGAAGAAATACTATGATATGGAGAAATGTCGTGATATGGAGAATTACTGTGATATGGAGAAATGCTGTGATATGGAGAAATGTCGTGATATGAGAAAATACTGTGATATGGAGAAATGCTGTGATATGGAGAAATGCTGTGATATGGAGAAATGCTGTGATATGGAGAAATACGTGATAGAGCAATGCTGTGATATGGAGAAATCCGTGATATGGACAATGCGTGATATGGAGAAATGTCGTGATATGGAGAAATGCGTGATATGGAGAAATGCTGTGATATGGAGAAAATGCTCGTGATATGGAGAAATACTGTGATATGGAGAAATACCGTGATATGGAGAAATGCTGTGATATGGAGAAATGCTGTGATATGGAGAAATGCTGTGATATGGAGAAATGCTGTGATATGGAGAAATGCCGTGATATGGAGAAATGTCGTGATATGGAGAAATGCGTGATATGGAGAAATGCGTGATATGGAGAAATGCGTGATATGGAGAAATCGTGATAGAGAAATGCTGTGATGGGAAAAATGTCGTGATATGAGAAATGTCGTGATAGGAGAAATGTCGTGATAGGGAGAAATGTCGTGATAGGGAGAAATGTCTGTGATAGGAGAAATGTCGTGATAGGGAGAAATGCGTGATATGGAGAAATGTCGTGATAGGAAATGTGTGATGGAGAAATGTCGTGATAGGGAGAAATGTCGTGATAGGAGAAATGTCGTGATATAGAGAAATGTCGTGATATGGAGAAATGTCGTGATAGGGAGAAATGTTCGTGATAGGGAGAAATGTCGTGATAGGGAGAAATGTCGTGATAGGGAGAAATGACGTGATATGGAGAAATGTCGTGATATGGAGAAATGTCGTGATATGGAGAAATGCGTGATATGGAGAAATGTCGTGATAGTGGAGAAATGCGTGATATGGAGAAATGATATGGAGAAATGTCGTGATATGGAGAAATGTCGTGATAGGAGAAATGCGTGATATGGAGAAATGTCGTGATAGGGAAAATGCGTGTGATAGGAGAAATGTCGTGATATGGAAAATGCGTGATATGGAGAAATGCGTGATATGGAGAAATGTCGTGATAGGAGAAATGTCGTGATATGGAGAAATGCGTGATATGAGAAAATAGAGAATGCGTGATAGGAAAATGTCGTGATAGGGAGAAATGTCGTATATAGGAGAAATGTCGTGATAGGAGAAATGCGTGATATGGAGAAATGTGTGATATGGAGAAATGTCGTGATTGGAGAAATGCGTGATATGGAGAAATCGTGATATGGAGAAATTCGTGATATGGAGAAATGTCGTGATAGGGAGAAATCGTGATATGGAAATGCCGTGATATGGAGAAATTCGTGATATGGAGAAATGTCGTGATAGGAGAAATGTCGTGATATGAGAAATGTCGTGATAGGGAGAAATGTCGTGATATGGAGAAATGTCGTGATATGGAGAAATTCCGTGATAGGGAGAAATGTCGTGATATGGAGAAATGTCGTGATATGAGAAATGTCGTGATAGGGAGAAATTCGTGATATGGAGAAATGTTGATATGGAGAAATTCGTGATAGGGAGAAATGTCGTGATAGGAGAAATTCGTGATAGGAGAGAAATGTCGTGATATAGAGAAATGTCGTGATATGGAGAAATGTCTGATATGGAGAAATTCGTGATAGGAGAAAATGTCGTGATAGGAGAAATTCGTGATAGGGAGAAATGTCGTGATAGGAGAAATGTCGTGATAGGAGAAATGTCGTGATATGGAGAAATGTCGTGATATAGGGAAGGAAATGTCGTGATATGGAGAAATTCGTGATAGGGAGAAATGTCGTGATATGGAGAAATGTCTGATATGGAGAAATTCCGTGATATGGAAGGAAATGTGTGATATGAGAAATGTTGATATGGAGAAATTCCGTGATATGGAGAAATGTGTGATATGGAGAAATGTCGTGATATGAGAAATTCGTGATATGGAGAAATGTGTGATATGGAGAAATTCGTGATATGGAGAAATGCGTGATATGGAGAAATGTCGTGAATAGGAGAAATGTCGTATATGGGAGAAAATCATGATATGGAGAAATGTCGTGATATTGGAGAAAATATCTGTGATAGGAGAAATGTCGTGATATGGAGAAATGTGTGATATGAGAAATGCCGTGATATGGAGAAATACGTGATATGGAGAAATGTCGTGATAGGAGAAATGTCGTGATATGGAGAAATACGTGTATATGGAGAAATGTCGTGATAGGAGAAATGTCGTGATAGGGAGAAATGTCGTGATATGAGAGAAATGCGTGATATGGAGAAATGCCGTGATATGGAGAAATGTCGTGATAGGAAAATGCGTGATATGGAGGAAATGTCATGATATGGAGAAATGTCGTGATATGGAAATGCCGTTATATATAGAAATGCGTGATAGGAGAAATGTCGTGATATGGAGAAATGTCGTGATATGGAGCAAATGTCGTGATATGGAGAAATGTCGTGATATGGAGAAATGCCGTGATATGGAGAAATGCCGTGATAGGGAGAAATGCCGTGATATGGAGAAATGTCGTGATATGGAGAAATGTCGTGATAGGGAGAAATGCGTGATATGGAGAAATACCGTGATAGAGAAATACGTGATATGGAGAAATGTCGTGATATGGAGAAATCGTGATATGGAGAAATCGTGATATGGAGAAATGTCGTGATATGGAGAAATGTCGTGATAGGGAGAAATGTCGTGATATGGAGAAATGCGTGATAGGGAGAAATCGTGATATGGAGAAATGTCGTGATATGGAGAAATTCCGTGATAGGGAGAAATGTCGTGATATGGAGAAATGTCGTGATATGGAAATTGTCGTGAATAGGGAAAATTCGTGATATGGAGAAATGTCTGATATGGAGAAATTCGTGATAGGGGGAAATGTCGTGTATAGGAGAAATTCCGGATAGGGAGAAATGTCGTGATAGTGAGAAATGTCGTGATATAGAGAAATGTCTGATATGGAGAAATTCCGTGATAGGGAAAAATGTCTGTGATAGGAGAAATTCCGTGATAGTGGAGAAATGTCGTGATAGGAGAAATGTCGTGATTAGGGAAATGTCTGATATGGAGAATGTCGTGATAGGGAGAAATGTCGGGATATGGAGAAATGTCGTGATAGGAGAAATGCTGTGATATGGAGAAATGTCTGATATGGAGAAATTCCGTGATAGGGAGAAATGTCGTGAATATGGAGAAAATGTCTGATATGGAGAAATTCCGTGATATGGAGAAATGTCGTATATGGAGAAATGTCTGATATGGAGAAATTCCGTGATATGGAGAAATGTCGTGATATGGAGAAATTCCGTGATATGGAGAAATGTCGTGATAGGGAGAAATGTCGTGATAGGGAGAAATGTCTGATATGGAGAAATCCGTGATATGGAGAAATGTCGTGATATGGAGAATGCTGTGATAGGGAGAAATGTCGTGATATGGAGAAATGTTGTGATATGGAGAAATGCCGTGATATGGAGAAATACGTGATATGAGAAATGCGTGATAGGGAGAAATGTCGGATATGGAGAAATACCGTGATATGAGAAATGTCGTGATAGGGAGAAACTGTATGATAGGAGAATTGTCGTGATATAGAGAAATGCCGTGATATGGAGAAATGCCGTGATATGGAAAATGTCTGATATGGCAAATGCCGTGATATGGAGAAATGTCATGATATGGAGAAATGTCGTGATATGGAATATGCCGTGAATACTATAGGAAATGTCGTGATAATGGAGAAATGTCGTGAAAAGGACAAATATCGTGATATGGAGAAATGCCGTAAAATATAGAAATGCGTGATAGGGAGAAATGCCGTGATATGGAGAAATGTCGTGATATGGAGAAATGTCGTGATATAGGAGAAATGCCGTGATATGTAGAAATACCGTGATATGAGAAATACGTGATAGGGAGAAATGTCGTGATATGAGAAATGCCGTGATATGAGAAATGCGTGATATAGAGAAATGCTGTGATATGGAGAAATGCGTGATATGAGAAATGCGTGATATGGAGAAATGCGTGATATGGAGAAATGGTGTTGAATGCGTGATATGGAGAAATGCGTGATATGGAGAAATGCGTGATATAGAGAAATGCGTGATATGGAGAAATGCGTGATATAGAGAAATGCGTGATATGAGAAATGCGTTGATATGGAGAAATGCCGTGATATGGAGAAATGCCGTGATATGGAGAAATGCGTGATATAGAGAATGCGTATAGGAGAAATGCGTGATATGGAGAAATGCGTGATATGAGAAGCGAGAAATGTCGTGATATGGAGAAAGAATGTCGTGATATGGAGAAATGTCGTGATATGGAGAAATGTCGTGATATGGAGAATGTCGTGATATGAGAAATGCCGTGTATAGGAGAAATGCCGTGATATGGAGAAATCGTGATATGGAGAAATGTCGTGATATGGAGAAATATTGTGATATAGAGAAATGCCGTGATAGAGAATACTGTGAGATGGAAGAAATGCTGATATGAGAAATGCGTGATAGAGAAATGCGTGATATGGAGAAATGTCCGTGATATGGAGAAATGCCGTGTGATATGGAGAAATGCCGTGATATGGAGAAATGCTGTGATATAGAGAAATGTCGTGATATAGAGAAATGTCGTGATATGGAGAAATGTCGTGATATAGAAAATGCCGTTATAGGAGAAATGTCGTGATATGGAGAAATGTCGTGATAGGGAGAAATGTCCGTGATATGGAGAAATGTCGTGATATGAGAAATGTCGTGATATAGAGAAATGCGTGATAGGGAGAAATACGTGATATGGAGAAATGTCGTGATAGGGAGAAATGTCGTGATATGAGAAATGCCGTGATAGGGAGAAATGCCGTGATATGGAGAAATGTCGTGATAGGAGAAATGTCGTGATATAGAGAAATGCCGTGATAGGGAGAAATGCGTGATATGGAGAAATACTGTGATATGGAGAAATGTCGTGATATGGAAAAATGCGTGTAAAGTCGAAGACGTTTTCACGCCATTGATCCAAGAGAAAGAGAAAGGTGGCAGGGTGGTTCAGACGTTCGCCTGCCAACAACTAAACTCGAGGTTCCAGGGTTCGTTCCCCGTAGAGGCTTCGACTTGTTTCACTTCAGTTTGACTGGGGAAAATCGAACCGAACGTCTAGTCCTTCTGAAGGGAACGAAAAATGAGTCGGACCATGTGCTCTCTGGCCTGCGCACGCTAAAGACCCCATGGCAGTTGAAAATCATGAAGAGCATGGCATTCGCCCAGCTACCCTGGTCTAAAACATCGGAGAGATAGGTTGATGTCTCAGGTCCCCCCCCCCCCTCCCCTTGAAAACCAATTAGCTGTTTGTCTCACTGAAGTCTTGATAAAAAAAATATTTTAAAAAAACTGGATGGGACTGAATTGCGGTGACGCGCTTTAAAGGGAAGAGCAGCCCGAGTTTTACATAGTAAATCTACTGTGAGAAAAGAAATGAATATGAATACAAATATGAATATGAATACAAATATGAATATGAATATGAATATGAATATGAATAGAATATGAATATGATATGAATATGAATATGAATATGAATATGAATATGACATACACGAGATTCAGAATTTGTATTGTTGCAGTTGAAAATAGAAATATGAACACCTATATCTCGAACCAGAAACACACAGAAATAGATGTAGAACGCGTACTTAATATAACAGAACAAGACAGGCGTAAATTTTAGACCAACTGGCTTTTATCAAGAGTATGTATATTTAAGACAGAAACGAATAAATATACAAATCTCGGTGGGAAAACAGTACAAGATTTATATCTCGGCTATTTCTGACAGGATTGAAACAAATTTTCAATCACAGATTTTATGCGATTGAAAAATTAAATATTGAAAGCATTCACTGGGGTCAGTTGATTTCTTTAGTATGAAAAACCGAAATGTTTCAAAACTAAAACTAATACAAAAGGGGAGATTATTGTTAAGGGTCGATTGTGTTCTTTTATTATTGTCTATTCATTAATAATACTCATCTGTTGAGCAGCGGTAGTTGTAGTAATAATGTTTTGAATGTTGTTCGTGCGTGTATATATTAAGTTCGTGTTTGTAAAATGTAAACGTATTTCCGTTTGCTGAGGAAAAAAAAAAAAAAAAAAAGAATATATGTTACAAATCACGTCTTCTGCACAGTTTGGAGTTTGGGTTGTTCAAGAGGGATTCGTCACACTCGGACAATTCCATGTGCTCTCTAACCAAATCTGCCAGCTAGCAATTACCTAGCAGACTCCCTGAGCCTGCGCAAAGCCCTATGTACAGGCAAGGTCTTGAACTGAGGAGCGGAAATGGATGTGTGTGTGTGTGTGTGTGTGTGTGTGTGTGTGTGTGTGTGTGTGTGTGTGTGTGTGTGTGTGTGTGTGTGTGTGTGTGTGTGTGTGTGTGTGTGTGTGTGTGTTTGTGTGTGTGTGTGTGAAACTGACCTCTGAAATACTCAGCTGACACCACCATGATGGTGGAAACATTAAGACGGGCAGCGAACAGGCCAGTTTGGATGTTTCGGGTTGGGATTAAACTCAAGATATCAGATTCTGAGTCCGCGGCTCTCTCTCTTTTATAATAAAATTTTTTTATTTTAAAACAGCCGCGAAATGTGGAAGTGTGGTAGCCTTTGATACTAAGTACTTTGTTTTTGTTTTGTTTTGGTTTGTTTTGGTTTTGTTGTTTGGTTTGGTGTTGGTTTGGTTTGTTGGTTTGTTTTTGTTTTGTTTTGGTTTTGTTTGTTTTGTTTTGTTTAGTTTTTTTGTTTTCTTATCCCTCAGTCTTTAATTCACATCCGAACCAGGATAACCATACATTTCTTTTGGACAGCTGTTCTGTGAGAGTCTAGAAAATACTGTTGTCTTATAAAGACTAGTGCGGGCTCTTTCTATAAACATCCAGGCGCTCTTGGAGAAAAAACAAACAAACAAACAAAACCAGGAAAAGTTCAGAATTACAGGAAATAGTAGCTCTTATGTACTGAAAGTGTCAAGTTAAACAATATTTGTTCGGGAATTATTTCGTAACAGCATTTGTTTATTTTGAATAGTGAATGGTAGTATTCTATCGTACTGTGTTGTATTGTGCAGCATTTTAATGTATTGTGCATGCCTGCTTGTTCTTGCATGCATATGTTTTTACGCTCGAGCACACGCACGTGTCATATAACAACAGTCGGCAATGTTTACACAGTTCGGCTCGAGCGCCAGCGACAGAGTTTTTTTGGCTCAGGATTCTCCGGGCATAATTATAGTCGTCAAACATATGTTACAGAATGTGTGTAGCAAAGCCATGTTTCAATATTTTCAATGCAAACTGTACGTGCAATCGGAGATTCCACGCACCTCCAGGCTCCGCTAGATGCTGGTGCCAGTTCGGTGGTAGCACCTGTTAAAACACTTGTCTGTGCATACCTGTGCAGAAAGCCAAACTGATGAGGAGCAAGATACAGCGATAAAATCCTCTTACCTGCCTTCTTCCACACACCTGTCGGGAAATATCTTGCTGTTTTAAAGCGAGTTTGGGTAGAGGTGAGTAGGCTGATCGAAATACGAGAGAAATGTTAAAGGTGGGGAACTCTGGAGCATAGTTGAAATACTTCGAATTCTTTGTCGAATTTTTTGTTTTTTGTTTTGTTTTTGTCTTTGTTGTTGTTGCTGCTGCTGTTTTATAGCTAGTTGCGTTGCTCTTTTATAACTAGTTATGTTGATAAATCATCCTGGGGGGGGGGGGGGGGGGGGGAGCATATCTCGTGTATAGATAGATGTGTGGAATCTTCTGTAAAGACATTTCTTTTTTCTTTAGGACTCAGTGTGTTGAAAATCGATTAATTAAAAAGGAAAGAATCTGCGGCTGACTTGGCATTGGTACATAGAATGGAACATTACCTTGATTATAGATACTCTGTGTCAAAGAAAAAGAGATTGTGATTTGTGTCGACCTACGGTATATGTAGTGTGTGTGTGTGTGTAGTGTGTGTGTGTGTGTGTGTGTGTGTGTGTGTGTGTGTGGTGTGTGTGTGTGTGCGTGTGTGTGTGTGCGTGTGTGTGTGTGTGTGTGTGGTGTGTGTGTGTGTGTGTGTGTGTGTGTGTTGGTGTGTGTGTGTGTGTTGTGTGTGTCTGTGGTGCTGTTGTGTGTGTGTGTGTTGTGTGTGGGGTGTGTGTGTGTGTTGTGTGTGTTGTGTGTGTGTGTGTTGTGTTGTGGTGTGTGGTGTATCTTTTGTGCTGTGTTTTTCGGTGTAACGGAGAGAGAGTGTAAGAGAGAAGAAGAGAGACAGATAGGAGACAGATAGAGAAGAGAGAGACACACACAGATATACAGAATCATTTAATGTCAGTTTACTTTTCATTACTGATAACAAGATTTCGTGTCATTTCTTTTATTATTGTGAACAGACAAATACCATACTCATCCTATCCTTATTTTGCCATTACAAGATCTGGTAACGAATATATGAACACCCCAATCATCATAATGATGACCGAAAGCTAGGAACAGCCGCTAACTAACAACTTCTTCAGTGTACTGCTTTCATATGTTTGAAGTTTTGGTCTAAATAGCATAATACTATTTATGGAGTTTTGCCTGAACATTTTTACTGCTCGCGTCACTGACACTGAATGACCGTGAGCAATTATCAGGATAATCATCGTTTTAGTGCTCGTATGATCTGACTCCAAAAAATAGATACCATATGGTCTGATCATCTTTTGTCATTGGATTTAGTCGTGCAAAACCTCGCCAGCGCATAAAGTTTATTCATAGGTTTTTGGCATATGCCCTGATTGTTTGGGTCCTTTTCGATCATACGAGGTAATGACAAGAACAAAGAAGTTGCCGATAGAAGATAATATAGACGTTACCACTTTTTTTTTACATCTATTGCTTGGGTCTACACTGATACAAATGCACTATAACAGCGGAAAAATATCAAAAAGAGCAAAATTGGAGCATCAAAGAGGGGGGAGGGGGGAAGGGGGGCACAGGGGGAGAGGAGTGTTATAATGTGTAGGAACTATCACCGCTGCCATCATTATCTTTTGTTTTGTTTTTTTTATCCTTTGATGTAAAAATAATTTCCATGAATATTTTTACTGGCAACAAGCAATACAATCTTACAAGAGATAATTACACCATGGAAGATTTTACGATGCTGTAGACTGAACCAGTCGAACTTGATACAAACTGTTACTTAAAAGGTAGTATTGTACGACAATAGTTGCAGTGTATTATGCTTTCTTATACGAAAACTGCATGACAAGGTCTCTCCGAAAGACTGGTGTGTGTTGATGGGATGTTAGGTGGAAGAGCATTCAGAGTCAGCTACCAACATTCCAGAGTCAATAACCAATATTCCAGAGTCAGTTACCAACATCCCACAGTCAGCTACCAACATCCCAGAGTCAGCTATCAACATTCCAGAGTCTGTTACCAACATCCCAGAGTCAGCTACCAACATCCCAGAGTCAGTTATCAACATTCCAGAGTCTGTTACCAACATCCCAGAGTCAGCTATCAACATCCCAGAGTCAGCTATCAACATTCCAGAGTCAGTTACCAACATCCCAGAGTCAGCTACCAACATTCCAGAGTCAATAACCAATACTCCAGAGTCAGTTACCAACATCCCAGAGTCAGCTACCAACTTCCCAGAGTCAGCTATCAACATTCCAGAGTCTGTTACCAACATCCCAGAGTCAGCTACCAACATCCCAGAGTCAGCTATCAACATTCCAGAGTCAGTTACCAACATCCCAGAGTCAGCTATCAACATCCCAGAGTCAGCTATCAACATTCCAGAGTCTGTTACCAACATCCCAGAGTCAGCTACCAACATCCCAGAGTCATTTACCAACATCCACAGTCAGCTACCAACATCCCAGAGTCAGCTATCAACATTCCACAGTCATCTACCAACATTCCACAGTCAGTTACCAACATCCCACAGTCAGCTATCAACATTCCACAGTCAGTTACCAACATCCCAGAGTCAGCTATCAACATTCCACAGTCAGTTACCAACATCCCAGAGTCAGCTATCAACATCCCAGAGTCAGTTACCAACATCCCAGAGTCAGTTACCAACATCCCACAGTCAGCTACCAACATTCCACAGTCAGCTACCAACATCCCAGATTCAGCTATCAACATCCCAGAGTCAGCTACCAACATCCCAGATTCAGCTATCAACATTCCACAGTCAGCTAGCTACCAACATCCCAGATTCAGCTATCAACATCCCAGAGTCAGCTACCAACATTCCACAGTCAGCTATCAACATCCCAGAGTCAGCTACCAACATCCCAGAGTCAGCTACCAACATCCCACAGTCAGCTACCAACATCCCAGAGTCAGCTATCAACATTCCACAGTCAGTTACCTACATCCCAGAGTCAGTTATCAACATCCCAGAGTCAGTTACCAACATCCCAGAGTCAGTTACCAACATCCCTAGAGTCAGCTATCAACATTCCACAGTCAGCTATCAACATTCCACAGTCAGCTACCAACATCCCAGAGTCATCTATCAACATTCCACAGTCAGTTACCAACATCCCAGAGTCAGCTACCAACATCCCAGAGTCATCTATCAACATTCCACAGTCAGTTACCAACATCCCAGAGTCAGCTACCAACATCCCAGAGTCATCTATCAACATTCCACAGTCAGTTACCAACATCCCAGAGTCAGCTACCAACATTCCACAGTCAGTTACCAACATCCCAGAGTCAGCTATCAACATTCCACAGTCATCTACCAACATTCCACAGTCAGCTACCAACATCCCAGAGTCAGCTATCAACATTCCACAGTCAGTTACCAACATCCCAGAGTCAGTTACCAACATTCCACAGTCAGCTACCAACAACCCTAGAGTCAGCTACTAACATTCCACAGTCAGTTACCAACATCCCAGAGTCAGTTACCAACAACCCTAGAGTCAGCTACCAACATTCCACAGTCAGTTACCAACATACCAGAGTCAGTTACCAACAACCCTAGAGTCAGCTACCAACATTCCACAGTCAGTTACCAACATCCCAGAGTCATCTATCAACATTCCACAGTCAGTTACCAACATCCCAGAGTCAGTTACCAACATCCCAGAGTGAGTTACCAACATCCCAGAGTCAGCTATCAACATTCCACAGTCATCTACCAACATTCCACAGTCAGTTACCAACATCCCAGAGTCAGCTATCAACATTCCACAGTCAGTTACCAACATCCCAGAGTCAGTTATCAACATCCCAGAGTCAGTTACCAACATCCCAGAGTCAGTTACCAACATCCCAGAGTCAGTTACCAACATCCCTAGAGTCAGCTACCAACATCCAGAGTCAGCTTCCAACATCCCAGAGTCATCTATCAACATTCCACAGTCAGTTACCAACATCCCAGAGTCAGTTACCAACATCCCAGAGTCAGTTATCAACATCCCAGAGTCAGTTACCAACATTCCAGAGTCAGTTACCAACATCCCAGAGTCATCTATCAACATTCCACAGTCAGTTACCAACATCCCATAGTCAGTTACCAACATCCCAGAGTCAGCTATCAACATTCCAGAGTCAGTTACCAACATCCCAGAGTCAGCTACCAATCTCCCAGAGTCAGCTACCAACATTCCAGAGTCAGCTATCAACATTCCACAATCAGTTACCAACATCCCAGAGTCAGTTTTCAAAATCCCAGAGTCAGCTACCAACATCCCAGAGTCATCTATCAACATTCCAGAGTCAGTTACCAACATCCCAGAGTCAGTTATCAACATCCCAGAGTCAGTTACCAACATCCCAGAGTCATCTATCAACATTCCAGAGTCAGTTACCAGCATCCCAGAGTCAGTTACCAACATCCCAGAGTCAGTTACCAACATCCCAGAGTCAGCTATCAACATTCCAGAGTCAGTTACCAACATCCCAGAGTCAGTTACCAACATCCCAGAGTCAGTTATCAAAACTCCAGTGTCAGCTATCAACAGTCCAGAGTCATCTATCAACATTCCAGAGGCAGCTACCAGAGTACCACGGACTTGATGTAAACACTCCAGTCTGATGAAGAACAGTGTGTTGTCGAGAGTTTACGTGGAATTTTGATCGGATCGTTTGCGGGACATTATCTTCTAAGTGCATACCGAACTATCCAACCACTGTCACGCCATGTTGACAGCTACTGAATTATTCTGATCACTAGGAGCATTTAGGTGTAAATGAAGCCTGGTTATTATTTTATTGTAGATATATATTTGTGTGTGTGTGTGCAAATATTTCTCAGATTAAGCGTGTATTGCAGAATAACTGAGGTGAAGAGGGAGTAAGACCATTCAGCAAGACTATAAGCTCAGTGCAGAAAAGTATGTTTTCAGACATATACCGTATGGCGTAGATGGAAACAGTCTTCCTGTTTTCATAATAAATTCAAATGCCTGTTTAAAACGAAGAATGTTGGTATAGCTTGTAGGGCTTGTTTTCACCTGTCGCGGTGCCAAGGCCATCAGCACAAGAGTCGATCTTGGCTATGCTACCAATGTGAAGCCTCTTTCATTTAAAGCGATTCTTGGCAGCGAAAAGCGTGTTGATGCCGACAGAGAGGGAACGGTGAAGCGACAAACTTCTCGTGCTTGAAATTGTTCTGTTACTTTAAGTTTTATTTGTC
>CM060306.1:42586982-42589482 GCA_030674185.1 Monoplex corrugatus
TCACCTTTTTCTCTTCAATGATAATCACCACATCCGCATGTGTGTGCTGTTTGCTTCCCCACAACCCAAGCAAACCACCCACCCACCCACCCTCTACCCTGCCGCCAAACGTCTCTGCATTCTGTTGTCCTTATGTTTTGGTTTAAACATTTCACTACCGCGGTGCAGACATTTACGCAGCTCACGGAACTGATCTCACAGTGTTATTGCATGACCAAGAGACCCGTCAACAAAACAACTGACTGAAAAAAAAATCGGGCGACTGATTTCAACATGCTTCCATGTGTGTGTTAATCGGTTGGCTGCCGCAGTTTTCTCTGTACGAGTCGCCAGTTGGTGACTGCAATAAGCTTATTTTGCTTACAAGTTGCTGACTGGTGTCTACAGTACCTGCTTACAGTTTGCTGTCTGGTGTCTACAGTACCTGCTTACAGTTTGCTGACTGGTGTCTACAGTACCTGCTTACAGTTTGCTGTCTGGTGTCTACAGTACCTGCTTACAGTTTGCTGACTGGTGTCTACAGTACCTGCTTACAGTTTGCTGTCTGGTGGTTGAAGTGTTCTGCTTATAGTTTGCTGTCTGGTGGTTGAAGTGTTCTGCTTACAGTTTGCTGACTGGTGGTTGAAGTACTCTGCTTACAGTTTGCTGACTGGTGTCTACAGTACCTGCTTACAGTTTTGCTGACTGGTGTCTACAGTACCTGCTTACAGTTTGCTGACTGGTGTCTACAGTACCTGCTTACAGTTTGCTGACTGGTGTCTACAGTACCTGCTTACAGTTTGCTGACTGGTGTCTACAGTACCTGCTTACAGTTTGCTAACTGGTGTTGAAGTACTCTGCTTACAGTTTGCTGACTGGTGATGAAGTACTCTGCTTACAGTTTGCTGACTGGTGTCTACAGTACCTGCTTACAGTTTGCTGACTGGTGTTGAAGTACTCTGCTTACAGTTTGCTGAAATGGTGTTGAAGTACTCTGCTTACAGTTTGCTAACTGGTGTGGAAGTACTCTGCTTACAGTTTGCTGAACTGGTGTTGAAGTACTCTGCTTACAGTTTGCTGACTGGTGTGAAGTACTCTGCTTAAGTTTGCTGACTGGTGGTTGAAGTACTCTGCTCACAGTTTGATGACTGGTGTTGAAGTACTCTGCTCACAGTTTGATGACTGGTGGTTGAAGTACCTGCTTAAGTTTGATGTCTGGTGTTGAAGTACTCTGCTTACAGTTTGCTGTCTGGTGGTTAAAGTACTCTGCTCACAGTTTGATGACTGGTGGTTGAAATACTCTGCTACAGTTTGATGACTGGTGGTTGAAGTACTCTGCTCACAGTATGATGACTGGTGGTTGAAGTACTCTGCTTACAGTTTGTGCTGGTGGTTGAAGTACTCTGCTCACAGTATGATGACTGGTGGTTGAAGTACTCTGCTCACAGTATGATGACTGGTGTTGAAGTACTCTGCTCACAGTATGATGACTGGTGTTGAAGTACTCTGCTCACAGTATGATGACTGGTGTTGAAGTACTCTGCTTACAGTTTGCTGACTGGTGTTAAGTACTCTGCTCTGCAATTGCTGAATGGTGTTGAACTATACCTGCTTCCAGTCGCCAATTGGTACTCAATATCTACGTCCGTTGCCAATTGGTGGCTAGAGTACTGTACTTCCAGTCGCCAATTGGTGCTAGAGTACTGTACTTCCAGTCGCCAATTGGATGGCTAGAGTACTCTATTCCAGTCGCCAATTGATGGCTACAGTACTCTACTTCCAGTCGCCAATTGGTGGCTAGAGTACTCTACTTCCAGTCGCCAATTGGTGGCTAGAGTACTCTACTTCCAGTCGCCAATTGGTGGCTAGAGTACTGTACTTCCAGTCGCCAATTGGTGGCTAGAGTACTCTACTTCCAGTCGCCAATTGGTGGCTACAGTACTGTACTTCCAGTCGCCAATTGGTGGCTAGAATACTCTACTTCCAGTCGCCAATTGGTGGCTACAGTACTGTACTTCCAGTCGCCAATTGGTGGCTACAGTACTGTACTTCCAGTCGCCAATTGGTGGCTAGAGTACTCTACTTCCAGTCGCCAATTGGTGGCTGCAGTACTGTACTTCCAGTCGCCAATTGGTGGCTAGCGTAGTGTACTTCCAGTCGCCAATTGGTGACTAGCGTAGTGTACTTCCAGTCGCCAATTGGTGACTAGCGTAGTGTACTTCCAGTCGCCAATTGGTGGCTAGCGTAGTGTACTTCCAGTCGCTAGTTGGTGGCTAGCGTAGTGTACTTCCAGTCGCTAGTTGGTGGCTAGCGTAGTGTACTTCCAGTCGCCATTGGTGGCTACGTATGTACTTCCAGTCGCCAGTGTGTGTTCAGTGGCTAGCGTAGTGTACTTCCAGTCGCCAGTTGGTGGCTCCAGCACTCTACTGCCAGTTGCCAATTTGTGGCTAGAGTACTGTGCTTACAGGTCGCCAATTTGTGGCTAGAGTACTGTGCTTACAGGTTGCCAATTGGTGGCTAG
>CM060306.1:42599482-42606982 GCA_030674185.1 Monoplex corrugatus
AATTTCTTTTGTCATTCGGTTCTTTTTTGGACCAGCGATCCATTAAGCTGACACCACCAGAATGATGGAAACCTTAAGATGGGCAGCGAACAGGCCAGCTTTTAACGTTGCGGGCTGGGACTAAAATCAAGATACCAGATACTGCAGGGTTGTTTGTTCGGTTTGGTATGCGTGTGCATGTGCGCGCGTGTGTGTGTAGGAGGGGGAAGGATGTTATTATATCTCATTCTCATATGCTTTATAACTATGACCAGCATCAGACCAGGCAGGAGTTATGTTGTACTTCTCTTTTTGACATAATAAAGTATGTTGACTCGCACTGAATTGAACCGAACTGAAACATCTTCACAACAACATGCCAACCATGGTATAATAGAAACACCGTGTCACACAGTGTAACAGATAGCGGATTGAAAAACAAAACGAACCAGACTTGTATACAGCTCGCAAACCTGTGGAGATCAAGCACAGTTGTTATGCGATTTGAAATGACTCACCATAAGCCAAGCTATGACAAAAATGTCCTTTGTCAATAGTCACAAAAATCCTGGTCGCCCTCAGGAACGTCAGCTGAGAACTCGCAGCTGACCTTTTTCTTTTCTGGTCCCGATCGCCATCATTCTTCTCCCACACCCTAAACGGCGCCAAACAACAACACGGCGGAAATGACCTTTGGCCGTAAGGTCACAAAACGCACCTAACCGAGTGAAAGAGCGGTTTTAAAATAGTAAGTATAGCAGTAAATGTCAGGAAATTCCGCCCCTAACGTATAATGGGCCATAAAATTGCCCAGGGCTGATTACATACCACCTTTTGTTTTGATATTTATGTATTTGTTTGTGTGTGTGTGTGTGTGTGTGTGTGTGTGTGTGTTGTGTGTGTGTGTGTGGTGTGTGTGTGTGTGTGTGTGTGTTTAGTGTATGTGTGTTTGTAATGTGTGCGTTTGTATGTGTCTGTGTGTGAGAGAGAGAGAGGGAAAGAGAGAGAGAGAAAGAGAGAGAGAGAGAGAAAGGAGAGTTATTCTAATAGGATCGCAAAACAAAAATTGATTCCATAGAAAAGATATCAACGAGAGTCCAGAGATGATACCATTTTATGTAACTGACACATTCGAATCTACCCTTGGCAGTTCGATCGTACAGGATACATTTACATATCAATTATTGTGCAGAGTTGTCAGCGACAAACTTTCGTAGACTACACCACGATCCTATTAAATCACAATCTTTCGAGAATTATCACTTGCAAAAATGTGCACGCAAACAACTTATTCTGCGTGTTTGGGCATTGTCGGATCAGGCACAGAAAGGAAGAAACGCGATTCTTGGACAGTCGTTCACCTGTTTCAAGACAGGCATAGATGAGTTATGTTAGAGAGTACACATGGAGATGAACACTATCGGTTCTATTTAACACTCAAGAAATCTCTTCCTGATGTTAATTGATAGGCATTTGTTGGTAAGAACGTTTTTCATCTTCTCGAATACTGTTTTGGCTCGGCCGATTCTGCTGGCAATTTCTGACGTGCATCTGCCGTCTGGTGAGGTGACTGTTCCCAGATATTTAAACTTATCAGATATCTGTCTCAAATTTGTACCAGTTGCTGTTATTTTTTGCATGAGGGGATTTCTTGTTTTTTACTGATTACCATCGATACATCTGTTGACCTGAAAGATCGGGAAAAAAATGTCCATCCTTTACCCAACATGTTACCCAGACAGATCCGAACCCAGTCCTTCCTGTTAGATGTCTGGACATCTGACCCACCTGATTATCGCCCCCGTCTTTCTACCGTGCGTTAGCTGAGCAGTCAGGACGAGAGTGAGATAAGCCTGAATTACCCGCCCAAGACAGTTTAATGTCAGCCATGAATGTCATGTCTTTAGTCTGTGTGCCTGTGTAAGCTGATCCTTTCTATAGCGGTACTACGCATTCGTGATATAAGGCAGGTATTATATTAACAGAGACGCGAAATCATTATGTCAACACGTAAGCGCTTGAAGTTACGATAACTGACTGCTTTCTGCTTGTACAGACAGACAGACAGACAGACAGACAGACAGACAAACGGACAGACAAACAGACAGACTGACAGACTAACTGACAAAATGTGCGAATGAGAAAGAGAGAGCAATTCAGAACTGTATTGTGTGTACGGAGGGAGTCGGGGTGAAGAGGGAATGAAGGATGTATTAATTTCGGGCAGTTTTTTATGTTGAAATTTAATGTCGGTTCTCAATGTACAGTACATGAGAGACAGAAAGAGAGAGAGAGAGAGAGAGAGAGAGAGAGAGAAGAAGACAGACAGACAGACAGACAGACAGAGACAGAGCGAGACAGAGACAGAGAGAGACAGAGAGACAGAGAAGAGAGAGAGAGAGAGAGAGAGAGAGCAGAACAGTTTTATTGTGTAATTAAAAGGCCAACTGACCCATTAGGATATCACGATCAACCTCTTTCTTTTTCTCTCAATTACATGCACGTGTATGTACATTCATAAAAAGAGAGAGAGAGAGAGACTGACAGATAGACAGACAGACAGACGGATAGATAAATAGATAGACAGACAGACAGACAGATATAAAAGCAGACAGACAGACAGATATACAGAGACAGAGATAAAGAGAGAGAGAGAGGGAGAGAGAGAGAGAGAGAAGAGAGAGAGAGAAAGAGAGAGAAAGAGAGAGAGAGTGAGAAAGAATTTGAAGAGGCAGTAGAACTAGAAAACGAAAAAAAAAAAACAAGAAGAACATGAACACATAAATCTTGTTAATACTTCCATTAGTGTAAATCCCCGTGTTAAACAGAAAAAAGAATGACGGTGCAGCCCACCAGCTCATATTCTTTTTTTTTTTTTTTTTCGTCTACCTTAATTCTGTAAAAAGTCATTGGAGCATCACGCTAAATAAGTGGTCACCATCATCTTCCAGCTCTGTCGGTTGTTTGCTAATGCTTTGGTCTCTGCAAATGGTCTCTCCGTCCATTTCGCAATGTTGTCAATCCATCATTTTTTCCGTCATCCCTTTTGTTTTCCCCTCTCAACAGATTGGGTTAGCAAGGCCATAGGGCCTTGTTACATGGCCATACAATTATAGTTTTCTTTATTTAACTGATGTCAGCTGGTCTTCATATGGTCCAATGCCCTGTTTGATGGTTTGGCGCACTCGTTTATTGGCAATATTATCAGTGTATCTGACGTTTAGCGTCTTGCAATGACACCTTTTTTTCATGGCTTGGATTCGTATTTCCAAATCCGCCATGAGGATCCTCTGACTTTTCGCTTTCCAAGCACTAAGCTCAATAATACCTATGGTCCACGAGCCTTCTCTGTTTCTGGTCCACTTTCCTGGAACAAACTTCCTCTCTCAGTCCGTCAGCAACCTACTTTTGTCTTCTTCAAGTCCGCTCTCAAAACTCACCTTTTCTCCTCAACATAAAATCCTGACCTCACTCAATCCCCTCTGCAGCCTGTCTCCACTCGGAGGGGAATTGCATTGTAATATATAATTGTATATGATATGCTCTCTATAATTTTCCATTGCTTTATTCTTTCTCCCCATTTATAGCCGTGTGCGTGTGTTGTGTGTGTGTGTGTGTGTGTGTGTGTGTGTGTGTGTGTGTGTGTGTGTGTGTGTGATGTTTATGTGTGTGTGTGTGTTTGTACGTGCGTGCGTGCGTGTGTGTGCGTGTGTGCGTGTGAGTCTGTTTTAGCGCTTAGATTTGATTTTATCAAGATTTTGCGCTATATAAATAAAATATTGTATTGTATTGTATTGTATTGTATTGCATTGTATTGTATTATATTGTATTGTATTGTATTGTATGTCCCACATGGTGTAAACCAGAGCACGTAAGAGCCTGATCTTGTGTTTCATGGAGACTTCTTGTCGTTCCATACATGTTTCAGCCTGGACAATGCTGTTGTTATCTTTGCTACCTTCGAGAGGATTTCTGGTTTGGATCCCTAATAAACAAACTATTAAACAGTTCAGAGCATCAGTCCATGAACAGTTATATCAGTAGTTATGGTGGTGTTGTGGCTGCCCGTCAAGCTGGTCTTCTCAGCGCTGATTTCGATATCTCAATGATGTTTCATCTAATCTTAAACGATTTGAACTGGTTTTTGATTACTGTCTGCCAGACCATCAGTTTCGTATGGAGCGAAGAGTTGAGATGGTTCTTTCTGCAATGATGACTGTGCTAACATGACATTTAAGTGCATTAATCATGACGCCCCTAAGACTATGTTGACATGTCAAGTGACGGAAGGTAGAAAACAATTACGAATAAAGTTACAAAATAAAAACTGAATGCATGTCACTAGAAGAATACATTTAGTCTCTATTGAGAAAGGCTGACATGTAGATGTGTCATTCTGTGTTAAACTACTACAAACACAATTTTAATTTTGCATTACGTTGTTCAGTTTCGAAAATCACATTTAGTTGTTTTCGAAAAACAGATATATCTGGAAGAAGTTTGTCAGTCTTGCATTTAGAGAGAAATGTTTCGCGATCATAATGATAGAATCAAACATTCCACTTTCAAAAAAACAAGATTTTGTGAAAATGTCTGCAACTACGCTTCTGACATTTTGACATTGTAATATAATTTCTTAACATTACCTATGAATAGTGAATAACATTCAAACATTTGGTAAAGAATCAAAGAAATTCATGTCATTTGTTCCGATATTTATCAGAATCTTCCCTTGACACAAGATTACACCAAAACTTAAAACTCTGTTAGAATTGACCAGCGTAGATACAGGCATGCCACACTGTTTCATCATAAACAACACGCCACCAGGTTCAAGAGCTCATGTCTCAAGTTCAGTTTCAACCCGCAACATAAAATATAAATATAAATCTGTTTGCTGTCAAGCTCAATGCTTTAACCATTCTACTATTGCTGTACGGATGCGAAGCGTTTACAGTCATAACAAAGTCATAACAAGATTGAGGCAGCTGAAATGGGGTTTCTAAGAAGAGTGTTAGAGAGTTCCATGGACAGCAAAGAAAACAAACGAGACAGTCTTGAAAGAGGCAAACACAAAACAATATTAATGAAGAAGATTAGGAAAAGATAAGCAACCTATATAGGACATTTTATGAGGCGAAGAAATTTGAGCATCGAGTCACAAAAGGAAAGCTAGGGGAAAGAGAACACCAGGGAGACTCCCAGGAGAAAATATTGGATGGATTTGCTGAGTGGCTGAGGACAGAGAGGGTGGGAGACGTATTTGAAGCGACAAAAGATAGATTCGTATAAAGGCCAAGATCGCCAACGCCATGTGGCAAGGCACATGATGATGATGATGACTGCAGTCAACTTACTGTTTTAAAAAAGGTCCATTTCTCCCCTCTCCCCGTTTGAAACCTTGCCAGTACCTGTGGTTTTGCGCAGGTTCAAGGAGTCTGCCAGATAATTGTTGGCAGATCTGGGTAGATCGCATGTAGAAATGTACTGGTGTTATGAACTGCTTTGAACTGTTGTATGGATGCGAAACGTGGCCAGTCAACACGCAAAGTCATAACAAAATTCAGGCAGCTTAAACTCCGAACAATCAAAAAAATAGTGATACTTGTGCGCATAGACAGACAGATAGATAGACGGACGGACAGATAGACAGACAGACACACACACACACATACATACACACACACACACACACACACACACACACACGCACGACACCACCACACACACACTACACACACACACACACACACACACACACAACTCCGAAAAATACAAAAATAGTGATATTCGTGCGCACAGACAGATAGACAGACAGACAAACAGACACACACACACACACACACACACACACACACACACACACACACACACACACACACACACACACACACACACACACACACATATCCCTTATACCGTGAGACATGAATCTAATGATCTGAATCATCGTAACCCAATGCTTTTTTTTTTTTTTTTTTGTCAGTATTTTTCTCTTCTTTTTTTCAACTGAAAATAGATCAGGGTGTTGTCAAAACCTGGTAAGGCAGGAAGGGTTTTTAAGTCAAAGTGGTAACACAACACCTTTCTATAGTTTCCCATTAAAACACTATTATTTCAGGGCTTGTCATATCAGCCACAGACGTCCACCCTCTCCTTATTTTATGGTCGCTCTTTATGCCGGGTTCTTGTTCGCTTTGTTTGTGGCCTGGGATCCCTGCAGCGTTGTCTCCCTTACTGCGGGGTTGTCTCCCTTGTACCTGTACAAAGTATTACAACATCGCTGACAAAGTCATCTCCCAGCATGGCGACTCAACTTTCAACTTTTACAGCATCATTTGAATTTAAACATGAAATGACACTGAACCTGCTGTTAAAGAAGTCACTGATTCTGGTCGACGGAAGGCTTTCTCATTCTCTCTGTCTCTGTCTCTCTGTCTCTTTCTGCGTCTCTGTTTGTCTGTGTGCCTGTCTGTGTGTCTGTGTGTCTCTGTCTCTGTCTGTATGTATCTCTATCTCTGTCTCTCTGTCTCTGTCTCTCTCTCTCTGTCTATCTGTATGTGTCTCTGTTTCTCTGTCTCTCTGTCTCTCTCTCTCTCTTCTGTCTGTCTGTCTGTCTGTCTGTCTGTCTGTCTGTCTGTCTGTCTGTCTCTCTCTCTCTCAATCTCTCTCTCATTGACTTACTTGTACATTTGTCAACTGTATTTGGTACTTGTACGTAGGTGTATATTTGTAGATCAGCAACGGCAAGTTTGAAAATTAGCATTTAGCCTACAACTTTTACCGTTGAAAATTTAAACATCTTTGCCATTATCATTGTCATAACTTTTGTATAATTTTGTATGATGTTTTCATTCATTGCTCTAATTGCTCTATGTTATACGATATCGTTCTTCTTGTGTTACAATTGTCTTATGGTGTGTCTTGTGTTGCTTATTTAGTGTATGTGTAATGATATATGCATAGCTAGCATATCTTAACTATGAGTATTTAGATCTGATTAACATAGCAAGCTCTTAAATTATAGCGTTTCAATGGGAAAGTGTTGAAAGGTGTTGTATTACCAAATTGAAATAAAAAACACCAACATTGTTTGCCTTATCGTAAAGAGTAAAGGCTGGATGAAAAAAACAACATATATTTATCTATCACCTTGGAAATAAAAATATTTATCTCAAGTCATCTCATCTCATCTCATCTCATCTCATCCTATCTCAAATAATCTCTTCTCATCTCGCCTCATCTCATCTTATCTTATCTTATCCCTATCTCTCTCTCATTCTTTGTCTCTGTCCTGTCTGTCTGTCTGTCTCTCTCCTCTCTCTCTTTCTCTCTCTCTCTCATCTCTGTCACTGTCTATCTCTCTCTCTCCTTCTCTCTCGTCTCTGTCTCTGTCTCATCTCTGTCTGTGTCTGTGTCTGTCTGTGCCTGTGCCTGTGTGTGTGTCTGTCTCTGTCTCTCGCTGTCTCTCTGTCTCCGTCTCTGTCTGTCTGTCCGTCTGTCCTCTCTCTCTGTCTCTCT
>CM060306.1:42611982-42616982 GCA_030674185.1 Monoplex corrugatus
CTCTCTCTCTCTCTCTGTCTCTTGCTGTGGCTCTGTCTCTGTCTCTCCCTCTGTCTCTCTCTCTCTGCCTGTCTATTTGTCTGTCTGTCTATCTCTGTCTGTATGTCTGTCTGTCTCTCTCTTTCTTTGTCTGTCTGTCTCTGTTTCTGTCTCTCTGTCTCTGTCTGTCTGTCTCTCTTTATCTGTCTATCTGTCTGTCTGTCTGTCTATCTGTCTATCTGTCTCTCTCTTTCTCTCTCTCTCTCTCTCTCTCTCTCTCTCTCTCTCTCTCTCTCTCTCTCTCTCTCTCTCTCTCTCTCTCCAAGGACATGTATGACGGGAAGATGTGGTGTGGATGACACAGAACAGGATATAGAAGGACGGGTCAGACAACAGGTTGGGAGGAGGGAGGGTAGTACATTGAACAGTCAGAGGGGGAGGGATAGTAGATTGAACAGTCACAGCAGGGAGGGTAGTAGATTGAACAGTCACAGGAGGGAGGGTAGTAGATTGAACAGTCACAGGGGGGAGGGTAGTAGATTGAACAGTCACAGGAAGGAGGATAGTAGCTTGAACAGTCACAGCAGGGAGAGTAGTAGATTGAACAGTCACAGGAGGGGGGATAGTAGACTGAATAGTCACAGGGGGGAGGGTAGTAGATTGAACAGTCACAGGAGGGGGGGGATAGTAGATTGAACAGTCACATGAGGGGGGTAGTAGATTGAACAGTCACAGGAGGGGAGATAGTAGAGTGAACAGTCAGAGAGTGAATTTTATGCCCATTTTAGTACATCAAATGTGTGTGTTTGGTGTGTGTGTATGTGTGTGTGTGTGTGTGTGTGTGTGTGTGTGTGTTGTGTGTGTGTGTGTGTGTGTGTGTGTGTGTGTGTGTGTGTGTGTGTGTGTGTGTGTGTGTGTGTGTGTGAACGTGCCTGTGTAGTAGGTATGGGACAATTTGACGTGTACGGTAGTAGAAAGGGGACGTGTTTGTAACTTGGAGACGTCCCCAAAATACACAACATTAAAAATTGGCTCAAAATCACAAAATAAGCTTAAAATGATATACTGTTGCGTCTAAAATATAAATTACGTAATTAAAAAAAGTCACCTAATTACTATTTATTTTGCTTGTAGTAATTTGGGGACGCCCCTTAATTACTACATTCTACTGACCCTGTTCTCACGTAGATTGAGTGGCACAGCTGTTTAGTCTAAGTCACTTTAAAAGCGTATGTCTTTGGCTTCTTTACTGTCTGAGATTGATCTGTTGTTTTCTTTAATGTTTTCTGTCTATTGTTATTGCTGTGTAAGTGCTGATGGTGTTATTGTTGTTACTTTACCATCTTCCTTTTAAAGAAAATAACAGATATTGTTGTCTAACACTGCCATTAATATATTTATTGACTGAATAATTTACATTCGTATTGGTTAATTTTATGGTGTTTTGGTTTAATAGTTTAATACACTTACTTTTTTTAATCAAATTCTGACTGTGTGGCTTGATTTCAATTGTTAATTTATTTCATTTATTTATTTATTTATTATTTTATTGTTTTTGTACGTATGTTCGTTCGTTTGTTTGTTTGTTTACGTGTTTATGTATTCATTTATTTGTTTATTGTATCAATCCGCCAGAATGACTCAATAAGTGCTTCACCACAGACCTATCTAACATCACACAGACATATAAATAGCCTTGTCGGACTGTTAAGGGCACTTGAATACAAACATAAGCATACACAAAAACATACAGAAAAACAGGGATAAGTTACCGAAAATTGCTTCTGCATATCCCACCTCCCTAGAGCCAAAAATGCACTTAATACATGTACCCAATTATCAATCCTAGGAAAAAGTACGTAAGACTTTATCAAACACATACCCACATCCTCTTACAGCGTGGAATGGAAAGTTTTGGGGCTTTTCCTGGAACAGACATAAAGGAAAAGTGAAGAAAAGAAACAGACAACTGAAGAACAAGCAAGTTTGCCAAACCATCTGTGTGTGTGTTTGTGGGCTGTTTGTTGATTTTTATCCAGATATGTCTAAGTTTGTCATGATATGTATATATGGGTGTCTCCTCTTTGCTGGTGGTGGTGCTGTTGTTGCTGTTGTTGTAGCTGTTGTTGTCGGCCATCATGCTGTGCCGATATTGGTGTGTATGTATGAATGTATGTGTATACGTCTGTTTGCGGGCATATGGATATATGCACGTATTTACTGTTATTTGTTATTTTCATCTCTTACCAGTTTATTCATCTACATACTCCTTAATTTTGTATTCATTTATTCACTATCTCACTTCTTATTCACTTACTGGCTTGCTTGCTTGCTTACTTGCTTGCTTACATACTTACGTATCTATGAATAAGAAAATATTAGCTTCATCTAATTGGTAGATGGCGGAGCATTTGGGCATTGACTAGAGGGGAGGGGGTTCTGTTATGTGAGACGAGTTTATACGGAACAGCTTGTTGGGTTGTGATTCATATCTTTAATTATTTATTTATTTACTTTTTATGTATGTTCCTTTTCTGAAGGTAAGATACACACACACATGCCATTTACATGTAACCAAGATTATTCCAGTGGTAGGCTGACAAAATACAAGTATAAAATTTAGACTAGGTAAAACAGTCTAGGTAGGGCCTCAGGACCTGGCCAGCTCATGGGTTTATGTGCAGGCTTTCTTATGTATGGGGACAATAATAGATTTGGCCCATTCTGTGGGGAAAATATCATTTTCAAATAACCGATTAAATAGAATGACTATAAAGTTTAACACTGAATCGCTGGAATGCTTTAACATTTCTCCCAGAATTTTGTCTAGTCCAGCACTTTTACCATTTTTCAGTTTTTCTAATACTGTCAATTATCTCCCTTCACACAGAGAGACACAGAGAGAGAGAGAGAGAGAGAGAGAGGAGAGGAGAGAGAGAGAGAATATGTATGTGTGTGTGTATATGTGTGAGTGTGAGAAAGAGAGAGAGAAAGAGAGAGACAGAGAGAGAGAGACAGAGACAGAGACAGACAGACAGAGAGAGACAGAGACAGACAGAGACAGAGAAAGAGAGAGAGAGTCCATGTCTGTTTCTGTGTGTGTGTCTGCGCGTGCTTGATATGTGTGCTGTGCGTATTTAATTTCATGCATGAGTGTGTGTGCGTATGTATGTGTCTGTCTGTGTGAGTCTGTGTGTGTGTATCTCTATGTATGTTTGAGTGTGTGTGTTTGTGTGTCTCTGTGTCTGTGTCTGTGTCTGTGTCTGTGTCTGTGTGTGCGTGATTGAGTAAGTTTGCGATTTCTAATGCGTAACAAATATTAAGTAGATATTTGATTATACTTTACGTCTATCGATTCTTAACCATTGTCTTATTGTGGTTGATATGTTTTCATCATAGTGGTAGGGTTGACATGTGTTTGTTTTAGATGTGTTTGCTTCTGGGGTTGACATGTGTTTGTTTATAGATGTGTGTGCTTCTGTCTCTCATGCTTTTGTGAAGTGTTTCAGGCTCTCGTAAAAAGAGGGATTTTACAAATAGCCGTACTATTATTTTTTATCTATGATATTGTACAGTATATCGACTTTTAATCTTGAGTTTTCTGAACTGGTTCCCCACCCCCACCCCCACCCCACACCAATTTTCTCTAATCATTACAGCCATGCATTATATAAAAAGCAGGAAATATGTTATTCCTGATAGCTTTATCTATACGCAGTACAGTCTCAATTGATGCCGAGGACTAAATGTGTGACAAAGTACGATTTGTTCTCGTTCTCTCTCTCTCTCTCTTTCTCTCTCTGTCTGTCTGTCTGTCTGTCTCTCTCTCTCTCTCTGTCTCTCTCTCTCTGTCTCTCTCTCTCTCTTTCTCTCTGTCTCTCTCTCTGTGTCTCTCTCTCTCTTTTTCTGTCTCTCTCTCTCTCTCTCTGTCTGTCTGTCTCTCTCTGTCTCTCTCTTTCTCTCTGTGTCTGTCTGTCTGTCTGTCTCTCTTTCTCTCTCTCTCTCTCTCTCTCTCTCTCTCCTCTCTCTCTCTCTCTCTCCGCTCTCTCTCTCTCTCTCTGTCTCTCTCTATCTCTCACCCTCTCTTTTTCTCTTTCTGTCTGTGTGTCTCTGTATCTGTCTCTCTCTCTCTCTCTCTCTCTCCTCTCTCTCTCTTCTCTATCTCATTCGCTCTCTTTCTCCATCTCTCTCCTGCTTGTATAAGGAAAACACTGTAATTTACACAAGTTGAAAACTGAGTTTCAATTTAAGCGTGTATTGTGTAAGGTGGGTATCTCTGCACTTTAAAACCCACGAATTATCTGTAACTGAAGGCACTATACCGGGCGGTGTACAAACACATATGACGTGATGCAATCCACGCAGGTGTAGGCTTTTATACGAGTTGTTAGCACACACACACACACACGTGCACGGGCGCACGCACGCACACACGCACACACACACGACACACACACACAAACACACATACACATAACATACACACACATACACGCACACAAACATACACACATAACATACAGACACGTACACGCGCACATACACACACACACACAACACACATACACACACATATATACACACATACACACACATAACATTAACACACACACACACACATATATATATATACATACATATTTATATGTATATCTATATACATATATATACATATGTATATATAAATACATATATATGTACAAATATATATACATACAACACACACACATACCACACACACAACACACACACACACACACACACACACACACACACACACACACACACACACACACACACACACACACACCTGTCGATTGTCGTAGCAATTATTTGACAAGTCTCGATCAGCAGAACCTATGCCTCACTAATCTTTTCGAGAAGAAAACAAAACATAAAGTAGTCAAGCCATTCTGGCATCTTCCTTTTTTAACACACACAAAAATCACAAATTGTGTTGTTTATCAATTCTCAAGCCATGCTAGCAAACTCCCTTTCTTATACTAAAACACACACGCACA
>CM060306.1:42621982-42641982 GCA_030674185.1 Monoplex corrugatus
ATCATCAACTCTCTGTCCAATCACAATATGACTCAACACATTTCTGAACCAACCCATCAAAAAGGTCACATTCTTGACTGGATCATTTCTCGTGATAACCACAATTCCGCTACTGACAACTGCTTAGTTCTTTCTACCCGTCTAACTTCAGCCCTTCCATCTGACCACTCTGCAATTCTCTGTTCTCTCGACATTTCTCCTCCTTCCCGTACAATGCCCACAATGACTCGACGCAATCTCAAACCTATCGACCTCTCCACATTTTCATCTGATGCCTCCCGTCTCCTTTCTGAAAAGTCACATAACCTTGCCGATGAATTCTATACTACTCTCCACCATCTTCTGGACACTCATGCTCCAGCCACAACCCGTCTTTTACCTGACCGCCCCCTACCCCTTGGCTCAGTCATGAGATTGCCTGTGCAAAACGTGCCCGCCGCAGAGCAGAGCGCCGTTGGCGCAAATCCAAACTCACTGCACACAGGCAACTTTTCCAAGCCTCTAAAACAAAAGTATCCACCCTCATTGCATCAGCAAAAACAAGCTATTTCCAAACCAAAATCCTGAATGCCTCTTCTTCAAAAGAACTCTTTACAACCATGAATCATCTCCTTGGCACACGAAAAGATTTACCTCTCCCAACAAAACATACAAATGAAGAACTCCCATCTGTATTCTCCAAGTATTTCACCATCAAAATACAAACTCTTCGTGACAGGCTTGACAGGACACCCTGTCAACCATGCCCACCTGACCCTTCCTTCTCTGGCACACCTCTTACTACTTTTACCCCAGTCTCACAAGAAGAAATTTTCAACACAATCAGATCCATGTCGTTCAAAACCTGCGAACTGGATCCTCTTCCAGGTTCTCTCTACTCCGACTGTCTCCCTACTCTCCTCCCATTCATCACTGACATCATCAACACTTCTCTTCAAACTGGAACTGTCCCAGATTCTTTCAAGTCTGCTATTGTTCACCCTCTCCTCAAGAAACACAATTTAGATCCAAATGAACTGAAAAATTACAGGCCTATCTCTAATCTCTCTTTCTTGTCAAAACTCCTTGAAAAAGTCGTCCTCAACCAGCTGAACTCTCACCTGTCTGTCAACAATCTCCTCAATCCTTTCCAGTCAGCCTACCGCCAGTGCCATAGAACTGAAACTGCCCTACTACACATTCTCAACAATCTCCTCCTTGCAACTGATACTGGCAAAGTCTCTCTCCTCACACTCCTTGATCTGTCTGCAGCCTTCGATACCATTGACCATGGTATTCTCCTTTCTAGACTTCATCATACTTTTGGCATCTCTGACATTGCTCTCTCCTTTTTCACTTCGTATTTATCAAACAGAAAACAAACTGTTCTCATCAATGGCACTTACTCTCAACCTGCATACCTGACCTGTGGTGTTCCACAAGGATCTGTCCTTGGCCCTGTTCTTTTCACTCTTTACACCTCCCCCCTGTCCACCATCATCAACTCCCACTCTATAAAACACCACTTCTATGCTGATGACACCCAACTTCAAGACAGTGACTCACCTGATAATATACAGCGCCTGTTGACTCGCACCACTGAGTGTTACTCGGACATTAAGAACTGGATGACGTTCAACAAACTTCAGCTTAATGACGACAAGACAGAAGCTATCCTCATTGGCACCCGTCAGAAACTTTCTCAGCTGCCTCCTCTTTCTCTCCCATTATGTAACACATCAGTCCCAATTTCTGATTCAGCTAAAAACCTTGGTGTCTGCATTGACTCTACCCTCTCCATGAACAACTTTGTTTCTCAAACTGCCAGATCTTGCTACTATCATCTCCATCGTATAAGGCTGATCAGGAAGTATCTCTCTGTCGAAACAACTGCAAAACCCGTTCTCTCCTTCATAATGTCTCGCATTGACTATTGCAATTCACTCCTGTCTGGTCTTACTGCCTCCACCATTCACATCCTACAGCGCATTCAAAACAATGCTGTACGCCTTGTACTCAAAAAGAAAAAAGCTGACCACATATCTCCTCTCCTGGCACAACTTCACTGGCTCCCTGTATCAAAGCGCATACAGTACAAACTAGACACCATGTGCTACAAAAGCCTCAATAACGCAGCCCCCGATTACCTGTCAAGCCTACTTGAGATCTATCTTCCCTCACGTACCCTCCGCTCTGCCTCCGATCCTCACTCAACCCCCCCCCCCCCCCCTCTGCAGCCTGTCTCCGCTCGGAGGGGAATCACATGGTTATAATATATAATTGTATATGCTATGCTCTCTATAATTTTCCATTGCTTTTATTCTTGCTTTTATTGCTTTTATTCTTTCTCCCCATTTATAGCCATGCGTGTGTGTGTGTGTGTGTGTGTGTGTGTGTGTGTGTTTGTGTGTGTGTGTGTGTGTGTGTGTGTGTGTGCGTGCGTGTGCGTGCGTGCGTGCGTGCGTGCGTCCGTGTGTGCGTGTGTGTCTGCTTCAGCGCTTAGATTTGATTTTATCAAGATTTTGCGCTATATAAATATTGTAATTATTATTATTATTATTATGTCACTGTCAACTGCAGCGATTCTTTTTCTTTTGCCGGTGTCTTTCAACTGCAGAGGTATCTAAATTCGCGACTTCTCTTTCCTTGTCCCTTATCGATAATTATAAATCTCTGCTCTCTGGCTTTCCGGCATTCTCAGCAGTTGTGTCCAGCGTATCCAGAATTCTGTGGCCCGCCTCCCCCCGCCCCCAAAGAAAAAAAAAGCACGATCAAATCACTCCCTTGTTTCAGTCCCTCCATTGACTACCTGTTACTCAAAGAATTCCAAACAAAATGGAAACGTTCTGCTACAGGTGTATTAACTGTTTTACACCTACTTATCTCTGTCACCACCTCCGAATGTACACCCCTGCCTGGCATCTTCGTTTTGCTCTGATGCTGTTTGTTTACAATTTCCATAACAGAGATACCTGTTCCACCGTCTGTCGCCGCTCATTTTCTGTGTTCAGCTCATACAACTGGAACGATCTTCCCCAATCTCTCCGACAAACCCTTCCTTCAAATCTAACGTGAAGACATACCTTTTTGGTCCTGCAGTGATTTACCCCTTCACCTCCCCTCATGTCAGTCCACTCCTGTTCTCTTTCTCATGGTATGTACATGCATTGTTTTTGTCACTGTGAGAGAATGTTTGAACGAAACGGCGGACAACAGTGTACTCTTTAACCCTTTTCCTACCAACTAAATAGGTCACTGTACTAACTATTGACCAAGTAATGTTAGGAGAGAGACTTCAGAAACACTCAAATTACGCCTGTTTTTTGCCATTTTTGTCGCTTCAAACGTCGTGTAAACGCAGAAAGAAAATGACAAGAGTATACTCCCTTTGCCGGAAAAGGATCACGTCAGCAATGCGGTCATTTTCTATTTTTAAACTCGAAACTGAAACTTCGGTTCAGGGCACGAAATCCTCGTGACGCGGTCCGCGGAAAGAGAAAGTTGAGTCACGAGGATCTCGTGTCGCGGTATGGAATGTGTTGATTTGATTTCTACATCAAGATGTAACGCTTTATAAATATCATCATCATCACTATCATCATCATCATCATCATCATCATCATCAACATCATCATCAACATCATCATCATCAACATTATCATTACACCCAGGCGGGTGCCAAATGACTGAGCACTGGATCTCTACAGTTCTGAGTTTGACCCTGCACAGTAACGCCTGGTGAATAAACGGTGCAGATTCTTTTCGATCTCTCAAGCCAACATATGTGCACACCTGCTGGTGTTTCAATTCCCATCGTATGTATGCGCACGCAGGACATCAAATACACAGGTTAAAGATCCTGTGAGTCATGTAAGCGCTCGGAGAAACAGGAAAATGCCCAGCACGCACATCATCGTTTTCCATTATGTCGTAATTCCCTCCCATTTTTTTCCCCTCCCTATTTCACGCTAAGACCTAGTCAGGGCACAGGATTACGCGCATGCTTAAGGAGTCTGCCTGATAATCATTGGTGAAATGGGTAGAGAATTGTCCGAATGCGATGAACCCTGCTTGAACAAAGTGCAAACTTTTAACACAAATTCATACCCCACGTTTCGGTAGCTTTAATTCCTATTCATTAATAAAATCAACAAGGGCAAAGTACATACAACGTCAGACGAATACCTGCGCATACCGGCAAAAAGAGAAGAAAAAAACACGTGAGGAGAGGAGAGCAGTGACGGAGGGCGGGAGTGGGGGCGACCCACGAATACTTCAAATGTTTTTTGCTGCTGATTCTGCCAATACGCGTCGGTAAACGGCTCAGCCCATTTGGCATATTGGAAAACTAATTGTTCGGGATGGGTCATCTCGCTTACGGAATGTATTTTCTGGCGTCAATGTTATGTGGGGGAGAAAACTGCGCACTATGTTGAAAAATAATTATCCGACTTTTTTTTTTTTTTTTTAAAATTCCGCTCGGGGGCGGAGTTCAGTTCTGCGGAGTTTTATAGACGTGTGGACTGTGTGGACTGGATGAAAAAGTAGCAGTGGGCTTAAGTCGGGAAAGAGGAAGTGTGGGCGTGCTCGTATGCATAGTCTACATGCACATGCGCGCTGGCGCGCGCGCATGCTCACACGTAGAACTACTCAAGAAGGCGTTGCTGCGCTTGCATGATCTCATTTGTCAACACTATAAAAGTTGATCCGAAAATAACTGGTTACGGAACTTATCAGATTTCGTAATTATATACTGTACTTCGCATGTCTCTATCGATAGATGAGAGAGAGAGAGAGAGAGAGAGACAGACAGACAGACAGACAGACACAGACACAGACACACAGAGAGAGACAGACAGACAGGGAGAGAGAGACAGAGACAGACAGACAGACAGGCAGACAGAGAGACAGAGAGAAAGAAAACAAGAGAGAGACAGACAGACAGAGAGGCAGACAGAGAGACAGAGAGAAAGAAAAAAGAAAGAGACAGACAGACAGACAGACAGACAGACAGAGAATAAATACACCACGTCAAAAGTCTTATTTCTCTGAAAAAAACAACAAGCAACAGACACTGGCAGCGGGACAAGAAAAGTGACAGACGAAGTGAAGTACAATGATGAGGCAGACAGAGAGACAGAGAGACAGAGAGAAAGAAAAGAGAGAGAGAGACAGACAGACAGACAGACAGACAGAGAATAAATACATCACGTCAAAAGTCTTATTTCTCTGGAAAAACAACAACAACAACAACAACAACAAGCAACAGACACTGGCTACGGGTCAAGGAAAGTGACAGACGAAGTGAAGTACAATGATTAAGTCTGCTGCTATGTATTTTACTTTATACACTCTGTATGACTGCGACCATGAAAATAGTCCGTCCACATTTTAGACCTGTAGAATTTTATGTCCCCTTTAACCTGCACAGAATCTAACACACACACAGACACACACACACACACACACACACAAATATATATATAATATATATATATATATATATATATATATATATATATATACACTCACACACACACACACACATACACACACACATATATATACACACTCACACACACACACACACTCACACACACACACTCACATCACACACACACACACCCCCACACACACACACACATATATATATATATATATACACTACACTCACACACACACACACACACGCGCGCGCGCGCAGCCACACCACGCACACACACACACACTACACCACCACACACACACACACACACAACACGCACACACACACACACACTCTCTCACTCACACACACACACACACACACACACTCACACACTCACTCACTCTCACACACACACTCACACACACACACACACACACACACACACACACACACACACACACCACGCACACACACACACACACACACATACACACACACACACACACGCACACACACACACACACACACACACCACCACGCACACACACACACACAAAAACATGCACCACACACAAACACACCACACACACACCACACACACACACACACACACACACACCACACACACACACACACCACACCACACACACACACACACACACCACACACACACACAACACACAACACACACACACCGCACGCACACACACACACACACTAACACACCACACACACACACACACACACCACACACACACACACACACACACACACACACACACACACCACACACACAACACAGCACACACACACACACACCAGAGGGACGAGATGACTGCAGGCTGTGAAAGAAATCTGTTTCTTTGCCAGTTTCAGACAGACAGGTTAAAGATCAAAATCACAAACGAGCCTCACAACATCTCAGCAAGGATTCTTTGGTCGTGTACGAACAAAATTTGACCAAACCTGAACCACATTTTTTTCGTATTTTGTTCTTACCAACAAATGCTTATTATCAATTAACATCAGGAAGAGAGTTGTTGGGTGTTAGAACCGATACTGTTGAACGGTTCTGAAGCGAGGACAGTCAACACGGAAAAGTCAGAAGCAACTGAAATGTGGTTTTTAAAGAAGAATGTTAAGAGTTCCATGGACAGAAAAGAAAACAAACGAGACAGTCTTGAAGGAAGCAGACACAAGACGATCATTAATAAAGAAGATTAAAAAAAAAAAAGACAACATTTATAGAACATTTTATGAGGAAAGAGAAATTAGAGCAAGTGGTCACAACAGGAAAGCTGGAGGGAAAAAGAGCACCAGGTAGGCTCAGGGAGAAAATATTGGATGGACGTGCAGGGTGGCTAAGGACAGAGAGGATGGAAGGAGTGCTTGCAGCGACAAGGGATAGATTTTATGGAAAGCCATGATCGCCAACGCTATGCGGCAAAGCACAATGATGATGATGATGATGATGATGATGATGATGATGATGATGAATGATGAGCAGTCCCCTATCCTTTTAATCCTCCACCCACCCATTCAACAACAACAAAAAACCCAACCTATAACATACAGTCTGCAGGAATAAAAATGTACATAAAGTATAATCATGTCACCTGTGAACCGATCTCGATAAAAAACAAAACAAAACATGAACAGTATGTATGGTGATACTGTGAAAGTCATCGCTTGAACATTCATAGAAATCAACTGATTTACAAAATATGTATATGCAAGAAACGTGTTTGATGGGCCAGATGAGAGAAAGAAAAAAAAAAACCAAGGAGAGTGATTTGTGTGGCTTGACCACATATTCAGAAAATAAGGAGAATGGAAACGAAAAGGATGAGGTACGAGAAAAAAATACGGGTGGGGTAACAATGTTTCAGATCTTAGTATGCCTTCTATGCACTGCCAAGGCCTTGAGGTTCCACCTGCCTTTCACGCGCATGATTCGTATCCAGTTAACCTGACAGAGCCAGTGTGTATCATACAAACACTGGAACTGTTCTTTTTCATTCTGAACATTGGAACTCTATCAAAAGTAACATTGCACAACCCGCTGCAAAGCGGAGTTTATTGGTTTTTAACTTCCCCATATGCTGACTATGCGCCCACAGTAAAGGAGTGCACAGAGGAAGGGAGAGAGAGAGAGAGAAAGAGATAGAGAGAGAGAGTGACAGAGATAGAGAGACAGAGAGAGTGAGAGGGCAGAGACAGAGAGACTGACACAGTCAGACAGATAGACAGACAGACTGATAGAGACCAGAGACAGAGCCACAGAGAGATAAAGACAGACAGACAGAGAGAGAGACAGAGAGAGAGGAAGGAGCGAGAGAGAAAGAGAGAGAAACAGAGACAGAGAGAGTGAGAGAAAGAGGGAGAAATAAACAGAAACGGATAGACAGAGAGACAGAGACAGAGACAGAGACAGGCAAAGGAAGAGTAGTAGTAAGTAAGAAATGTATGACTCAATTACCATGGTTCAATGTGCAATGGTTGTAGGAGGCAATCGATCTTCTGTACCTGTAAGAGATAATGACATGGTTTTTGTATCTGTGGGCGATGGAACTTTAACGATGAGCGCGCATCACAGACGTGGTGGGTGCGGTTGACATTCGTCGTGTGTGGTTGCATGATATATGACCAGGTCTATATTTGAAAACGTTTCAGCTTTATTTAAAACTCAGAGAAATGTGGCTGATCTGCCATTCCACTTGAGTTTGATGACGTCAAGGACAAAAGAATGACTTACGTGCTCGTATTCGTCCTACAGCCAATGTCCTTCAGCAAACTGAAACACGTCTCATCGAACAGTTCTAAAGAATGAGAAACCCTGGGAGACATCATTGCTATAGCGCAATGAAGGTATGTCAAGTTGTGAAGAAGAGTTCAGTCCGTGAATCTGAAGGAAGTGATCCAGTGACCTCCTCTGAAAGCTTTCATGGATGACACAACAGTCTTGTCCACGGATGAGGGAAGAGACACACCAAATCTTAAAGCAGCTGGATGAGGTGGTGGCCTCTTCAAGAATGAGGTCAAACCTAAGAAATCCCGAAGTCTCTCACTGCGAAAAGGAAAAGTGGCAGATTCAGTCAAATTCATGGTAGCCAACCAAGCCATCCCCACTGTCACAGAAGAGCCAGTAAAAAGTCTCGGAAGATGGTATGATGACTCCCTGAAAGACACACAAAGGGGATGTGAAACCAAGCAAACAGCAGAAGAAGGCCTGAAGAAAATAGATAACTGCGGACTGCCAGGCAAATACAAAGTCTGGTGTCTACAGTTCATGCTGATACCAAAGCTGCTGTGGCCACTGCTAATCTATGACATTTGCACCAGCACAGTCGAAGCAATGGAAGCCAAAATCAACAAATACACAAGAAAATGGCTCGGTGTCCCACCTGGTCTCACTGATGTTGCATTCTACTGTCGTCAAGCAATGCTGAAGCTACCTCTGAAATCCATAGTGGAGGAATACAAAGTTGGAAAAGCAAGACTGTTGAGCATGCTGGAGGAATCGGAGGACAATATCGTGAGAGCAGTTCATCCAAAGCTGAGAACTGGCAGAAAGTGGAAAGTCCAAGAGGCTGTAAACAATGCCAAGAGAAACCTCAGCATCAAAGAAATAATTGGACACACGCAAACCAACAGACAGGGACTGGGAGCAACAAAATGCAGTGGTGGTCCAAAGCCAAAGGAAGGAAAAAAGAGACATGATCATACAGGAGTTGAAGGAAGAAGAAGATGTCAAAAGAGTGCAGAAGGCAGTCCAGCAAGGTCAACAGGGGCAATGGACAACATGGGACAGTGCACTCCAAAGAAGTCTCAGCTGGAACGATATGTGGCACATGGCTCCTCTAAGGATAAGCTTCCTCCTCAGATCTGTATATGACCTGCTCCCCTCGAATGCAAACTTAGTGAAATGGGGGAAAGCAGACGACCCAGCATGTCCGCTCTGTCAGAAGAAACAAACAGTGGAACATGTCCTAAGCTCTTGCAAAGTAGCGCTAGCCCAAGGAAGGTATACATGGAGGCACAACCAAGTTCTGAAAGTGATCACAGATGTGGTTAGCGAAAAAACCATGACCCCAAACGCACCAATTGCTATGACAACGTTCTACAAAGCAGGAGGGAAACAGGTCTGGCCCGAAAGGGCTATGACAACCAGCACATTGCCAAAGGGTCTTCTGGATGGAGCAGTCGACTGGGAGTGTACAGCAGACCTCCCAGAGTGGAGAAATTACCCAGATGTCATCAGCAAGACAGGCATGAGACCAGACATCGCTCTCCACTCTGACTCCTCGAAACAAGTGATTCTGATAGAACTCACTGTGCCATACGAAAGCAGAATGGAAGAAGCACATATCTACAAGACCGAAAAATACGCAGGTCTTGCCAACACCCTGAAGAAAGCAGGTCTGCGGGTCAAAATCTTCGCCATAGAGGTCGGGCAAGAGGGTTTGTGGGCACCTCCGCTTATGATCTCATGAAACAACTCGCCATTTCTGGGAAGAAGAGGACTAGAGCCCTTAAAGCGATGGCAGAGGCAGCAGAAAGGAGCTCAAGCTGGATCTGGGCAAGGAGGAACCAAAAAAGTGAACTTCATAAGGATTAAATTCCCTACAGATGATGTGTGCCCCGTTAGCACATTGGTAAAACCGCGTACCGCAGATCTGAAGCGCAGAATCGCCCAGGTTCGATCCCCGGCGTGGGAAAAAAAAAAAAAAAAAAAAAAATTGACAACAGCAGAAGGGCATCCAGGAGTCATGACCTGGATGTGGCCCGGCCCCCCGAGAGTGTAAGGAATTCAGGGCCGAAACACTTGTCTAAAGGGGTTACTTCTCTGAAGACCTTCTGTTGTCTAGCTCTCCCTAGAGTTTCTTTCTACCTGCACATGGTCAGTCCATTGACTTCCGGGAATAGTTCGGAGGACATTCGGGAAAGACCGAAGGACACTGGGAAAGACTAGATCTGCGGGCTTTGTGGGTTGGCTTCCCACCTCGCCTTTGATAACATGCCACGAGTTTTCCAAATGAAAGATGCTCCCAGGATTCACCGAAAGGGGGAGAGAATGATGAATCCATCGGCACTGACTCCATCACGACTGGAAACGCACAACGGACCATGATCAATGACCAGTTGGAATTTCCGTGTGCGTGTGGAAGGAGATTCACCACCAAACGCGGCATGAAGATCCACAGGACAAAAATGGGCTGTTTGAAGACACATACGAACCAGCAGCAGCGCACTGCGATAGCAGGTGAGACGTTGGATGACCAAGGCCAGGAATTAAACCATAGTGCCAAGGACATCCACGCTGACGGTTCTGATGCGGATTTTGCACAAGCTCTTAACGCCAAACGTGGAAAACTCAATTTGCCGCCTGCCGGTGCAAAAGAACAATGGGAGAAATTAGATGAGGAACTTGTCCTTAAGCTGAATGCGCTAATAGGGAACAGTACGCTGGAACACAAACTTGACACATACGGAGACATCATATACTCTATCTGCAGGGACACTTATGGAGTGAAGCAGCCAAAGACAAAAACGCCTCCCCAAAATCCAGAAGACAGCAGCAGATGGAGAGCATCCGGAGGGAGAAAAGGAAGCTTAAAAAGCGAATGAAAACTGCCTCAGAATTCGAGAAGCAAGGGCTCCTGGAACTCTGGAAAGATCTGAAGGCCAAACACAATGCTCTCAGCAAAGTGGAATCAGCAAGGCGAAGAAAGAGCAAAAAGAAGAAGACTCAAGATCGTTTCTTCAAAGATCCCTTTGACTTTGCAAGAAAGCTGTTTGAACAACCCAAATCAGGGACTCTCACAGTGGGCAAGGAAACCCTAGAGCAGCATCTCAGGGAAAACATATTCCGATTCTCAGCGCGAGGCACCACTTGAAATCCAAAATCTGGTTTGGCCTGCAGCGCCAGAAGGAAAATTCAATAACAAACCACCAACACTGGATGAAGTGAAGAACGTAGTAAAGAAAGCCAGAGCCAAGTCAGCACCTGGACCAAACGGAATACCATACCTGCTCTACAAGAAATGCCCAAAAGTGCTCGAGTGGCTCCACAAGATGATTCGATCAGCATGGAGGAACCAGAAGATCAGCGACCAATGGATGAGAGCTGAAGGAGTGTACATTCCGAAGGAGCAGAACTCCAGCAGCATCAATCAGTTCAGGCCAATATCACTTCTGAACGTCGAGGGAAAATCTTCTTCTCTGTTATGGCAGCAAGATTGACAAAATACCTGACTGAAAACAAGTATCTGGATATGTCAGTCCAAAAGGGAGGCATACCAGGAATGCCTGGATGCTTGGAACATGCCACGTTGATTTGGGATGCCATCCAAAAAGCAAGAACAGAGAAGAGAGACATTGACGTAGTTTGGCTTGATCTGGCGAATGCATATGGATCAGTTCCACACGATATGATCCAGCTGGCTCTTGAAATGTATCACATCCCAGAAAACATCCGAACAATGCTGAGGAAGTATTTCCAAGGGTTCTCAATGCGGTTCTCTACCAAAGAATACACCACGGACTGGATAGACCTAGAGGTGGGCATTGCAATGGGCTGTGCAATCTCTCCCATACTGTTCGTGTTGGCAATGGAAGTCATCTTGAAAGCTGCAATGAAGAGTTCAGGTCCAGTGAATCTGGGAGATGGATACCAGATGCCTCCTCTGAAAGCTTTCATGGATGACACAACAGTCTTGTCCACGGATGAGGAAGAGACACACCAAATCTTAAAGCAGCTGGATGAGGTGGTGGCCTCTTCAAGAATGAGGTTCAAACCTAAGAAATCCCGAAGTCTCTCACTGCGAAAAGGAAAAGTGGCAGATTCAGTCAAATTCATGGTAGCCAACCAAGCCATCCCCACTGTCACAGAAGAGCCAGTAAAAAGTCTCGGAAGATGGTATGATGACTCCCTGAAAGACACACAAAGGGGATGTGAAACCAAGCAAACAGCAGAAGAAGGCCTGAAGAAAATAGATAACTGCGGACTGCCAGGCAAATACAAAGTCTGGTGTCTACAGTTCATGCTGATACCAAAGCTGCTGTGGCCACTGCTAATCTATGACATTTGCACCAGCACAGTCGAAGCAATGGAAGCCAAAATCAACAAATACACAAGAAAATGGCTCGGTGTCCCACCTGGTCTCACTGATGTTGCATTCTACTGTCGTCAAGCAATGCTGAAGCTACCTCTGAAATCCATAGTGGAGGAATACAAAGTTGGAAAAGCAAGACTGTTGAGCATGCTGGAGGAATCGGAGGACAATATCGTGAGAGCAGTTCATCCAAAGCTGAGAACTGGCAGAAAGTGGAAAGTCCAAGAGGCTGTAAACAATGCCAAGAGAAACCTCAGCATCAAAGAAATAATTGGACACACGCAAACCAACAGACAGGGACTGGGAGCAACAAAAATGCAGTGGTGGTCCAAAGCCAAAGGGAAGGAAAAAAGAGACATGATCATACAGGAGTTGAAGGAAGAAGAAGATGTCAAAAGAGTGCAGAAGGCAGTCCAGCAAGGTCAACAGGGGCAATGGACAACATGGGACAGTGCACTCCAAAGAAGTCTCAGCTGGAACGATATGTGGCACATGGCTCCTCTAAGGATAAGCTTCCTCCTCAGATCTGTATATGACCTGCTCCCCTCGAATGCAAACTTAGTGAAATGGGGGAAAGCAGACGACCCAGCATGTCCGCTCTGTCAGAAGAAACAAACAGTGGAACATGTCCTAAGCTCTTGCAAAGTAGCGCTAGCCCAAGGAAGGTATACATGGAGGCACAACCAAGTTCTGAAAGTGATCACAGATGTGGTTAGCGAAAAAACCATGACCCCAAACGCACCAATTGCTATGACAACGTTCTACAAAGCAGGAGGGAAACAGGTCTGGCCCGAAAGGGCTATGACAACCAGCACATTGCCAAAGGGTCTTCTGGATGGAGCAGTCGACTGGGAGTGTACAGCAGACCTCCCAGAGTGGAGAAATTACCCAGATGTCATCAGCAAGACAGGCATGAGACCAGACATCGCTCTCCACTCTGACTCCTCGAAACAAGTGATTCTGATAGAACTCACTGTGCCATACGAAAGCAGAATGGAAGAAGCACATATCTACAAGACCGAAAAATACGCAGGTCTTGCCAACACCCTGAAGAAAGCAGGTCTGCGGGTCAAAATCTTCGCCATAGAGGTCGGGGCAAGAGGGTTTGTGGGCACCTCCGCTTATGATCTCATGAAACAACTCGCCATTTCTGGGAAGAAGAGGACTAGAGCCCTTAAAGCGATGGCAGAGGCAGCAGAAAGGAGCTCAAGCTGGATCTGGGCAAGGAGGAACCAAAAAAGTGAACTTCATAAGGATTAAATTCCCTACAGATGATGTGTGCCCCGTTAGCACATTGGTAAAACCGCGTACCGCAGATCTGAAGCGCAGAATCGCCCAGGTTCGATCCCCGGCGTGGGAAAAAAAAAAAAAAAAAAATTGACAACAGCAGAAGGGCATCCAGGAGTCATGACCTGGATGTGGCCCGGCCCCCCGAGAGTGTAAGGAATTCAGGGCCGAAACACTTGTCTAAAGGGGGTTACTTCTCTGAAGACCTTCTGTTGTCTAGCTCTCCCTAGAGTTTCTTTCTACCTATAGACAAAAAGGTATGTTTTCAAGTTAGGAAGACAGTTTGTGGCTGTCGAATAGACAAGGGAAGCTCGTTCCAGTTGTATGGACGAAACACAAAACGAGCGGGAGACTGACTGTGGAGCATATGTATCGAGGAATTTGTAACAAGCAGTATCAGAGGCAGAACGAAGAATAAAACATATATTTCCTAAAAGACAGCGACTCATGGATTGAAATTCATTCACGAGGAATTTGTAACCAAGCAGTATCAGAGGCAGAACGAAGAATAAAACATATATTTCCTAAAAGACAGCAACTCATGGATTGAAATTCATTCACAAACTGAAGACCAGATATGCTATGAATTCACATTTAATTAGCGATTAGTATTATGCACAGATGCTATAAATGATATCCATCAATAATAGTAGGAGTGTGTTTTTTTTTTTCTTCTTTTTAATTTAACGTCTAGTCACAAAAGCACTTTCACACAATCAAGTTACATGCTAAGATTAAAAGATAAAAAGGTGGGTGGACTGAGGGGGGAACAGGATTATCTTTTGAAGACACTGTAAAATATTAAAGTGGTAATGAAACATCAAACGAGAAAGAAAAACGCAATACAAGGTTGAGAATAATATCAAGCTTAATCAATCTGTCCACGTGTGTGTTTTTGTATGTCTGGGTGGTGTGTCGAGCGTGTGTGTATGCGTTTATATGTTTGTTCATTAATCCAACAATAACAACACCACACAAACAACGACAATAATACCTTTATATTCAAAAGGCAGTTGTTCATATAAATTGTAATCAAAATTTTAACAAAGAAATGAACTAGAGGAAAAAAACATGAAATACGAGGTATAGAACAATCAGACTTAATCGATGGAAGCGACCTACAGGACTGTGCAGTAAATTCTTGCAAATTGCAAATACAAAACGAAATCAGCATCTGTTTATAGATATAAGAGAAAACAGAGCATCTGATCATAACAGGGAAGCTGGAGGGAAAGAGAATACCAGGTAGACCCAGGGAGAAAAAATTGGACGGACTTGCAGGGTGGCTGAGGACGGAGAGGGTGGAAGATGTATTTGCAGCGACAAGGGATAGATTCGTATGAAGGACCATGATTGCCAACACCATGCGGCAGGGCATATGATGGCGATGATCTCACACACACACACACACACACACACACACACACACACACACACACACACACACACACACACACACACACACACACATGTATCTACATATACATATATATATATATATATACATATATATAATGTGTGTGTATATATATATATATATATATATATATATATATATATATATAATGTGTGTGTGCGTGTGTGCATGTGTGTGTGTATGTGTGTGTGAGAGTATGTGTGTGTGTGTGTGTGCGTGCGTGTGTTGTGTGTGTGTGTGTGTGTGTGTGTGTGTTTATGTGTGTTGTGTGTGTGTGTGTGTGTGTGTGTGTGTGTGTGTGTGTGTGTGTGTGTGTATGTGTGTGTAAATTTATCAGTAATGCAGAAAAAGTGATTGCTCATTATGATCAGAGAACACAACGTCAATTTGAGGAACTTCAATAAAACAATGTTAAGCATCAAATTTCACAATATGCAGATGATACAGAATTCACTTGAGATGAAGATACATAAACGTTTGAGATCTACATACTGTATAAATATCTTTTGAGGAATTAATGAAATCACCATACTGAAAAACATGAACACTAGAAACACTAGAGTGGCATTTGTCTCGGATCGAAAGTTTAAAAGAAAAAATAAAAGCCATTCCATGTACGCAGCGTATTGAGGTTGAAGAGAATCCATTCATGGAAGTAAACATCAAAATCTAAGTAAGAAAGCACATAACGCCACTTGACATAGAGAGACGATCGAATTTGTGTTTCAGTTATACACGCATACAATAATCTTGAAACACACATATATGCTTTTTTTAAAAGGATCATTGCACTCAGGGAGGTTACCTTTCTGCTCACCTTTTTTTTTTCGTCCAATTTTCTACGCCATTTTAATGGCCACAGAAGTTGGAACAGTTTTTTTTACACAATGCGATGGTGATGATGACGATGTGGATGATGATTATGATGCTATGGAGTTCCATCTAGGACTGAGACCTCGTGACGGGGCTGTACCCTACGCTTACTATTATAATATATTCGGATGTCAAACAGGCCAGAGAGATACAGACACCTGTGGTGCTGGTCAGAAGATTTGAGCAAACCTCAATGACGCATCAGTGAAGTGGATCAGGCTGGACTGTATGGCCCCAGTCTTCTCAATGAGCGCATTGCACGCCCAACTCTGGGCAGGAGCCAGTTAGAGATGAAAAATCCCACAATTATATATTTTTGAAGGAACTGACGGGGATTCGAACCCACAACCTTCCAGTCGGTAGTCTGTTGCGTTAACCACTACATCACGGCGACTGGTAACACACATATATAGATAATATACTCACAGGAGAAACTCAAGACTCCAGGGATTTTAATGACTCAGGCCAACATACCCCTATCACAAGGTCAAGAAGGGGTTAGGATACGACGGGGGAACTGAAAAAAAAAACAACCACCTAAAAACACGAGAGAGAGAGAGAGAGAGAGAGAGAGAGACAGAGACAGAGACAGAGACAGAGACAGAGAGACAGAGAGAGACACACACACACAGACAGGCACACAGAGAGACAGAAACAGACAGAGCCCGAGAGGCATAGACAGACAGACAGATAGACAGGCAGAGAGAGACACAGAGAGAGAAAGAGACAGAGACAGAGAGAGACAGAAACAGAGACAAAGAACGAGAGAGAGAGAGAGAGAGAGAGAGAGAGAGAGAGAGAGAGAGAGAGAGAGAGAGAGAGAGAGAGAGAGAGAGAGAATAAGCTTAGTTTGTTAATATTTCCTTCCGTCTTTGCTGATCTTTTATGCCGGAGATCAAACGACTTGACTGATGACTTTATAAAAGAAGAGTACGTCATCGCCTCTTCAGTGTTTGACTACTGGCGACATATGACTGTACCCTGCATCCTGCTGTGAGCTGAAATCAGCCTGGCCTGGCATCAGATGTCCTTTTCCTGTAAAGAGAGAGAGAGAGAGAGAGAGAGAGAGAGAGAGAGAGAGAGAGAGGACAGAGACAGAGACAGAGACAGAGAGGGAGAGAGAGAGAGTGTGTGTCCATTTAAACTGGTAATGACAGAGTTTGTAATCGACATTGTAAACCTTGAAAAGAAATTAAACAAAAGTCTCTTTCTTGTTCAAGATAAAAAAAAAAAAAAACATGATCCACGCCTACAAGTAAATCACAAAACTTGTCACCAGTTTGGTCACGCTCTCAACTTCTCTTGCATCCATCCTTTAAACATTTGCGACGGTTGTTAAAAGGATGGATCTTAACATACATAAAAAAAACACCAGACTGTCGTAAACTGTCTCGTTTGATAAAAAGTATGTCCGGTCTTGAAAGTGTCAGGTCCTCAGACGTTGACAGTCACCCACAGCGTGTCTGGTTTTTCCTTTCCACCATCGGAAGTTGACGCGATCGAAGACGCCACCATCCCTCGCGACCTTAACTCTTTGACTCCCGCACGCTGTCCACAAGCATTCTGCACTGTCAACCATGCTAGCAAAGCAAAAACTTAACCCTTGGACTCTCTCACCCTATCCACCAGCTTCCTGCGGGAAGCTGGTGGATAGGGTGAGAGAGTCAAAAGGTTAAGTTTTTGCAGTTGGTGGATAGGGTGCGAGAGTCAAAGGGTTTAAATCAAAGAGACAACAATCGTGGGGTTTGGGTTAATAAAAGTGAATAAGAGTATAACATTCACCAAGGATGTCGCAACGGGATCGGCCAGTGGGGGCGGGCGTCACACGACCTTCTAGGCTGCGCTCACCTATTAGTAGAGAGAGAGAGAAAGAAAGAAAGAAAAGAGAGAGAGAGAGAGAGGCAGAGAGAGACAGAGAGAGGAACAGACAGACAGAGAGACACAGAGAGAGAGACAAATAGACAGACAGACAGACATATACAGAGAGACAGACAGACTGACAGACAGACACACACACACACAAACAGACAGACACTGACAGAGAGAGAAAGAGAGAAAGAGAGAGAGACAGAGAGAGAGACAGAGAAAGAGAGAGAGAGAGAGAGAGAGAGAGAGAGAGAGAGAGAGAGAGAGAAGCTGAATATTTGACGGAAGTGAAAATATACTGACTAACACGGGATACGTATCACGTAACGTTTACTACAAACCAGTCTGCATCATGGCCAATAAACGAGTCACTGAGTCCTGGCACGACAGATCAAAGTCATGAGTCTTTCACAACAATTTATGTTTGAATATGTTCAATAGAGATTCATCACACTTGGACAATTCCGTATGCGCTCTATTCAAATCTGCCAGCAGTTGTTAGACTCCCTGAGCCTGCGGAGCACGCTATGCGCTGGCAAGATCTTGAAATGGGTAGGAGATAAAAGGGATCTTTGAAAGACCAAAGATGACACTACCAGAACGATGGAAACATTAAGATGGGCACCAAAAACAGGACAGTTTTGAATGTTGCAGGCTGGGACTGAACTCGAGATATCAGAAATGGCGTCCAGGGCTCGGCCAGATCAAGAGGCGAATGTTTGCAGGTAAAATATTCATCAAAGAAAACTGTCCTCACCAGATGTAAACGTAGTTCATTTATCAATACAACACATCATCGGTTTTTTAGTTAGCATAAACCGTGACAGAGAATTCTACAATTCAGTTCAAGTGACTCGATCATTCATCACCACCTGTAGCGACTAAATTTCTAGGATTTCTCTCTTTCCTTTTTCTTTCAATTTTCCTCAAGACGCATTTATCATGTCTTTCAGCCAATGAACAGTATGGATCCTAAAGAGGTGCTATATATTTCAGCCAATGAACAGCATGGATCTTAAAAAGGTGCCATATTTTTCAACCAATGAACAGTATGGATCTTAAAAAGATACCTTAATTATCTCTCACCAATAAACAGCATGGATCTTGAAAAGGTGACATATCTTTCAGCGAATGAGCAGCATCGATCTGAAATGGAATACATATCTTTTAGCGAATGGACAGTCTCGACATTAAAAGAATATCATATCTTTTGGCGGATGCTGCTGATCATTATCTGTAAACTGTAAGTGTAGATTAAAGGTCTGTTTGGTTTGTCCAGATGGCTTGGAGGGAAAGTTCCTGCGTCCAATGTAAATGCACGAACGGAGTTTCGAGTATCCATCGCGAAACTTGTGCATGTCGCCTCCAGTTTACCCAACAGAGTATGGGTGGCCACTCAGGACTGAGCAACGTAATAACGATAATAATAATAATAATACCAATAATAATGATGATAATTTTAATAATAATGGTAATAAAAAAGTAATATGGTGATGAGGATCATCATCATCATCATCATCATCATCATCATCATCATCACAACGTAATGATAATAATAATGACGACGATGACGATGATGATAATAACAAAAACAATAATAAAATGATAATATTAATAGTGGTGATGATGATGACGACGACAACGATGTCGACAACAACGACGATGATGATGATGATGATGACGACGACTACGATGACGAGGATGATGCTGATGCTGATGCTGATGACAACGACGACGACGACGATGATGATGATGACGACGACGAGGAGGAGGAGGAGGAGGATGACAACGACGACAACGATGACGACGACGATGACGACGACGACAACAATGATGGTGACGATGACCATAATGATGACGACTGGTAAAGCACCCTCGTCTCAGAAAAGCTGTTAACGCTTCAAAGAGAGAGAAACACGTACAGCACAACTATAACTCAACTCCTACTGCTATGGTAAACACAGACCAACTTAGCGTTAAGTAAAAAAAGCAATACAAATTTATTGTTATAAAATTTCCACTTCTACAGGTCAAT
>CM060306.1:42644482-42649482 GCA_030674185.1 Monoplex corrugatus
TATAGGGTAGGCTGTAAGAGTTATGTTGGTTATCAGTCTCTCTGTGTGTGGGACAAGATCGAGACATCCCTTCTTGTCACATCGATGTTGTCAAGACAAATCAAGCTATTTTACGCTTGGCATTGAGACGTGAGATGCAGGAAACTGGCAGCATCACTGGGAACCGAGTGACATCTTTTCTCTATTCACCCACCTTCGTATTTACTTCAACAGAGGTGGAAAAGAAAGAGAAAGACAGTTGTTGAAGAGTCAGCAATATTTTCTCGGTTGTTCTTCCTTCAGTCTCGGTTGGATCAAAGAAGGGGACTGAGAATATAAACAAGGATGTCGAGGCATTGAAATAGTCTTCCTTTTCATACAACATGTTTATTCGGACAATCTGAATTATTTTTACAGTGACTTACAGTTTTCAAGATTTATGAACCCATTTAAACTTTAGAAAAAAAAAACAGCAGTATCAATATTAGGCTTGATGCTGTTGCTACCCCCACTGTGCCAGAAGGACATTACCAGCCGCAAGTTTGACGCTATGGGGAGGTACCCATTAAAGTAATCATTGAGTTCACTTGACTTTCAAGGTAAATAATGCACGAAACGTGTCGCGGGATCACAGGAAGGGAGAGCACTGGTATGACTTCACTATTTGTGTGACGTCACAAAAAGGCGCCTTATCCATCGCTTGAATCAAAATGACGGTGGTTGGTTATTTTTTCTTTCTTTTTTTATCTGTTTTACTGTTTCTCTTTTAGGGAAGGGGTTGAGGGAAGGATGGGAAGAGAGTAAAGGGTTTGAAGCGCCTTGCTGCTAAAACAGGATCTTCTTCCAAAGTCTAGACCAGCTTTGATAAAAGATCTGTTCAATAGACACCAGGAGTATAAAGAAAAAGATCCAACAATCTGTGGGCGTCATTTGTCCAGACTCATGACTAAGGCGTCTATTATTAGGTCTTTGCTGAACAAACTCCAGTATCTAATTTAGGCACAGTGCTTCTGTCCTCGATGAACTCCAGTGTGGACAGAACTGGTGTCCGTGGTATGCCTTATACAGGGTACGTTTTATGTTGTCATCATGGCTCTGCGCAGTCGGCTTTTATTTACTGTCACTGTTATTTTTGTTTAAAGCCCAGCCGACTGCGCAGAGCAACATCAGGGCTATAACCGCTTCAAAATATACGCAATACTTCAATAGGGAAAACAAACAGAAAATTAACTACACATGTATCAATGAATATGCGCACATGATCTAAGGAGATGCTCCTGGCGTTAACCACTCTGTCCAATTTCTCGCACAAGGGACTAAAAAAAAACATACCTGAATACAAACTTAACCGTAAATAAGGGCACTAAACAAATAAAGTACCTAAAATTGCTTCCGCATATCTCATTTCCCTAGAGCCAAAAATGCACTGAATACATGTACCCAATTATCAATCCTAAGAGAATGTACGCAGGATTTTATCAAACCTATACAGGTGAATGGACCAGTAAGGCAAAAATGATAGGAAGAAATGACGGAAAGCAAAGGTGAAAAAAGAAACAAAGACAGTGACAGAAAAGAGGAAATGTCTAGCACAGAATTTCCAGAAGGTGGAGATACTATTCATACTGAACTAGCCCCGGCATCCCACGGGGTCGTCGGCAAGCGCAATGGTCGAGTGGGTAAGGCATCGGACTTCTAATCGGATAGTCTTGGGTTCGCAATCGATCTTGCCAGGGTACCTCTTGTCTGGGTAACCTCATGCCTGGGTACCATTTGCCTGGGTACCACTTACCTGGTACCTCTTGCTGGGTACCTCTTGCCTGGATACTTCTTGTCTGGATACCTCTTGTCTGGATACCTCTTGCCTGGATACCTCTTGTCTGGATACCTCTTGCCTGGATACCTCTTGTCTGGGTACCACTTCCCTGAGTACTCTTGTCTGCGTACCTCTTGTCTGGATACTCTTGTCTCGGTACCTCTTGTCTGGGTACCTCTTGCCTGGGTACAACTCGCCCGGTACCACTTACTGGGTACCTCTTGCCTGCGTACAATTTGCCTGGGTACCACTTCCCTGGTACCTCTTGCCTGGGTACCCCTTGCCTGGGTACCTCTTGCCTGGGTACCTCATGCCTGGGTACCACTTGCCTGGGTACAACTTGCCTGAGTACCTCTTGCCTGGGTACAACTTGCCTGGGTACCTCATGCCTGGTAACCTCTTGTCTGGATACCTCTTGCCTGGGTACCTCTTGCCTGGGTACCACTTCCTGAGTACCTCATGCCTGGATACCTCTTGCCTGGGTACCTCATGCCTGGGTACCACTTGCCTGGGTACCTCATACCTGGATACCTCTTGTCTGGGTACCTCATGCCTGGGTACCACTTGCCTGGGTACCTCATGCCTGGATACCTCTTGTCTGGATACCTCTTGCCTGGTTACCACTTGCCTGGGTACCTCTTGTCTGGGTACCTCTTGTCTGGATACCTACTTGTCTGGATACCTCTTGTCTGAGTACCTCTTGTCTGGTACCTCTTGTCTGGACCCTTGTCTGGATACCTCTTGTCTGGATACCTCTTGTCTGGATACCTCTTGTCTGGATACCTCTTGCCTGGGTACCACTTGCCTCGGTACCTCTTGTCTGGGTACCTCTTGTCTGGGTACCACTTGCCAGGGTACCACTTGCCTGGGTACCACTTGCCTGGGTACCTCTTGTCTGGTAGTAAACACTGGAGATTTTTCCGATCTCTCTGCTCAACATGTGAGCAGATTTGTTAATGTCCCTACACCCTTTGTATGTATACGCATGCAGAATGTATAGTATGCACGTTAAAGATCCAGAAATCATATGTGTCTAGTGGCCTTGTGTGAAACGTAGGGGTACAAACACGCAACATGCACAGCCACAGAAGACAGAGTACGCACAGACTGTGCAGCAACAAACTGCCTGCGCAGTGTGAGCGTAACATCGCGCATATACGTATCCGAATCGGAACGCATCATAAAAAAATTCCTGCAAACGCAAACGTGCTTTCGTTCGCTTTATAAATGACGCGTTTGTCTTCATCCTTCTTTTCTCTCTCTCTCTCTCTCTCTCTCCTCTCTCTCTCTTCTCTCTCTCTCTCTCTCTCCTCTCTCTCTCTCTTCTCTCTCTCTCTCTCTCTCTCTCTCCTCTCTCTCTTCTCTCTCTCTCTCTCTGTTTCTGTTTTCTCTGTCCTTGTCTCTCTGTTTCTCTCTTTGTCTCTCTTTCTGTCTCTGTCTCGGTTTGTTTGTCTGTCTGTCTGCCTCTCTCTCTCTCTCTCTCTCTCTCTCTGTCTGTCTGTCTCTGTCTCTTCTGTTTCTCTCTCTCTCTAATATCCCTCTCTCTCTCTCTCTCTCTCTCTTCTCTCTCTCTGATTTCACTTCTTTGAATATCATACGACATAAATTACTGAAATTCTACGACAAGATTTTAAAAATCTTTTTCTTAATTATTTTAAACAAGTGATACAGATATTAATATACAAAACGAAAAAACAACGAAAAACAACAACAACAACACACACACACACACACACACACACACACACACACACACAACACACACACACACAACATACACACACACATCTATCTGTGTATCTATCTATGTATCTATCTATGTATCTATGTATCTGTCTATCTATCCATCTATCTATCTATCTCTCTATCTATCTCTATTCTCTATCTCTCTATTATCTATCTATCTATCTATCTATTATCTATCTATCTATCTATCACTATCTATCTCTCTACACATGTATCTATGTATCTATCTCTTTCTATATACACACACACATGTATAAATGTATATATATATATTATATGTATGTTATAGTGTGTGTGTATATATATATATATATATATATATATATATATATAGATGTGTGTGTGTGTGTGTTGTGTGTGGTGTGTGTGTGTGTGTGTGTGTGTGTGTGTTGTGTGTGTGTGTGTGTGCGTAATCACATTGTAACAAAAAGTTCAATTCTTGCGCGAAGATCGATATGCTTATAATACAAGTATACACATACGAGTATTTCACAGAGCTTGACCAACAACAGAAAATATTTAACGTGAAGAAACAAACAAACAAACAAACGCATGGAAACTTGTCATCATGCATGGGTTGATTGTTAAAATTTCACACTCGTTATCACATGTCATTACATTCACTGACCATGTCATCATCATCATCAGGTGCCCTGCCGCATGGCGTTGGTGACATGGACTTCCAATCATCTCTATCTCTCGTTGCCCCTAGCATCTCCCCCACCCTCCTCATCCCCAGCCACTCTGCAAGTCCGTCCAGCATTCTCTCCCTGGGTCTACCTGGTGCTCTCTTTCCCTCCAGCTTTCCCGTTGTGACCAGGTGCTCCAAATCCCCCTTCCTCATAAAATGGCCTATAAATGTTGCCTGTCTTTTCTTAATCTTCCTTATAAGTGATCTACTTGTGTCTGCCTCCATCAAAACTGTCTCGTTTGCTTTCTTTGCGGTCCATGGAACTCTCAACATTCTTCTGAGAAACCACTGACTATGTGTGTATCATAAATTGAGTAAACAGTATCAAGTTTCACTGATATGTGTGTATCATAAATTGAGTAAACAGTATCAAGTTTCACTGACTATGTGTGATCATAAATTGAGTAATCGTATCAAGTTTCACTGACTATGTGTGTATCATAAATTGAGTAAACAGTATCAAGTTTCACTGACTATGTGTGTATCATAAATTGAGTAAACAGTATCAAGTTTCACTGACTATGTGTGTATCATAAATTGAGTAAACAGTATCAAGTTTCACGACTATGTGTGTATCATAAATGAGTAACATATCAAGTTTCATGCTATGTGTGATCATAAATTGAGTAAACAGTATCAAGTTTCACTGACTATGTGTGTATCATAAATTGAGTAATCAGTATCAAGTTTCACTGATAGTGTGTATCATAAATTGAGTAAAAGTACAAGTTTAAGTTGTTATCAACGGTAAATATGACAGCCATTTTT
>CM060306.1:42664482-42699482 GCA_030674185.1 Monoplex corrugatus
AGAACAAGTTAGAATAGAGCATTTAATTAAACGATGGTCCAACTGTCAAGAGTGCCAACTCGTCAACTTCACAGTCAGTTCCAATCTTACTCTTTTTGAACAAAACCTTGTAGAAATCGATCAAAGAACAGAAAAAGGGTGACCGTGTGAAAGGTAGAAGGCAGAGGCTACGCAAAGGAAGCCTTCTGATTGGTCAATTTGTAGTTGCTTTATCGATCAGACAGTCTTCAGCGGGAGATACGAATTGAACCACGATAGTGGCTCATAGTGTTTGGACGGTCAAGCCACGATCGTGGCTCATCGTGGTAAGCAGGGTATAAAGGACGTATATCGTACGTGAGAGAGAAATCCATGTCTGATCTGTAATTCGAACCCAGGTTTCTTATGCCTGAGGCAGGTGCTTCAACCACTGGGTCAAATACACTACCAACAGGCTGCATTTAGGAGACCTGTGAGCAAGTTTCGGTTGCCAGCGAAATCACTGAAGCTGAGACATCTGTTCTTCCAGCTTAATTACTACTGCGACAGGCACGTAGGCCTACAGTAAACTCTATCTGCCTCTCGTCATTTAAGTCATTATTTTGTTTAAAGCCCAGCCGATTGCTCAGAGCCATATCAGGGCCATAACTGTTTCGAAATATATACAATACTTCAACAAGAGAAAACACTGAAAAAGAAAATTAAGTATGCATATCAATGCATTCACACACATAATCTAACAAGATGCTCCTGGCGCTGATCTCTCCGTCCAATTTTATCATACAGGGGATTTAAAAATAATACCTGAATAAGAATTTGAAACATAACCAATGACAATAAAACATACATAAAAACGGGCCTAAGTTATCTAAAATTGCTTCTGCATGTCTCATTTCCCTAGAGCTCCAAAACGCATCTGATACATGTAGGGCCTACCCAATTACCAATCCCAGGAGAAAGTACATAAGGCTTTATCGAGCACATACAGGTAAATGGGCCAGCAAGGCAGAAAATGATCGGAAGAAATGACAGAAAGCAAAGGAACAAGGCAAACAAAGATAGTGTCAGAAAGGAGGACACTTCTAATACAAAATTTCCAGAAGACAGGGATACGATTTATACTGAAAGAGCCCACGACATGCCCACGAAGGGAAGCAAAGGGACAAGGCAGAAACAAAGACAGTGACAAAGAAATTTCTAGCACATAATTTCCAGAAGACAGGAATAGCCTACTATTTACTGTGAAAGAGCCCCTGGCATCCCCACAGAAGAATCTGCCTCTCATGGAGTGAACAACAAATGAGGAAAAAAAAAAGAGACAGACAGACAGAAAGAGAGAAAGACAGAAGACAGACAGACACAGAGAGAGAGAGAGAGAAAGAGAGAGAAGGGGGAGAGAGAGAGAGACAGACAGGAGAGACACAGACAAACAGAAAGACAGAGAGTGTGTGTGTGTCTGTGTGTGTGTGTGTTCAGACTTCAGATGGTTTATTCATTTAATATGCCATTGCTGCTTATGAAGGGTGTGTGAATACATAACCAGTATGACAACCACAACATCTTAAATATAATTCATATTTAATGGCACGGCAACATACCTCATCTTAAATGCTTGTATAAACAAAGTGTCAAATTTCTAATTGCGCTTTCACGTTTGGAAGTTATAAGCACACAAGTCGAAAATGGTTTGGGATTTTAAAAAAGGAAGACCTGAGAGGGAGGGAGTGGATAAAAGAGAGAGAGAGAGAGAGAGAGAGAGAGAGAGAAGAGAGAGAGAGAGAGAGAGAGAGAAGAGAGAGAGAGAGAGAGAGAGAGAGAGACAGAGATGTGTGTGTGTATAAAATCGATCGAAGGGAAACAAGTCATGTATATTACTTACCGTTCCGCGCGAAGCTTCTTTCTTATATGCTGGCCTCCCTTACTATCTCATAGCATTCGAAATTTGAGTTTGGTAGCTAGTTGGCTATTTTCTTTCTTTCTGTCACAACGTATTCACTACGTGAAAATCGAACGGTTATCCGAAGGAAAATCGCATAGCAGCAGTCCTGTGCCACCCCACCCACTTTTTTTCTCCATCTTCCGTTGTGGTTTTATACATGATTTGTTTACTAGCAAACTTACCTCAGCAAAAAAAAAAACAAAAAACCCCAACAAAAACAAAAAAGTCTGCGGAATTGTCTCTGGGACAACTTTGTTGCAGTGTGTTCTTTTATGTGTGCGGACTCTGTAATACACACGAAACCTCGCTTTATCTCTGGTGGCATTTAAACTGTATAGGATGCGGAGGAGACAGGATGGGAGGGGGAGAGAATTTTTGCCCTATTCGGGATTCGAACGGGATTAAGATTCTTGCATTCTAGAAAGGCACTTTTAACCAACCACAGGACCATCGTTCCAGGACTCATCACACAAAGACAGTTCCATGTACGCTCAACCCAAGATTGGTGAAAATGATAGAAAAGATTTCTTTTAAGTCGATCTGAAACACTATGTACGTGTGACAGTGATAATGACAGTGACAATGATACCGATGCTTTATTTTTCAATGGTAGATGCGAAAAAATTATGGTAAAAATATTTTTTTTTAAACTTGCCGATGCTAATGTATGTAGGCCTATCTGCCCAGCGCAAAAAATACTAAAAAAAAAAGAAAAGGAATAGGCCTACATCAATGAATAATATGTAGGCCTACATCAATGAATGAATAAATAATGTCAACACATTAAGAAATCAAAAAGTAACAGCATTTGACGTCGTTGGAGAGAGATAAACTTAGTGTGTGGTGTGTGTGTGTGTTTACGCGTGTCTATGTGAGAGAGTGTGGGGAACAGGGAAAACGTACAGATGGGGGAATGTAAATGGGGGGGGGGGGGGGGGGGTGAGAGACAGGACCTAAGAAACATTATGCTTACACCATCATAATGATGCAAGCATTAAGATGGGCAGCAAACGGGGTAAGTTTTTATGGACTAGATCTGATTTTGAGATATCAGACCATAGGTCCATGGCGCTATTACAAGAAACATGGAGCAAAACACTTCCAACGCTAACATTCATGTTAACTCCTTTGCAGGCAACAGGGCATCAGAAACACATAAGGACGGCAGAGAAGATTCTGGACTTTCTGCTGACGTGCGATGACAGTTTCTACAGCTTCTTCCTGAGTCACAAGTGTGCCTACGGGGCATCCCTCATCGCTCTGGCCACGGGCAAAGCCAAGTACAGAGAAATGAGCGCACGTGTGGCAAAGTACCTCTTGTCTCGCCAAACAGAGGAGGGCAGCTTCGATCTGGACTTGCCGCCCATGGGTACGCTGGATCAGACCGCAGAAATTGGCACCTGGCTCAAAGAGATAGGCCTGGCTTTCATGATGGCTGATTCTAAGAAAGTATAGTGACAGGTATGGTAACTCTACTTTCATTATCGCAAAGACAACGGCTGTCTCTCCTGATATCGTGAGAGAGGGAGGTGGTGGAAACATCAAAAGAAAGTGTGGTGACAGATATTAGTCCATTACAGAAAAGTCAAGTTGTCTCATAACCCTAATGTCATGGGGGAGAGAGGTGGTAGACATCAACCTTCTTAATAGCCAACGTTACAAGGGTGGTGACCTTTTATGCTCTCCCTTGCCCCCTTTGTCTTAAGTTTACCAAGACTTGACAGGCTGGGTAAGAGAAAAAGATAGTTTCCTCTGAAAATTGGCCGGGGTCCAGGGGCAACGTCCCTGTTGGGAGGGGCTTTGCCCCCAAAAGCTGAAGAATTTCTGTAATTTTGAGGCATTATGGATGCATTTCCCGATGGCAAATACAATAATTCAGTAATATTTCCTCTAAAAAAAAAATTTTGTTCCCTCTGAAACTAGGAGTTCATCCGCTGAAATTAGTGGATCCGCTGAGAGTTACCCAGCCTACTCTGAGCATGTTAAGATACCCATCCATTCTCAGCTGGGCGAAGTGGAGGCCGCACGCACAATTTTTTTGTTAAGCCAAGCTCAAACCCACGCACGCAGAATGCAGGGGACAGGGTATGTCAAAAAGATTTTGTAAATATATACGAATGCGTTTACAGGAAAAGATAAAAGTTTTGTTGCTGCATCCATACTTCTCACAAGAACAACAATGTAATACATGTTCTAACTGGATTGGATGTCAATCTTGAATTTATCTGTCGTTTCTCAGCACCCAGCTCCTTTAATCCTGCAAATGTCTCAGACTTTCTCATTGAATAAAAGCACTAACCCATTTCACTTTCTTCTATTTGTGAAATCTTTTCCACTATTTAAGTGTGTGTGTGTACGTTTGCATGTGTGTGTGTGCATGTGTATTGACAAGCTTTATGTTTGATTTTGGAAAAATAAGCAAGATTATAATTACATTATGCATTGTAATGATACATGTATATACATAAAAGTTGCTTGCATACACACATACACACATACATTTTACAAGCTTGCATGCACACACACCACACATCGTCTTTTGTTTTGTCTGTACTAACATCCCCATGACAGGGGCCGATTTCCTGCAGGAAGCTGGTGGATAGGGTGAGGAGTCAAAGTGTTAAGTTTTTTCTTTGCTAGCATGGTTGACAGTGCAGGGCAGGGAGCTGATGGACACGGTGTAGGAGTCAAAGGGTTAACTCACTCCCTACTAGGCGATTTGGAATTTTTAAAATGAGTGTAACACACAGTCTGTGGGGAAATTATTGTAAAGTGCAGCACAAGTCAGAGAAACAGACAGAAGACAAGAGATAGACACAGACACAGAGAGAGAGAGACAGAGAAGACAAATGAAGAGACCAACAAAGGGCATGTGCAGCACTTAAAGAAAAGCAGAAGCAATAAAAGAAAAAAAAAAGAGAAGGAAATTTACTTCATAGACCTGCATACTAATGAGTTTTTTTCAAAATGAAAAAAAAAAAAAAAACAAACACACAAAACCAAATGAGCACAAAAAATGTTTTAAAAAACGGGTGCATGGGAGATTGTTAGAATGGCTTGAACATATTTTTAGTTTGGCTGTGCGTTATGCAAATCGAGGCTGAGAGATACAGGCTCTACAAGGATGTTAGTGAGGATGTTGCTCAAATCGTCTTACAAACACTGCAGGTGTATCTATCTCTAGGGCCTGGTTGACACTGGAATGTATTATGACAATAGGCTTAGAGTACAGCCTTGTCATGTAATCTCAGTCCAAGATGGGACTCTACAGCATCATGTTTATCATCCTCATCATTATCATCCTTGCATAATGAAAATTGTGCCACCTTCAGTGGCCACTAAAGTGGCATAAAAAATGGGAACAAAGAAACTGTGTAAGTGTGATAATCCCTGTTAAAAAAAAAAAAAAAAAAAAAGGAAATGATTAAATCAAGAAAGCACATTTCAACATCAAAAACAATCTATTAAGTCAGCTGCTTACTGTCTGGATATATGTTGCTTGTTATAGGCTTACTTGTGCACCATAATTGGGGGGGAAAGAGAAAGAAAGAGAGAGAGAGAGAGAGAGAGAGAGAGAGAGAGAGAGATGCTTACATCTCATCATTCATCCACTGAGCAGTCAGTCAGTCGTATATCACAAAAAGCAAACACTAAGACCAACGTAACCATTCTACTTTTTATTATCAATTTAATGGATCTGAACAAGATGTGCTGTTGACTATGCTTGATTCTCCACGGTCATTTCTGCACAGTAGTCACTTCATTTTCATAATGATTAAATTATACCTGAATCACACCGGTTCGATGTCTTTTTGTCACTTGTGTAGTTTCTTGAGTCATGTTATGTCCTGTCTTGTTCCAAAGGGAAGACACTTCCACACCTACTTTCACACACCGTTCTTCCTAGCCAGGGCAGATTAAGGATTAGAACAACAGTCCATGCAGCTGGCTGTACCAGGCCATCACCACAATTTGAATTACCTGACTCCACCTCAATGCATCCCTCATCAAGTAAACCCCCACTCCTTCCTCTTCTTCAACAGTTCCCCACACCATCCCCCTGTGCAAGTGGCATGTCAATCACATTACATGCACAACACATGGTAAGCTACTTGATGATGGTTTGCATAAACTTATGAAGTATACATGGCTTGTATAAACTTTTAAGTCTACATAGCTTGAATAAACTTATTAAGCATATATCATATTGAACTATGATAGCTTGTGAAGCATGGGGTGAAATGGCATGTTACTAAGTAACAACTTCCCCCTCTAATCCCATTAACAATAGCTTAATCTAAAGGCAGAATCCACTGGAAACGGACAGATAATTGAATACTCTTATGAAGACAGTCTGAACCTGTCAGAATGTAAGACTTGCGAAGCAGCATTCCGGAATGCGTCAGAAGAAAAATTCATGTGACAAGATTTTCACTTGTGATGGAGAGAAAACGGCTTTGTGATGAAACACCAACAACCAAAGAAAATGTTCTGATCAAGCGCCATGTTGGGCCACATGTCGGGTAGTTAATTTTCAACACCAGTGACACCCTGATTAGCATTTGGCTCCTTAGTCTTGATTTAAAATGTCATATTTTGGTTAGCGTCAAAAATCTAAGAGAAAATTTCTTATTATTTTTTTTGTTCCCCGTTTTTTCATAAAGTTTATTATGCAATAAATGGGTAAAATATCCCATCCAGCAAATTAACAGTATGAAAATTACACCTGAACAAGAGATCAAAACATCAAGCCACACGATGGTTATTTAATTTCTTCTGAACGTTTTTACCTATATGTGATGATCTGCTGAAACCACTAGTAATTACTGACATCAGCAAAACCTACCCATTTCTCTACATACTGAAAAAGGATGTTCTCTCTTTGAAGGCAGTAAGTGCTGAAGATCAAATAATTGTTTGCAATGATCATCATATCAAAACAAAAGTAAACATTTTCCTGGTTTCATATAATATGGTAGGCCTACTTCACATTTTGTTACACATTCACCTAATGCTCTTCTGGTCCAACTATTCCTATCAAACACCTGCAAGAAAGCCACAGAGATTCTGACTGCCACCAGACTGATATTGAATTTTGCATGTAGCACCTACTTATTCCACAAAACTTATCAGGTACAGCATGGCATATGGAGTATTTTTTTCCCCCACCACCGCCTGTTGCAAGACACTGGAAAGCCTTTCTAAGAGAGGGGCATGTTATACACGACTGTGCTCTTAGGAGTCTCACTATGGAGTCGGCATCAGTCAATGTACATTCACATTAACCATCTTATGAACTACCAACTTGAGTGTTTGGTGTAGGAGCAAAGATAAACGAGAAATAGTCCACATTTGCCAATATTCTGGCAGTGTGACTAACACACCTGTACTCCTGTAAACAAAAAGTTTTCTTTGCTTCAATCAAGTAGCAAAAAAATACTAATATGGCAACAAATGTGCCTCCAACCTTCTAACCCAAACAATGACGTTCTATAAAATGGACATCACACATACTTTCAGTGTGTCAAAGAAAGGCAATGTGAGGTTTGTTCTGTCCACCATTTCTTTCTCTCTCTCTCTCTCTCTCGTGTTTTCTGTGTTCCGCACAATGTTCCCCAGCTCACTTCTTGCATACGCATGGTAGCCAGACATGTCTGGCAAAGGACTTCCCCAAGATCAATGGAGAAGGCAGGCCGCAATACTGCACAGGCTGGCCACATTACTCACTCTCTCCTTTCGCTCGCACTCGACCACTCGGCAGATCTTGAAGCAAGGGACTGTAATCTGTCTGTGTGTGTTGAATATTCGTAGTCTCCTTTCCTCTGTGGATTGTGGGCGTGCAACCATTCAAGGTCCTCCGTTTTGAGCATCTGTGGAGCACAAGCCCTATAAACATTGTATGAAAACATTATGGATTACATCATATTCATGGGTGGTAGTTAGAAGATAAACATACTTCCAACCAGAAGGTCCTGGGTTCAATCCATCTGGATACCTCCACCTGGTGGGTAAAGGGTGGATATTTTTCCAATCTCTAGGTCAAAATGTGTGTAGACCGCCAACACCTAAACCCCTTTCACGTGTATATATATATATGCTTGTTGAATATCGTATCACCACATTTAACCCATATACCCCCAGAGCGCCCGCTGTAAATCGTAATAGCTTTCACCCCGGAGCGCCCATCAGCGCCCGCTGTACACGTGGCCACTATGGACGCGCACATGTTATAACGAGAATCCCGCGAGAGTGAGAGCCTTGTTTTGGCGACTTCCTGTCCCGCATTTAGAACTTTACAGTGTCAAAATCGATCAAGATTTCATGGTGCTACGAATTTTCAAAGTTTGGAAAATGAGTCTCATGACCGATGAGGAGTTATGGCGCGCGGCGTCTGTTGAATGATGACGGAGAAGAATTTGAAGGTTTTATGGTTGAGGATCTTGTTAATAAAGTTGATCCATGTGATAAGGAAAGTGACCTAGATACCGACTTGGAAGCTGTTGCCGCCTAGTTCGATGATAGTGAGAGAGAGTGAGAGTGAGAGCGAAGGTGGGTCGAGTATCGATCGATTGCCTGACCTCCAAACCGAAAATGGCAGGACGTTTTAGGCTCGGTTTCAGTAAAGGAATTTTCGGAAAATGTTCGTATTGTGCATGATCTGCCTGTTGATCTGCATTTTTATAAGTATAGGCCTACCCCCCCCCCCCCCCCTTATGTGTTGTGTGTGTTGATTAAAAAATGACGTTATTGGTATGTGAGTGAGATTATTTGTTAATGTAACAGCGCAGTGAGTCGAACTGAGAATAGTGCTATACAAAAGCTACTTATTATTATTATTATTATTATTATTATTATTGGTGCAAGCTTTGCACAGTTTCATGCTCAGCTTCTGCAGTAGACTTTGTTCTGGGTCCTCTGGGACATTTGCAGGCCATTAAGAAGCATTTCTGGACTGCATCTGTGACTTTGAACTATCACACCAGTAAATTTTTGATAACATTCACCATCAAATCCGACTTTATAATTTTTTCTGCGAGTAAAACCAGAATGAACCTGGAAAAAAACTCTTTCTGTGAGTACTTCATTGTATGCACAATGCCAAAAAAATGATGCCCTTGAAACAAAAAGAGGTAATTATACTTTTAATTGATTTCTTTAGTTAGTAACTATCGAAAATTGCAAGAGTTACTTTCCTTGACATAGGATTTCATAGTATGGTTCACGTTGGGTGACGTGGGGTATATGGGTTAAGATCCTGTAACTCATATCTGTGTCCAGTGGTTTCAGGAACGTGAAAAAAATGCATGCCAATTGCCCATGCATGCCCACTGAAGATGCAGACTGCGTAACATTACTACAGAGTATGGTCAATTCACCTAATAGCTTTGGTTCTCCTTGCTCCACTAAAACGTTTCATAATGTGTAACATGCAGGAATCCAATTGAAATTGGTAACAGTGCTATTCATGAATGATTTATAATTTTTCAAAACTGTTGAACATTTTGACAAACTATATGAAAATCTGTGCAATTTGGTGCACTTTGGCCATCAATTTGGGAGTTTCAGTGATGACACATTTTCCTGACAGTAACGTAACCCTCATATAATTTTCCTGTACAACGCTTGACTAACAATCCGTAACACCAAATACTGGCAAGCAAATGCAAACATCAGATTCCAATTTCTCCTGCCAGTAGTTGGAGGCATTTCCTATCAACTTGGAAATTCTATGGGAAAGAATGAGTAGAAAGCAAACTGAAATCTGAAAATATGAGAGTCAGGAATCTGAGTTAATTACCACTGATAACATTAAAATCATTAATCAAACTCTTTATGACAGACTGTCAACAATATCTATATTCCGAATAATAATAATAATAAAAAAAAGAATGGCTCAGTAAAATCCTTCACTTACCAAGACGTGTTCTTGAGCTTGCGGATCTCTTTTGTTGCCCATGTAGCAAGGGTCTTTGTTTTTTGCACTTTGGATCGTCGTCCCTGGGTTAGCAGATTCTGGATGGTTTCCTTCTCCAGCATGGGCATTATGCTCATGGAGAAAGCTGTACACAAGTCCCTGTCAAATAGAAGAGAAGAACAGTTAACTTTTTCCCCTGGTCTGTCAAGGTCATTACTAAACATCCACCACACAATAAACAAATCCTTATAACAGCACAAACTTAACCATATCTAATAAGTGCATAAGCTCAGCTAATGTGAAACACCATACTAACAGCAAAATATTCAACTGGGTGGTCAAGAAATTGGTAAAATGATATCCACCACCAGGTGTCGCTGTCAAGCCCACCCACCTATCCCAGTTTGATTGGCACTTTTCCACTTTTGGCTCAGAATGTCTAAGTATCAACACCGTACTGTCTGCACTCCTCTAAGCCCTCTTTGTGTACCAGCTCTTCTCCCAGCTCAACTTCTCCGTATTTTTCACCTGTTTCAATCAGAGTCTTTACCTTCCTTTATCCTCTGACACTGTATCCAGAGTACCCTTCATATTTGCTGTTGAGTTCTGTCACCTTGATGTTGATGGTTTTAATGTGGTAATAGCATTTTGCGATCTTGTGAAGACGCATTGTAACGAACCAAGGGAAGTCACTCTCCCCACAAACAGGTTTTCCAGTAAGACAAGTCACTCTCCCCACAAAATGTGAACCCGTTTCTACCGTGACAGGGAAATATATTTGCTAGACCATTTTTTCAGCGTATTGTTTCGCAGACTAGAGTATTGGTCATATCGTTTCTAAAACTGGCGTACAAAATACGGTGAAATCATACGGGTGCACAAGTCTGCTAAGAACAAGAACTGTTGGGCTGGGATCAGATCAGACTTGGTAGCGTTGATTCTGAAACCCAGTTTGTTGCACAGGTTCTACAGGGTGGAAAGGTGGAAGGCACATAACTGGCGACTTGAAGGCTGGAACAGCCAGTTGTCTATGTAAGTGCAGAAGCGAATCCCTAGGTGATGAGTGATAATCTAAACCTCCTGCACAACACATGTAAAAACCCAAGGGGCAAGGGAGGGGGTTGAATTTGTAAATGTTATGAGTCCACACTGAAATGAAGCCATTTCCTGTCTAATGGATGTACAAAGATGTGGAAGTAGGCACCCAAAAGGCCTAGGGATGCAACCCAATCCCCGGGGTGCATGACATACTGAATGGGAGACAGTTTTCCATCCTGAATTTGATGGCCTTACTTGTGGAACTGAACCATGTCAAAGCCAACCAGCTACAGGTGTGAAGCCTGCACCCAATATTTGAGGCTCATCCCAGCCTCAAAAATTCAGTCCAACAAGGAAATGAACTCGTTTTCCCTGTCCTATCGAGTGCCTCATTCACCAGGCTACACTCACCCTGGTAGTGGTGGCAATGCCTTCCCAAGGTTCTAGAGGTTTGGAGGTTTTGTTGGAGGATGTGTGAAAGTTACCTGCTTTGTCCTTTACGTTTAAAATGTCTACTGTGTGGGATAAAGGATACATGGGAATCTTGATGGATGGAAGGTGGTGAGATTGAGGGAAGACCATCCTGTCAAATGGCCTACAGAAAATGCACACACATACACACCCCTAACATGCTAACTCGCTTGCATGCATGCATGCATGTGCGCACGTACACACAAACTTACCCCAGCAACCCACAACAGGCTGCTACATTGCTGTCACTTTTGTCCTCATCCATACTGATGTGCTCAATGAAAGAGATGATGTGCGCCACATGGGGCTGTAGAAGGTTTACATCAGCTGCAAAACAGTACAATGAACACCTGACTCAAAACAGTAATAACAATAATAAATCTCTGTAAAGCACAATTCTCCAAACTTAATTGGACTTGCGACTTTATAAATTTACAATACACAAATTGTCATACATAACTAGAGCACTAATGTATCACACATGCATATGCACACACGCATATCAAAATACACACATGTATACAAACATATACATACTAACAATGTTTAACAATACATTCAGATCTATCTACAGTCTTACATGTATACATCCATGAACGATAACGCAATGCCATATGATCACTAGTTAGAACAAAGTATATATTACCTGACATTTCTTTTTAATCAAAATTGAAATTGCTATATAAAGAAATACTCTAAAGCTGCAACTTCCTTGTTGTTAATTAAGTTGGCCTACACTGCAGTCTGACAAGTGTGTCCAAAGAAATCAGAAGTCTGAATATTTCACCATTTTTGTCTCGTTACATTAGCGACTACTGGTAGGTAGAAAATATGTTAAAAAATAACATTTTGCTAATCATGCAACCTCCCTTCCATCTCATCCTTTACAGTGATGCCATAACTTAATTCCTAATGCAGTAACTTTTGATGTGGATCTGAAAACAAACTAGCCGACATCTAACACACACACACACATACACACACCCCAGACAATCAATAACTGACCACACAAGGTTTCAGGACACTTCACAAAATGCACAATTAAAATAATTTTGCTGTCATGAACCAAACAGTAGAGTCTACGAAACCAAAAACATAGTAGCTTACCATTCAGGTTTTCACCATCTCCTTTCAGTCCTTGTACGATACCAGTATAGGCTTCCAAACAGCCTTCCCGTAACTCATTGAGATAGTCGATCATATCATAGTCAGTCTGAGAAAAGTACACATGAACAGTGGCTTTATTTATTCACAAGCAGAAATAACCCACACAAGTACAAAGACACATCTACTGTTAAACACTTTTCATAAGGGAAAGTTCAGGAGCATTAAAAAAACAACTTACTGAGACTAAAAATATAATTTCCCCCATGCCTTGCCTCAGGAAGACTAATCACATGCACATGGTAATTCACAAATAAAAGCATGTTTTCATCATTGGCCAAGGAACTCAAAATCATCTCACAATATCATCAAATCATTCATAAAACCAAACAAAGTTCACTTCTATGTTCTGCAACAACAATGTAAAGTACACCAAAAAAAAAATCTGTATAAGAGATCCAGTTTGTTTTTTTCAGGTTTGAGCAATATCTGTGTGCAGGCGACCTGCTGGCAAAATGTCCCAAGTAAGAGTAACTTACTTATCTTAAAAAATAGTACAATTGTTCCCCACATCCTGCCTCAGAAGACTAATCACACGCACACGGTAATTCACGTGTAAAGGCATGTTGTCATCATTGGCCGAGGAACTCAAAAACATCAAACATGATTAAATTAAAATCATGTGATTGTGTATGCTGTTACAATTGCTGTTCACTGAAATAAGATATTTTTTTTAAAAAATGTCCAGCACTGCCTTAGTTAAGATCAAAAATGCATCCAAATCACTGTTGCAGAGCCTCTCAATTCAATGAAGTCGCAGCCAAAGGGACACAACTTTTTCCTCAAAAAACAATCTTGATTAAAAGTTTTAAAAAATGATCAATACTCAACCACAAACACCATATATATGAAACAAACTCCACTGGATAAAAAGAAGAAACGACTTTTTTATGTAGTTTTACTTGAAACGAATATTGCAGACAGCTTTCTTTTTGTCAATAATCTCAAAAGGTTATGCTTAGGAAAAAAAAAAAAATGCCTCGTACACTGTAATTCACTTCCATAACATACTCTATAACTTCCACACAAGATCAGTACTACATGTATTCAATTTTTATGCTCACTGAGAATACTGGCCATAGTACACAGCCACATACCCACGTAAAATACTATTATTATTTGGAGTCGCCATATTAAAATAGATGCAATTCTGGAAACACACCGCAGAATGATTTGCCACTGTGATTACACAGCAACATATCCTGCCACAAAAAAGAGAGGCTACTATCACTAATGACCCACACCTCACTATTCTCCAAATATGGATCCTCCTGACTTTAATCTATTTCCCAAGTTGAAAAAAAAAAAAGCAAACAAAACAAAAAAAAACACCCCACTCTATCATTCATGTTTCTATGATGAAAATGGTTTTAAGTGGAGGTTGGCGCATACAAGGAATCAACTTCCCTGCCAAGCAACAGGGATATTAGATCTTCCCAACAGATGGGAATCCCATCACTGTGAAGAAGGGATGTTACATCAAAGGAATATAGAAAGGTCTAGTCATATTCTTTTACATTTTTATAAGCTGACTTATTCTAATCATTTACTTGTCCACAAATGAATACACACTAATATCAAATAATATTAAAACCTTGGGAGTAGCTGACAATGGCATCTAATGACACAGTACCTTGCCTCAGGAAGACTAATCACATGCACACAGAGATTCACATGAAAAGGCAAGTTTTCATCATTGGCAAAGGTACTCAAGGATGCCAGTAAGGGAAAAAACACACATACCCTCAAAGTAGCAAAATAATAAAACTTCAAGTAGTAACGAAAGCTGGTTTGGTTCCATTTCTGTTTCCTATACAATATAGATCCCCCCCCCCCCCCTTTAATAAAAAAAAATCTCCAATAACAATTTAAGGAAAAAACACACACACAAAAATCCCACCACAAACCAAATAATGACTCGTCTTGTGCTTTAAGACAACTTTCTGTCCAGTGTTCTATTGTATTTCTTTTTTATCACAACGGATTTACTATGTGAAATTCAAGCTGTTCTCCCCAGGGACAGCACGTCCCCACTGGGCAACACCACCAGTTCTTTTCTAGTGAACTTAACTGTTTCATCCCATCCATATGTATCCACACATCTGTATTAAGTTTGAAGACAATGTGACCTGAAAATAAACATCTGAAAATGCCTATGCATTGCGTGCCATACCCTTCCTGAAATCAGCCATCATTTCAATGTGATTCATACACGACAGATGTTTTTGATTTGTAACTTATCTCTTATCCGAATGCACATCACCGTACAGAATGTTTTTTGATATTTGTTAAACTTATCTCCTTGTATCCGAATGCACAATACACCGTACAGAATGTTTTTTGATATTTGTTAAACTTATCTCCTTGTATCCGAATGCACAATACACCGTACAGAATGTTTTTTGATATTTGTTAAACTTATCTCCTTGTATCCGAATGCACAATACACCGTACAGAATGTTTTTTGATATTTGTTAAACTTATCTCCTTGTATCCGAATGCAATGTTTCTGCACCTAATCAAAACAGAACGGAAATCAAAAGCTTTTTCCAAAGAAAACATTTACAAAGCCAAAAACAAAAGACAACTTTTATATACATCTCCATCATCAGACTAAGTCTTTCAAACAGCAGCAAAATTCATGTTTTTAACAAACAACTGCACCACCTACAGATTCTGAATACACGAGTTCAAAAGGTTGTTTAAAATCTAAAATTCCTTTTGTTTAAATAAAACGCTTAGAATGTTTTCTTTGGCTATTTCGTATCATGATTATGATTATGTAAAGAATCATGTAATAACGTGGTATGCTCCAGCAAAATCAGCCTTTTACAGGATTTTATGATGCAAACTTCTGTGTGATTACTGTGAATGTGTGGAATAACAGTCTGGACAAGACAGCAAAATCATATCTAGTTACATGCGAGTCACAGTATATGCAGTTCAAGTTTGTAAAAATTGATAAAATTCTACAAAGTAGTCAAACAAACACACACCAAAACACTTTTGTCACATTGTTGTTTGGGCTTAGACCCTGTTTATTAATGCCTTGTATTGTTTATCTGATAATACTACCGTTTCATGTCTGTTATCACATTTTTGTCTATACTTTACGTTTTACTGTAAAAAATCATTTCTAAACTCACCTTGTCCACCTGTGCTTGTGAAGCTTGTTGCAGGGTAGTCAGCACCACTTCCAGGAAAGGTTTGAAGTTAGGACCAATGGCCAGAGCAATGTCACCAAACACAGATAGAATCTGGGGCTTCACTGAACGATGAACATTCTCATTCTGAAACAAGCCAATTTTCAATACTTACAACTTGTTAATATTCTGATGGAGCAAAGGAAAATGTTCAGGTCCATGGACAATAAACAGGTTGTTGACTAAAGTAAGAATGCTAGCTTTGATAAAATTATATGCAAACTCATGCACACGCATACTCATATGCACTCACACACATACACACTCGCTCACATGCACACACACACACACAGGTACACACTGAAGCCTGGTTTTCACAATTACATTTCAGTGAGTTTAACATCCCCCACCTCTTCCTCCAAATTACAGAAATTGTGGAAGGAGCACAGGCCCATATAACCCACAGAAACACAAGGAAATACTCACTCCGAGGTTTTCCACCAACACCACCATCAGTTCACTACAGAAAGGCAAAATCTTTATGCCCAACGCACGACACAGGTCTCCAATCAGACCTACGGCAGCCAAACACACCTGAAACCACCCAAAACATTATTCCACTTAAGTATTCCAACATACTTATCTCAGGCACTCACAACCCCTGGCATTTTGAGCAATGGGAATTTGAGAAACTTTAACCGACTGCACTCTGTACTTCAGGTCTCCCTATGGCCTAAAAAACATCTATGAAAATCTAGGGGTGTCCGGGTCATGCTCTTCTGGGAAATAGATTTAGAATATAAATTCAAAATAGTACAATCTAACACTACCTGGCACAACTTTGGGCTTGTTTATGATCCTTTGTAATGAGGCAAATGAATAATACACACTGGTCTTAGATTTTAAGAAAAATAATTCGATGTAGTCTTCTAATGCACTCTCATAAACATTAAAAAAATAAAGTATAGTAGCATGAAGTGGTGTGGCAGGGAAACTGTTAGCATGCATACAATGTTTTTGATGACTACCATACAAACTGCATCTTAAACTTCAGACTGCTTTCTCTACATGGGTATCATTTTGTACAAGGACAGGCCAAACAAACAGTTGCCAATCTGCACTCATGAGACAACGCTATGTGCAGTTAGTTTGATTTTCTAGGCAATGACGCGAGAGAGACAAAGTAGCATATGATTCTAAGACTTCACAATAAGCAGTATTTGATTCTAACACTTCACAATAAGCAGTATTTGATTCTAACACTTCACAATGAAGAACAAACACATACCTAGAGCAGTATTTGATTCTAACACTTCACAATGAAGAACAAACACATACCTAGAGCAGTATCTGATTCTAACACTTCACAATGAAGAACAAACACATACCTAGAGCAGTATTTGATTCTAACACTTCACAATGAAGAACAAACACATACCTAGAGCAGTATTTGATTCTAACACTTCACAATGAAGAACAAAAACATACCTAGAGCAGTATTTGATTCTAACACCTCACAATGAAGAACAAACACATACCTAGAGCAGTATTTGATTCTAACACTTCACAATGAAGAACAAACACATACCTAGAGCAGTATTTGATTCTAACACTTCACAATGAAGAACAAACACATACCTAGAGCAGTATTTGATTCTAACACCTCACAATGAAGAACACACACTACTTAGAGCAGTATTGGATTCTAACACTTCACAATGAAGAACAAACACATACTCAGAGCAGTATTGGATTCTAACACTTCACAATGAAGAACAAACACATACTCAGAGCAGTATTTGATTCTAACACTTCACAATGAAGAACAAACACATACCTAGAGCAGTATTTGATTCTAACACTTCACAATGAAGAACAAACACATACCTAGAGCAGTATTTGATTCTAACACTTCACAATGAAGAACAAACACATACCTAGAGCAGTATTTGATTCTAACACTTCACAATGAAGAACAAACACATACCTAGAGCAGTATTTGATTCTAACACTTCACAATGAAGAACAAACACATACCTAGAGCAGTATTTGATTCTAACACTTCACAATGAAGAACAAATACATACTCAGAGCAGTATTGGATTCTAACACTTCACAATGAAGAACAAACACATACTCAGAGCAGTATTTGATTCTAACACTTCACAATGAAGAACAAATACATACCTAGAGCAGTATTGGATTCTAACACTTCACAATGAAGAACACACACTACTTAGAGCAGTATTTGATTCTAACACTTCACAATGAAGAACACACACATACCTAGAGCAGTATTTGATTCTAACACTTCACAATGAAGAACACACACTACTTAGAGCAGTATTTGATTCTAACACTTCACAATGAAGAACAAACACATACCTAGAGCAGTATTTGATTCTAACACTTCACAATGAAGAACAAATACATACCTAGAGCAGTATTTGATTCTAACACTTCACAATGAAGAACAAACACTACTTAGAGCAGTATTTGATTCTAACACTTCACACTGAAGAACACACACATACCTATAAAACAAGTGCATCAAAGAAAATACATACAACTCGATAAATGGTGTCAATAAATGAATCTGCAAACAGGCAAACTGATAATCACCTGGTATTCAGCATAGTTTTTCAAACCCAGCAACAGGTAGGGTTTCAAAGCTTCCAAGTATTTCTCAAAGTTCTCAGCCAACACTGAAACAATGGCACAATCACAACATGAAATAACAAAGCCACAACAAAACAAACATACTAAACTAAACAACATATTAAAAGCAAACTAAATATCCAAATTTCCTACGTATGAATGCTCCTCAATGTTGTTAAAAAAAAAAAAAACTCAACTTCTGTAAGTGGATAAGTCTTGAATGCTGAGCACAGATGATTCAACATCACAAAAACAATCAGAAATCCTTCAATCCGCTAAGCAAAATGCTGTTATTCACAAAATTTGACAGCCTACACAAACATACTCTTTTCTGAAGCACTTCGAGGTATTTTCCTTTATCAAATACTTCATACAATATGCCCAATATTTACCTTCACAAAGAGTGGAGACAGCAACCAGGGCATCTTCCTGTACATTGCCCGATTTACCACTGGTATTCTGGAACATGCTTAGCAGTGCTGTCATGATCTGGTCTGAGATTTTGGGTGCATCTTCTGATGTCATTTTGCGCACAACACTCTGGTGAAGAGAGAGATACAGAAAGGAAGAAGGATAAAGTCAGAACTTCACTCTCATATTTCATTTGCAATACACACATCCTCACTCGATGCAAATGACAATACAGTAATGGCAGATGTTCATAAAGTCATAAGAAATGCACAAACCAACACTGAATTTTAAAATTCAACAATATATTACAGGCATGCAACCTATCACTCATACACAACCAACCCCCCCCCCCATACACACACACAAAGTAAAGTACAAGTTGGTATGGAGTTGGGGCAGGCAATTTGAGTACTTTGAGAAGATCAATCCTTCCCATCGATTTCCTCATTTGCCATCACACTGATTGTCTACACGACAGTTTTACTGATTGTCTACAAGACAGTTTTACTGGTTGTCTACATAAGTTTTCTTCCACTCAAGCCAATACGAATCTGTACTACATCTTATAAATACACAAATTTATAAATACACAGTCTACTGAACAAATACTAATTACATTTTGGAACACATATCTAGCAGAAAAATAGAAGAAACAATAAAGGGAGTTCTCACTCAAGGCAGATGTACAGTGGACCATTTCTGTAGTTGTAAAGCTACACAGATGGCCTTGTATGGTCACCGCGTAACAAACTAATGTGATACATTTTGTAAGTAAAAATCTGATTACCTGTAAGGTCGCACAGAGTAGAGACTGCAGGTCGTTGTACTGGACCCGGTCATTAGCAGACTGTATGGCAGACTGAAAAAGTAACAAACTCATGACCTTGTTTAACATTTACACATCTGGATGGTTGTGTATTTTGTCAATAAACTCTTTTCATAAGATGCACAAACATACAATGGAGATTATTCAATCACAGAACAGACAAAAGAATATTTGAGCATCCAAATGCAATAATATTAGCAATAATCTTAAGTGTGGCTGATTTGAGGGTTTTTGTTGTTGTTTCTTTTAAGCCCAAACTGGTCATCTAAAACTGGACAATGTCATACAAAGATGGTCTATAGCTGTGCACACAAACCTGTCAGAAACTTATAATCTTAACGTAATAAACAGGGAAAAGGCAGATATTACTGATGATGGCAATTACAAGCAACAACATACAATGATGGGCATCACAGTTTTACTGTCTTGATGCAATAAACAGGAAAAAGGCAGATATTGATAATTGCAACTAAAAACGAACAAAATTATGGCCATCACTATTGTAGACACTCCCCAAATCAACCACTCACTCAATACTGTCTGTTAGGCAACAGATCCTTTTAGACAGCTCGATTGTTTTATCCTCACACAATACTCATGGGTTTTCCTCACACAATGATACAACAATACATCCAGACAAGTCATAATGTTACGTGAACAACATTAAAAAACGTAATATGACAAAACACTGCAAGAAACCTACCTCCATTCCCAATACTCTTTCTAATCTCTCCAGGATGATCATAGTTGTCTTCTGGACTATCACATAGCAATCCTAGGAAAAAGAACATTTCTTCATTAAAGCATCACCACAAAATGAATCCGTACACTCACAAAACACAGATTATACAAGTATACAAGTAATGATCAAAGTAAAATAGCCACAGACGATAAAAGCAAAGGTAAAAAATACTCATATTCTTAGGGTACAGGAGTCTCAATTTTCAAAATTATATAGAAAGTAGTCAAAAAGTCTCAATTTTCAAAATTCTATGCAAAGGTGTCTTAATTATCAAAATGAAGAGCTTTAAACAATCCTAGTCCGTAACTTATTTTTCGTCTGAATTTAAAGGGTCACAACTAATCCCTGAACCCTAAGGTACCATATCCACTTGCATACATATGTGACTGGTTCTTGCGAACGGGGTCACAAGTCGCAACGTCACGTGTGAACTGAGATACGGGCCTGAAAAGGTGGTGAGGGTCGATCTGGGTGATTTGAGATTTTTGTTCCTACACATTGTCTGACCATTAATCTATCAATTGTGGCAAAGATTAAAGTGAAATTTGGGCTGAAAGAGTGTTAAAATAACATTTTAAAGTGATAACCCATCGAGAATGTGCAGATTTTTTTCCGTGAAAATGCGTGTGTTTGAGCTTTAATTTAGGCCATGAAACCGTACAGGGCCTCAGCATATCACATACCGTTGGAATCAGCTCGCGAAATAGCTAGTATGTAGTGCAGAACCACTTTATCTATCACTTCACTAAGTTTGATGAAGATAGAATACTGGTTGCTAAGGAAAAAGCAGAGAATTTTGTTTTCCTTCTTTTAACTCTGCTTTTCTCAAAATGGCCGTCCCATCACCCACTCCCTTAAATTACTGTAACTCGCTCAATTTTCCAGTTAGACAGTTGAATTATACATCATTGGAAAGAGCATTTTTTCTGCTTTCCGGTGATATAAATATCTCTATACCCCCCAAAATTAAGTTGTGACCCCATTCGTGAGAACAGGTCACATATACAGCCAATTTTAATAACTTTGATTTCATCTTCAAATCTGTTGTGTTCTAAGGCATTGATTTTTTGATAAAACTAGCAGCTGCTTTCCAGTTTTACACTTAACATAGGGTTAAGGTGAGAGAGAATGAAAAAGTGAAATAGAGAAACAGTGAGAGGGAGGGGGGTTAGAGAGGGTGGACAGAGGTGGGTGGGTGGGTGGGGAGGCAAGTATAGGGGTGTAGAGCGACAAAGATAAGAAACTGACCCTAGAACTGTTTCTGACGAACAAAGAAAAAAAAAGGAGACTGACCCTAGGACTGTTCTTGACAAACTCCATCAATGCTTCATAGGCTGCATTTCTAAGATTGTGCTGGTTGCCGTCAGGTCTGCAAAAAAAAGAGAAACTTGTACTATTGAAATGCTCCAATAATAAAGTTTACACAAAAGCCTTGGTAAAAGTGTCAGGAAAGAAATTCAGCCAGCGGATAGCAAGATGTGTAGTTTCTGTTACAAACTAAAGAATATATTCAGATTTCTTTTTCTGAAACTATGAGCACAATGTGTTTTGGAATGTTTTTTCTAGAACAAGCAACAAGAGTGAATTTCCTTCATGTTCAGTTTACTAAAAGCTAACTTACAGGATACAATGTAATAAAAGCAATATATAACACATATACAAATACTATGACTGACAATATTTTCAATTCTACTATTTGCTAAATGAATTATTCACCAAAGTAGAAAGGAAATGGTCAATTCACATTATTTGCACTAGGGGAGGGGGACAATATTATATGAGCATAATAAAAGCAATATTCAACATATATAAAGATCATGACTGACATTATTTTCAATTCTACTATTTTCTAATGAATTATTCACCAAAGTAGAAATGAAACGGTCAATTCACATTCCGGGTGGAGGTGAGGGACTTATAATACATTACATTTCTGTCCACTTTATCCAAGTCAATGGCTTTAAAATGAGGCTCTAGCAGTAACACTACTGCTTTAAACACTTAAGATCATATGCTGGTTAAAACAAACCAAAAGAACTGTGCCAGCTGTTGATCCCCAATTTACCTGTCAGTGGTTTCTAACAGCCTCTGAACAATACTTTCAAAGTAGGAGGACAAACAGTATGTTACAGGTTCTGACGTTTCATCAGTAGCAGCACTCTCATAGGCGGCTTCTGCAAGACTAGAAAAGGCCTGGAAAGAAAAACAAAATAGAAGCTGATGAACGCAGGCACTATATTGTTGGTCTCCATTACATTCCTAAAATCGGGAAACTACAGATGTCACTCAACATTTCAGCCAATTAATAATACATCACTCTAAACAGTGAAAGTGTTGTTATCTGTACAATTCAGAATCTAGCCTAGTCAACCAGTGGCAATGTTTGTACAACAGGCATTTCTGTTAAATGTCCCTGTGGCATAGGGTTATGCTGCTGAAAGACAACAGACACTTTTCCAACTTTTTTGTGTTTGTGAACTGTTGTTATGTGTACTATACTGTTATGTGTATTTTTGTGGAACCAGTCCGTACATGAAATGAAATAAAGCACACACTGCTTGTCTTCTGTCAATAAACAAATCATCCCGACAGTCTGACCCACCAAAAACAGCTTCATTTCCTCTGAATACAGACAATGCAGAAGTAATCGTAAGTTGTGTATTTTTACTAGACAAGACCCATCTACCTACAGGTCGTGCATGCATGTGCTGTGTATATCCTTAAAAAAGCCTGGGAAAAATATGCATCATTTGTCTATGAGCACATTTTCAGAAATCCATCTCGTTTCATACCAATTAGACGCAAAAAGATAGATTCCCTTACTTACTAAATTAACAACTAGTTAACAAAATTTAGATGCCAGCCTAACACTGAAGCATGATGCAGTGTTCATAGGCAAACCAAACTTGAAAATGGCAATCAAAGATTTCCTGCCTATATGTTTCTGTGGGGGCATGGGGGACACCCAACATGGATCACATGTTTAACCCAATAATGAATCATAGCTGCATGAGAGATAGAATATAAATGCACATGATCATTCTGAATACCATACACATGAACAAATTGTTAGCTGTAGAAATGGATAATTCCTTGCCACATCTTGAAAATCATGAATAAATTAATAATTTTCAATAAAGCTAATAACGAAAATATGAACAATAAGATCAGAATAATCATATAATCACACACACACACACACACACACACACACACACACACACACACAGTCTTCATACCGGTAATCAGACAAAGACTCACCCAACAAATATTGCTGGCGACACGAGGTTCTGCTTCCAGCCCCTTGATGAGAGCTACCAGAAGAGGATTTAGGCAATTTTCGCTGATGACGGCTTCAGGAAGAATCTCACACACTCTCCCCACTGTCCAGGCGGCTGTGTCACGCACTACCACACTTCCATCTGTCAGCAGCTCAATCAGCATAGGCATAGCCTGCTCCACAATGGGCTTCAGTTTCTCAGCGTCAGGGCCTTCCAAGATAGAACCTGAAACAAGTAAGAAATTGTACCAAACTGAAAACAAGCTCCAACAAGCTTGATAGTTTTTTTTGTTTTTTTTTAATACCTCTAATATCCTCAAATTATAAATAATGGAAAATAAAGCAACACTGATGAGACAAAATTCAACATACAAGTTTTAAATTTTTTAACCCTTTGACTCCCACACCCTATCCACCAAATGCAAAACCTTAAAACCCTTAAACTCCCTCACTCTATCCACCAGCTTCCTGCAGAAAGTTGGTGGATACAGTGAGGGAGTCAAAGGTTAAATTTTTGCTTTGCTAGCATAGTCGACAAAGCAGGATGCTGGTGGACAGGGTGCTGGTGGACAGGGTGCAGTCAAAGGTTTAAATAAAGACCTTCAATGAAATGTCTTCAGGTACACTGTGTTACTGTTTTTAAATCTAATAAACTTGGAGTACATAAACATGTAACACAGAACAGGTTTATTGTAGATTGGGCCATGGAAGGATTCCCCCACACCAGGAATGGTAGACAAAAAAAAAGATTTAATTTTGGCGAAACTCCCCCCAACCCCCCTTTTTTCTTTAAATCGCCCCAAAACCCCACTAACTCCACACATGTTCACTATGACTCACCGAAGGCCATAACAGCAGCATCCCTGAACCTCCAGTCTGCATTGTGAATGTTCTCCTTGACAAAAGGTAGAACATGGTGAACAACATCATCTTCACAGCAAGTGGCCATCAGCATCAGACACACACCAGCTGCTTTGCAAGGATTCCACTCATCATCATCATCGTATTCTTCCTGTAAAAAGCACACCATTTCATTATCAGCCACCAATAGTTGGTATGCACAACATTCAGGCCCAAACCACATCAACAAGGTTTACCAATGCCACCAGTTCACTGGTCGCACAGAAAATGGCGAAACACATCTCAGGACAGACTCTACTTTGTTGTCTTTTGTACACTCTTGACAAAAGCCAGCTGGCTAAAGATTTGCGCCCATCTTGTCTCATTATATCAAATACATGTTCTGAAACTACAAAAGGTTAACACTGCGCTTCGAGGCTACTTTTGAAGGATCACAAATTATCATGCTCAGCCCCTACAATGGCTCCCAATCCAAGCCTGGGATGAAATCACGCTCTCTACTCTGTTTCCACCTTTTAGATCTTCCTACTATTTATGATCTCCTAGACAACTCTAAATCATTATCCAAAACATGTATTCTCCATGTTCCTCAAGTAAAGACTGATTTTTGGTATACAATAATTCTATTTCTGTGCACCACATCAACAGAATGCATTTATCTCAGATATGTCATTGGCATTCTTTGTCCTCTTTTAACCTGTTCACTACTAATTAATAGCAGAGGTTTGCAACCACTGCATTCAAGCTCTGAATGATTTTCTGTGTTATTTGTTTTTGTGCATGTCCTTTTTTTTTTTTTTTTTTTTGCTGGGAATGCAAGTACTTTTGCGAGTGGAAAGGTAACACAAAAATATGCAATGAGAGACCAAGCGGGAAAACAAATAATGAATCACTGTCAAACGTACCTAAAATAAAAAAATAGCTGGTGGTTTTTAATTCTCACCTGTTTAGCAAGTGTGGTCAGCATCAATGGCACCAAATACTGTAAGGCACCCTTGGCATAGAACATGCTTGTGCGCTCTGGTGGTCGGCCTTGCTCAGCTGCCTGTTAAAAGAAAAAGAAATGTTCTGGCTACTCACAAACATATTATTAATCAAAAGACAAGATCTTCAAAACCTTTGTTTACAGTACTATTTCTTTGAACCTGACTTGGAATTTAAAAAAAAAGTTTTTTGTCCCCCCCTCTTCCCCCTTTCACCATTTCATATTCCTTATGCTGGCCCGATTTCTTCTAATGATCTGGTATGCAATCATCCATTTTTTTCATTTGAGTTCATGCACTTAAAATGGACAATACAGAAATTCAATAAACTGAACAAAGCAAATCTGAAATAAGAGTGGGTGAGAATGGTCTATAATTTCTTAAAAGAAAATGACTACCAGGAGTTACATTTTCAAGAAAAGTAAATGCAGGTTTATGTCCTCAGTCCCAAGAGAGAAAGCTGGGTGGTCAGCTTTGCAACAGTAAGAACAAACAAGTAAACAAAAGACTTTTCAGTCAACAGAATTAACTGTCTGGTCGATAACACAAACAAAAAAATGTTTCAAGTAAATTCCTGTTTAGCTAGCACACTGACCATATCCATCTAATGCAGCGTAGCACATATCGCTTGTGATCATGAGCCATTTCGCATTAGTTGAATATGGTAGAATATATGACGCTAAACAGAAACTTTTGATGCAGTTACTGGAAGACTAAAACTTTAGTTGGAGTGATCAATACACAGAGTTAACAACAACAACCAAGTGACTCTGCCATCTTTAGGTCCGCCACAATGAAGGTCTTTATGTTCCAAAAAAATTTCAGATCAGTCATGAAAGGTTTCTTTTTTACATTTGATTCACATACTTTTAAAGTCATCTGTGAATCAAATGTGAAAAAGAAAATTACCCCAAAAAGCAGCATATCTTTTATCGAAAGAAACTTGCATCCTCAGCCACTGTAATGCACACATACGCAATGTTAATATTCATTTATTTCCAACTTTCACTGAAGGAAGTTGGCATATTAAGCCAATGTAGTGCATGTATTTGCAGAGATTCATTTATCAGTCATCACTTGAGCAATCTGATACTGAATTTTGACATGTGTAATCAAGTCTTGTAAACCCTGGAAGCGAAAATTGAAGAAAAAAAATGTTATTCTTAAAAGTTAAATGTAAAGTTCATTTTAATAATTTTTTTGTCTGTTGAGTGGGTGTGGGTGGGATGGTGGGGTGTTGGAGTGAACTACAATAACAGTCCCATGACAAAAGAAAGCAACAACAATCTTACTTCAGACAACTCTATGGCCAGATCCACCTCTTCATCACACACTGTGGACCAGAACTCAATACCCTGAAGAGCAATCTCATCTGTGCTGTTCTCTATGGCTTCTATCGTGATCTGCACATAAAAACATCAGATTATAATGGAAACATTTCTGACTTTTGTACCACAATAAAAGCAAAAGAATATCTTATCCATATTAGCACTAGTAACAGCATGACCAAGAAAAAAATACAAACGAAATAAACAGGCTACAAGATGACAATAATTACGACTGGGAGATTAAAGAAAACTGAGCTTTAAAAAAATAAGGGTGCAAAATGTGCACAACCCTACTTGACCAAGTAATGCATCTGCTGCTAAGATGGTATTCCAGCTCCTGTACTCTCCAAAATATGAAGTAATCAACACTCGCCACTTGAATCTGCAAGTTAATGTTCTCATATATCTTGAACTTCTGTTGGTTCCGTGCATACCTCAATGGAAGGTATGGTACCAAATTAACGAGGACGAACTATTTGTCTTCTGCTTACTGTCATTACTAAGCAGCTTATTTGAAAGTGACCCAAACACACTGCTTCAGAACCAACACCACGGGACTCCATCAAGGTGCAGCAGTGCAGTCTTCTTCGCTGGGTGGCTCCAGAATAGCTCGACATCATGGCTCCCATGGACTACCTGGCACTTGGATTTTGACTCAATTTGGATTTGGTGGTGTGTTGAGGAGCCAGATGCAGAATGCATCACTTGGAATCAATACCACTGAAATGGTGCAGATGAGGCAGAACCCCAAAATAACCACAGCTGTGCAGCAGCACACTTTACCAATCAAAATGTTACAATTGCATTTTCAGAGAATGCATTTTGCACAGTTATGGAGCATGTATTCTAAGGCTCATTTCTCATGTCTGCTAAATCCAAACTACCTGGGCAAGAAAAATGTTCCACAACATCTGCCTTCATTTGCATGCATGTGCCATGGTGCCCTGAACACCCTTAGTTTTCTGCAAACTGAGTACACCCAGTTTTGTTAATTATGTCCTCAAGACTTAAAAATTAAAAGCTTTAGAGTTTAGTTGCTTATTCAGAAGCCACATGGACATGACGTTGATGAATGGTTTGCTCAGCAGAGAGAAAAGATAAAAGTACTGACAGTTTAGGTGACTGGATTCAGGTATTTCAACTTACCGCAAACAAGGCAGGTCCCATATAGTGTTTCATGTATTGGTAGTACAGTGACATTATCTTCACCAAGCACTGCAAAGCTGCCACCTTCACCTGTCAATAAAAACCCATCTGCATTAGTCTTGCCTGCATGGTTTGAATCAAAACACATTTAAAAAAAATTTTTAAAAACTTTTTTGGATATTCAAGAAATGGCTGACAAATGTGACGGACTCTCCCAACTGAATGTGCAGGCATATTGATCCTCATTACCTGGAGCGTGTCTTCATGTTGAAAACAAGACCCAATTCTGGAGGCCCAAGTTCTTCCGCATGAGCCCTACTTCTGCGGATCCTTCTTTTGATGAATGGCAGCTGTTCTGCACTATTTAAATGTGATCTGCCCTACATGCACTGCCGTCATCAGCTTATTCTATTTCAAGCAATATCTTCTCAGTTGGCAGTGGTGATGCCACAACTGATTAGGCTGGTCTTCAGCATGTCCTTGTATTACTTTAGTTATTTTCCCTGGTGCTTTTGTCCTTGCTTCAGCTCTCCATACAGAAGGATCTTTGGGATGCTATTGTATTCCATAAACATGTCCTTCCAACGAAGCTGGCCTTTGATAAGTAGACATACTACATTTGGCAATCCACATTTCTTCAGGTCTTAAATTAGACACTCGACTATGCCTTATGTTGCAACAGATTTTGTAATGGTATCTTTCGTGGGAACAGTTTTAGCTGTTGAGTATGCCACAGACAGACAACCCTGGTCTCACAGCAGTTCAGCTCAGGTCTGACCGCTCTGTATTCTGCAGTGAGCCTGATGCCATGGTCTTGCCAAAACCACTCAGCATGCCTTCCAAAAACAGAGCTAGCAACGTCGCCTCACCATCAAAAGATCTATTACAGCTCAATATACCACTCACATAGCAGAATTTGTCGGCAGGCTTGATTTCCTGGTTGCTGACCAATGTGGTGAAGCACCAGAAGCTTTAGATTGTGCAAGCTGAAACAGAGCCTCTATCTTCTTGCGGCTAACCGTGGGGCCGAAGGTTTTGTAGATGCAGCAAAAAAATTTGTTCAGTCTAGACTGGAAGCCAAAAACTCAAGCTCTATACCAAGCAGGCCTTCAGTACATACACCCATTCATAAAAGAAAATATTGTCATGACATCTTCATTATACTAGCAGAGAAAAGGCAGAGGTAGTCACTCACTCTAGTGTCTGCTGACTGGGTTGCTTCACAAACCACTTGCATGATGAAGTGTCTCTCTGACTGCACACAGAAGTAAACAATGTTGGATAAAGGGTCCAACTCATGATGTATGTTCTGGCACAGACCCTCACCCAACTGAGCCAGGTTGGGTTTCACACACACAAAAATTTTTTTTAAATTCGGCATAGCTATAATTAAAAATTTGTCCACATTTTTGCACTGAAAAAAAAATGCAATCTTCCTTGAATTGTGTTGTTTCTCTCAAGTGTGTGACTTACTTGATTAAAAACACCAAGGTTTTTCATACATCTACTTTAGTTTTTTTTAAAATCAATCCAAATTTGTGGCTGTCATGTAATTTTGATAATTCTGTCAAATCATGACGAGTCATTATTGGTATTCTATATCAGAACTGTTGGACATACAGCCCTGGGGGGGGGGGGATGCAGTCATTATAACATACTTTAGACATTCTGTGTTCAAATGAATTGTTTCTCAGCTCTATTTACACATAATAAAGGGTATTCTTAAGAACTCGGCCAGGTTAGAAGTTAACCTTTGATTCACGCACCCTGTCCACCGTCATCCTGCATTGTAAACCATGCCAGCAAAGCAGAAACTTAACCCTTTAACCCCCCCCCCCCCCCAATCTATCCACAAGCTTCTTTTCACAATTTTACAATATAATGGACAGCGTGCAGGAGTCATAAGGTTAAGGACCTACCTTACAGACCATGCAATGTCTACCATTAAGAAACCACCACTATTTCAAACTCATTCATACAATTTGTCTCTCCATTAATCACAACACTTATACAGCCTTAAAGACTATAAAGTCCTTACACATCTACCTCAGTAAATTTTACCTCTTTGTCAAAGTTGGCTTTTGTGAATTCAAGTGAGTTGAGGAGAGCTGTGGTTGCAGCAAGACGAACGTGGTTGCTGAAAATACATAATAGAAATGATGTAAAAAGAAATACAACAATATGGCAAATGACGACATTAGGAACTGCTTAGGCATGGCAACAAATTCCAAGTACCATTGTAGACTATCAATAAAAGAAAAGCTGAAATGCCAGAGACCATGCATGTTTGTTTTTCACACATTTGATGTGGTTTTGACATACAAAGCATACACATCTATACCTGCTTAGACCAGTACAAATATCCACAATTCCCCAATGTTATACTGTATAATATATCAAGATCAAAATAAGCACATCTGTGCTTTCAGGGATTGAATTAAGCTCAGCCATACTGGAGACATATATGTGCACTACAACTAAAGAGACACACGCGCATACTAAATGTACACTGCTGAAAACACCATCCTCACCCTGTATAAAAAGAATAAAATAAAAAAAGTATGTAATACTGTAGCTCGCACCTTGGCTCCTCCTTCTTCATCCCATGAACAATGGCTGTGAGAATCTCATTGCTTTGTGGCTGCAAAACTTCAGGTTCCTGTGAAAACAAACATCACCATAGTCATCTCAAAGCAAAAGTAAATTTGTTCTATGAACCAATGGTAACTTTTACAGCAACACTACCTTAGAACTATATAACCATTTTCTTAATACAAGTCTGCCCAAAACATTAAAAACTGCCGAAGATCAAGTCCCTGGTGAGGAAACTTTTTCCTCAAAATGACAAAAGGAGAAATATCAATGCATAAAAAGAAAAACTTGAGAATTTCACAACATTACTGGCAACCTAAATCTTGAAATTAAACAATCAAGTTCTAGACACTGTTCAGAAATTTGTTATCTTTATTTGCCATTACTGTCAATCCATTTATTCTTTGTTCATCCATTTATTAACTGTGCAATTCCATCAATCCTTGTTCGTCCATTTATCAGCTTTACAATTCCATTAATCTCTCTTACAAACTGCTCAAAATCAGGCTGGGTAAGAGAAGAAGATAGGCTCTGAAAATTGGCCGGGGTCTAGGGGCAACATCCCTGCTGGGGGATCCCCCCAGAAGCTGAAGAATTTCTGTAATTTTGAGGCATTATGGATGCATTTCCTGATGGCAAATACAATAATTCAGTAATATTTCCTCTGAAAAAAAGAAAGTTTTTCCCTTTGAAACTAGGAGTTCATCCGCTGAAATTAGCGGATCCGCTGAGAGTTACCCAGCCTGCAAAATATATAAAATCAACGACAAAGACTTACAATGTCTTGACAGATGTATCCAATGGCCTCCAAGGTAGACTCTTTCATCATCTCTGTGGAAGAAGAGTTTGTGACATTTCGCACTAGACACTGGATCAACTCTGGCCAGAAGCCATGAGGCAGTTCTGCACAGGCCACACATGCCACACACTGGGCTGCCGAGCTGGGGCGGTTACTCTCAGTCCCAAGACTTTCTAACACCTGAAAAATGAGAACAAGTGGAGATTATTTAATGCTGCTTTTTGGACAAATTTAATATGTCACAAGAATGACAATGCACCTGATATTCCCACCAAATTTTCAACTACAGACGCAGGAATTTGAACATGGCAGGCCAGTTATTGCTATCAGCAATCGTGAGACACACTCACTCAATGGAGTCTAGATAATGCATGAATGAAAAAAGCGACCTTAAGGCATAATGAGCGATGAATTATTCTTCGACTTTATTTAGCTATTAGTAAGGTGACTCCCCTTTATCACTCCGGACTAGATCCAAGTCAGTTGTTATGAATTTTTCTCTCACTTTTTTCCACTTGTAAATAAACACACGCACTGTAAATAAAGAAACACATGCACCCCCCCCCCCCCCCCCAAACAAATCAAATTTTGACATGCTTAACAACTCTAGTCTTAATAAGCACTTCTCTTTTATTCAATGGTTTATTAGTCATATGTGCAGAAAATACTGGTTATCCAATCAATCACAACTGTTCAGAAAAATATAATGATAAAAAAACTATCAACTGACAGCTGCCTGGAAACTTATAAAAAGGTTTGTGCACATGCTTGATCTGAAATGTGTAGGCTAAATGTCAGAGCATTCATCTTCATTTTCAAAGTTATCATAAAATTACAAAACTATTCATCCTTCAAATGATATGTCTAATTGTAATGAAACTCTACAACAAACCTCAGCCAATCACTTCTCATATATAATACAGTTTGACATTTCTTAACGAAAAATTTCTCTTTGAATACCATTCAAAACAAATTCTAGGACATGTTTCATAGTATAAATCAAGCTGATTACACAATAAATGAATTTCATGGGTACAGATAACTTGACAATTAGGCCTATGTAACTGTTAAATTGAGCATCTTATGTCACATTCACAGGCTCATATAACTTCAAGAAATGTCAAGATGAACGACTATTTCATCCGATATTTACACTTTCCCAGTGTTGCTCATCACAGATTGCTCATGACTGAAGTGACAAATTTACTTCTACAACTTTCAAAATACACAGTACAAGTAACAAAACAAATTTGCGTGTTTTACTCACATTTTGTTTCACATGAACGCGCACTTCTTCGGGGAACTGTAACCATCTTGCTTGATGCAAAGATCGAACAGTCACATCTTTAGAATAAACAGCATTTTTCAGCTGAAGACCAGCTTGCATTCGCGACACCTGACTGTTGGCCCCATGCTTTAGGATGTCTGACAGAGATTTCAGCAGCTCTGGCTGAAAATTTTTAAAACAAATGAATGAATAAAAAACAATGTGAAGACATACACAAAATTATAATCATAAATAACAGAAATTACACTAAATTAAATCTGATGAATATCAGAAAATCTAAGTTATCAGCGTGGCAATCTCTCTTTTTTTTTTGATCATCACACTAGTTTCCTTTCTGCTCACCTTTCTTTTTTGTCCCATTTTCTATGCCACTTAAATGGCTACAGATGCTGGGACAGTTTTTAAATTGCCATGATGATGGTGATAATGAGGATAACCAGGATGCTATGGAGTTTCACTATGGACTAACACTGCATGACAGGGCTGTACTCAACGCTTAGTATCATAATATATTCTGGCATCAAATATGCCCAAAAGATACAGACACCTGCAATGTTGTAACCAATATCCTAAATGACGTATCAATGAAGTGGACAAGACTCGATTGTGTAGTCCCAGTCTTTCTTATAGGCCAAAGAGACACTCTGGGCAGTATCGGTGTGAGGTCGCGATGACTGAAAGGGTAGGGATCCGCGCCCAGAACCTTCCCATCCATAGTCTGTTGTGCTAACCACTACACCACGGTGGTTGGTCAGCCTGGCAATCTTACGGAGTTTATCATGTGAAATTTACAGAAAAGAACTGTAATCTTCCACTAATCCAAGAGTTGTTGTCTGCAATGATCTGCACACTGAAACTTAAGGCAATCGTTTCCTCCTACTATGAAAATTTCAAAAGACAGCTCTCATGTTGAAACTGATGTGAGGATGCTGTGATCCAAGACCTAAAACAGGATGACTCAGCACGTCATTCGATCAGATCAGATTTTTGGCAGGCTTCAGTCGCTTGTTTATGATTACATGACTACCCACTGCAATTTTATCATATATGCTGGGTCAAAGAAGTCTATAGGCTATATATAAACACATTCTTTACTTCTGCTTTTCCTAAAAGTTTGACATGATAAATGATATTCAGATGTGTCAAATACTTTAGACGCCTAAGTAATAAAACAATATATTTTAAATAAATGCAAATGACGGGTCGATTGTATTGTTTTTACGGGCCTTAGTAATAAGGCAATATAGGCCCCTAGTTTTAATTTTCCCCCCTAGAGCAGTCAGGCTATATTTTCTTTGAAAAACATTATCTGGACTGTAACCATAGAATGACAGGTAAAAACAGTGCATCTGCAATGGTTCTCTCTAAAGGCTTATGCAGGTCTAATACAGGTAATGGTGCAATTCAGTTCTCCAAGATTTTGCATGGGGACACAAATTCTTCACTCTCAGGATCAGTTTTCTCCATTAACTGATTGAGAGCCCAAAAATAAAGGTCAAGGTTAAGGGTAGGGCTAAGATAGTATTAGGATTTAATTCTAACAATCTCTAAGTGGTGTGGATAGTATGCTAGTGAAGCCCGGCTGTGTATTCACACATGTACAAAATCTGCAAAAGAAATCTAAACTGAACCATTATGATTACCCTAAAAACAATAATGTGATGTAAAAAGTTGGGCTTAATTAACCACTCCTAGAATTCCCAAAATTTAATATTACTAAGACTGCAACAATTTGTTCGATGTCCGCACAAGTTTTCAGATTCTTGTCCCAATACAAACATCTTTATCTTACCTCAGATCTGTGCAGTATTATCAAGAATGACAAATGCTTTACAGGCCTATAATCAAACTGTCTGTATTATATGTAAGTAGATTCAATGTTAAATGTAACTTTAGAGAAATTAATGATCAGACAACAAACTTAATTGTAACAGGAAAAGCCCAAGCGCAATCAGCCATTGTTTGAAAAGGGGATGTGATTCTGGCCAACATTCTTTCGTCTAATTCTAATAACTAAGAATCAGATTCACTAGTAGGGTGAAATGTGATTGGGACTGTCTCAGGAATGACATTCTGCTTCCGAACAAACATAATTACTCGTTAAAGTTTTTTTTTTAAGATGGCAAGACTTGGCCTCGTGGTCTTTATACGATCCGTTGGCCGCCATCTTTGGTTTGAAATCGTACGAATTAAACTTACAAGATTATGCTGTGCTGCTTGTTCCAAGAACTGTTGGGCAGCTTCAAGCTCGTGGGTGTCTGGAATACGAGAAAAATCAAAGCACAGGCATTACAAATCATCACAAACAAAACATTCATTCAACATTAGATCAACGACTTATTCTTCATTTCATCCCGAGCAACAGAAATGACTAGATTCATCTAGGTCTACCAGTGTCGACCAGCCGGCTTACAAAAACAATGTTATTACCCGGTGA
>CM060306.1:42704482-42711982 GCA_030674185.1 Monoplex corrugatus
CAGTCATTCGGTCAGTTAGTCAGTGAGTCCGTGAGTCAAGTCAGTTCGTCAGTCAGCCAGTTAGTTAGTTAGTTAATTGGTTAGTTAGTTAGTTATTTAGTCAGTCAGTCAGTCAGTCAGTTGGTTGGTTGGTTGGTTGGTTGGTTGATTGGTTGATTGGTCTGTCGGTCAGTCAGTCAGTCAGTCAGTCAGCCAGTGAATCAGTCAGTCAGTCAGTCAGTCAGTCAGTTTTGTTGGTGAGTTAGTTAGTTAGTTAGTTAGTTAGTTAGTTGATTAATCAGTCAGTCAGTCAATCAGTCAGTCAGTTGGTAAGAGATTGTACGTTTTTACGCCATGTATGTATCATATTTCCTATTGTTCATGTGTACGCGCCTGTTTCGTGAGCGCGCGTGCCCCCTCTTCCTCCCCACTGCCACCCCCACCCCATTCCAGCCCCCTACCTCCTCCCACTCCCACACACACACACATATCAAACGACAGGATGTTTCCCTTCAGTAAACACTGAACGCTTTTGTAACATAACAAAAAGCGAGCGGGTGTGCACGAAAGGTTACCACCCTAAAATAGCACACTTACAGAGTGTCTGACTACTATGATTACACTCGGAGCGTGTCTACCAACAGATCGCACGCCATTCAAAACAGTCTTCCAATCACTCCTACAATTATCATGCTCCGCCAAGGACAAAGATTAGAGTACCCGATGTCTCCTGTGCTCCGCTTAAATGGATAATGGAGAAGCTGTCGATGGCTAAGACTGATAACTGATAACCAGGTTGACCTTTCTACAAACCTGAAAGCGGATGAGTGAGGCAGGTCTACAGTTTGAAATAATTGCCGATCAGATTGGGATAACCTTTTCTTTCAAAAAAGTTGCCTTTTTGTTTTTCATTTGAGAGCCTGAAGTTAGCGTAATTTGGAGAGGCTGTTATTTGTCACCAAATCTACATGTATGTGGGAGGTAAAAGGCTGATCATCCTACAGCGTATTTCCTGGTTGTGGCGTTCTGTGGTGTCAACTGACGTTACTAAGAAAATGATTGACTTTTTCCATTTTGGGGTGTTTAATTAACTCTTTGACTCCCGAACCCTATCAATCGGCTGCAAGAACTTAACCATTTGACTCCGTGTGTGTGTGTGTGCGCGCGTGGTGTGTGTGTATGTGTGTGCGTGCGTGCGTGCGTGTGTGTGTGTGTGTGTGTGTGTGTGTGTGTAGGCTACGCCTCCGCGCGCTTGCGTGTGTGTATGTGTGTGTGTGTGTGTATGTCGGCGTGTGTGTGTGTGAGTGTATGCGTGTGTGTGTGTGTATGTGAGTGTGTGTGTGTGTGTGTGTGTGTGTGTGTGTGTGTGTGTGTGTGTTTGTTTGTGTGTGTGTGCGTGTGTGGTGTATATATATATATATATACACATACCCGCGCATACGCGCGCGCGTGTGTTCTAAATGAACCATAGGCACTGTATGGTTATACATTTCTCTCAAAAAGCAGTCGTAAGTTTACACGGCCACAGTTCGCTTTAGGTTAGCATTTGGAGACCGAAAATGTCAAGCTGTGTAAAGGTCGAACCAGTTGTGAGGAGCCTGTAGCAATGACAATCTAAACAATACGAACTACTCCTGTTCTTTGTGATGTTTCAATATTCGCTAGGTTGCATCAGAATTTGTGTTTGTTTGGTTCTTTGTAGTCCTTTGATTTTTTGATTTTTTTATTATTGTTTCTGAGATTTTTTTTAGCGTGACTTGTTTCTTTTATTGTTTTAACATGAAAAAAAAAAGAAGGTGTGCAAAAACACACGGACATTTCTGTCATTGTCATTCATATGCAAGGGGAATAATATGAATTATGACACTGGTGACGGATCACGAATATATAGATACAAGGGGAATAATATAAATTATGACACTGGTGACGAATCACGAATAAATGCTTTTTATGCTGCGCTACGAGCCCTGCCATGATAAAACATGTACAGATTACTGTTCTTTCTGTTTAAAGCCCAGCCGACTGCGTAGAGCCATATCAGAGGTATAACCGTTTCAAAACATACACCATACTTCAACAGGAAAAAAAATAGGAAAAGAAAATTAAATACACACATCAATACATACACACATACAATCTAAGGAGATGCCCCTGGCGTTGACCACTCCGTCCAATTTATCGCACAGAAGATTTAAAAAACATACCTGACACAAATTTAAACGTAACTATGGACACTAAAACATATATAAAAATAGGCCTAAATTACGTAAAATTGCTTTCGCATATCTCATTTCCCTAGAGTCAAAAATGCACTTAACACGTGTACCCAATTATCAGTCCTAACAGAAAGTACGTAAGACTTTATCGAACACATACATGAATGGACCAGCATGGCAGAAAAAGATAGGAAGAAACGACAGAAAGCAAAGGAGGAAGAAAGAAACAAAGAGAGTGACAGAAAAGAGGAAATCTCTAGCACAGAATTTCCAGAAGGTGGGGATACTATTTATAATGAAAGAGCCCCAGGCGTCCCCATGGGGGTATGTGCAGATTAACAGAGAATTTGTCAACAGACACCATGAAAACGGCGAATATATTGTGTATGTTCAGTTAAAATGGGTACCGCTGTACGCTTTTGAAGCACTTGGTTGCAGCAGTGCGGGATCTACCCGTTTCACAAGGGGTGGTGGCGTCGTGGCAATCCAACATCACACGACGTTTTATTGGCATAAAGATTGTTTCCTGATCTTAACAATGAAAAAAATGCAAAACGAAGGTCCATTGGTTGGCGCTGCGAGACGATTACACACACACACACACACACACGCACACCACCCACACACACACACACACACACACACACACACACACACACACACACACACACACACACACAGACACACACACATACACGCACAAACACACACACACACACACACACACACAAACACACACACACACACACACACACACACACACACATACACGCACGCACGCACGCATTCTTACACGCATAAAAGTCATCTGATCGCAGTATCTCTGGACTCTAGACTAGACCTAGAGAAATACTGTGATACAAAAACAAAGTCTATCAAAACAACATTACTATTATTTTTTAAGCCCAGGCGACTGCGCAGAGCCATATCAAGACTCTAGCCATCTATAAACGTACACGATACCTCAATGGAGTTAAAATTTAGACAACATTTAGGTATACATGTACATATCAATGCATTTAAGGACACAATCTTAAGGATGTGCCCCTAGCGCTGGCCACTACATCCAATTTATCACCAGAGGGTTCAGAAGAGCAAATCTGCATAGAAATTTAAACATAACCAAGGAAACTAAAGCAAACATCAAAACGGGCGTAAATTACCTAAAATTGCTTCTGCACATAACTTTTCCTTAGAGCCAAAAATGCACTTAACACATGTACCCAATTATCGATCCTAAGAGAAAGTACGTAAGGCTTTAAACATGTAGAACACACACAGATGAATGGACCAGCAAGACAGAAAACGATAGAAAGAGATGTCAGAAAGCAAAGGAGCGAGACAGAAACAAAAACAGTGACAGAAAAAAGGAAATTTCTAGCACAAAATTTCTAGAAGGTGGGGATAATATTTATACTGAAAGTTCCTCCCCCCCCCCCCTTGCAACCCCACGGGGGAATCAGAAGGAATAGGATAAGGTTAGTGCTAGCAAAGTGGCGCCCTGCGGTGTGTGTTTTGAAACGGTTATAGCCATGATATGGCTCTACGTAGTCGGCTGGGCTTTAACCTTTTCAATCCCACAGCCTGCCCAACAGCATCCTGCATAGTCAACCATGCTAACAAAGCTAAATATTAAACCTTTGACTCCCTCACCCTACCCAACAGCTTCCTGCCAAAAAGTGCGGAAGTCGAAGGGTTAAACAGAATAACAATAACATCACTATCTCTGAGATGCGGAAGTGAATAATAGTTCAGGCATACTGAGACTGTACCGGTCGTTGATATTTGCCACCCAGCTCTTCCATTGTCCTTGCCCATGGCACCGTTCCCTCCGAAATTCAGAGGCTGAAGTCAAGTCTTCCTCTGTCAACCTCTGTGATGGCCTTTTTCCAGGGTACCCCGACGGATAGTTTTGGACAATGTGTTATGGTGGGTGAGTGACCAAACCAAGCAAGCTTATGTCATTTTTTACCTTTGCTAAAAGCGAATCTTTGGGGATTATCAACAATGCCATTGTTTCTTTGGGAGTTGGTCCTATATTTTGAGGGAGGACGTAACGAAGGGGTTTCGTGAGTTGGACCTATATTTTGAGGGAGGACGCAACGAAGGGGTTTCGTGAGTTGGTCCTATATTTTGAGGGAGGACGTAACGAAGGAGTTCCGTGAGTTGGTCCTATATTTTGAGGGAGGACGTAACGAAGGGGTTTCGTGAGTTGGTCCTATATTTTGAGGGAGGACGTAACGAAGGGGTTTCGTGAGTTGGACCTATATTTTGAGGGAGGACGTAACGAAGGGGTTTCGTGAGTTGGACCTATATTTTGAGGGAGGACGTAACGAAGGGGTTTCGTCAATCATTTGGACTCAGATTCTCTTCTCTTAGACTGTATGCAGTGTGTCTTTGTTTTTTGTTGTTGTTTTTTTGTGTGTTTTTTTTTGTTTTGTTTTTTGTTTTGTTGTTTTTAGAGTTCCGATTTGTCGAAGATGAATTTTTGCTCGTTGTGTATGTCTACAGTGTGCAGGCAGTATGTTGTGCACAGTCTGCACACTCTGTCTTTAGAGATCGTGCATGCTAGGTGTTTTCATGTTTCTATGAGCCAGACACTGACATGATATATATGACCTTTAACCTTTTGACTCCTGCACCCTATCTACCAACTACAAAAACTTAATCCTTTGACCCCCTCACCTTATCCACCAGCTTCCTTCAGGAAGCTGATGGTAAGGGTGAGGGAGTCAAAGAGTTAAGTTTTAGCTTTGCTAGCATGATTGACAAACAGGATGCGGGTGGACAGGGTGCGGGAGTCAAAGGGTTACTTTACGCGAATATTTGATATTCTGTATGCGTATACACACAGGAAGGGGATTTAGGTATTAGCAGGTCTACAAAATGTTGACCTGGGAGGTCCATTAAATTCTTCACCCTTTACCCACCAAGCGGACGTGTCTTGGCGGATCGAACCCAGGACCTTTCAACTGGAACTCCGACGTTTAACTACTTGACTACCACCCGTTTTCACCGATGGTTGTTTTGCTCTCTCTGTCTCTCTCTGTCTCTCTGTCTCTGTCTCTGTCTCTCTCTCTCTCTCTCTCTCTCTCTCTGTCTCGCTCGCTCGCTCCCTCCCTCTCTCAATCTCTCTTTGAATGTGTGTGTGTGTGTGTGTGTGTGTGTGTGTGTGTGTGTGTGTGTGTGTGTGTGTATGTATGTGTATGTATGTGTGTGTGTGTGTGTGTGTGTGTGTGTGTGTGTGTGTGTGTGTGTGTGTGTGTGTGTGTGTGTGTGTGAGTGTGCTCAAAGAGCTTGGTCAGGGATGAAGATGGAACGGATGAGCTTGCCTTTTATTTCAGCGTTTGCTTTCAGAGTTCTGGTTTCGATCTCTCAGTTGAGTTTTTCCATCTTCTCTGGAAGCGCTGTCAAGGTTGATGCTAAGGTTGCCTGGAGTTCTGCTGACGTTCACCGTCTCTATTTTGCTGATTTTTATGTTGCGGTTTTCACAAGCAGCGTTCAGGTTGGTTGTGTGTTCCTGTTGTCGTTCTTATTTTGCATTTGCCAGGCTCATATCGCATGCACACAGCATCTCCTTTAAAGATTTGGGGTGTGGAGCACGATTTATTTTTTTCATGATCTTGTCAATGCAATTGATGAAAAATAGAGTATCTACACTAGTAAATTTGTGATCAAATCTTAGTTGATGTTATGATGTTGTTGCTATTACTCTATTCATCAATAGCAAGTAAAAAAAATCGTTAATGACACACTTTGTCCATAGATACCTCTATAGATACACATTAAATGTCGATCTGAATTAACCTTTTAACTCCTGCACCCTGTCTTCCAGCATCCTACATTGCCAACCATGCTAGCAAAGCAAATTATCAACCCTTTGACGCCCTCACCTAATCCACCAGCTTCCTGCAGGAAGCTGATGGATAGGGTGATAGCGTCAAAGGCAGGAAGCTGGCGGGTCAGATGAGGGTATCAAAGGGTTAAGTTTTTGCAGTTGGTACATAGGGTACGGGAGTCAAAGGGTTAAATCTCTATTTCCGATCAGGAACAAAACGGATCTTGATTAAAATCTGCAACGAGTTTCGAACCACGGAACGAAACAATACAAGACAGGTTACTCTGTCAGAAATACATCTATGGCAGTGCTCAACAACAGTAGTCTTCATGTTATGGGGGAGTTTTGTTTAATATAGGTCTGCAAAGAAAGGGTACTACGTAACAAGATCAACTACACAAATAGGTGGTATCAATCGAAACACGGAAAATAATTCTGAATAATGTCGAACTGCAGTTCCTTCAAGGCCCTGGAGTAAAAACAATGTAATGCAAGTTAAAACAAGGTCATCAGATTAGAACAATTGTCTAGATTTCATGTGGTCACCTTTTATTCAAGTTTTGAAACCACGAGCACAAAATGTAAGTCTATAATCCACACTAAAATATACAACATAGAACTGTCACTGAAAGAAGGCTCTATGGATTAAAAGTTCCTTCTGTGATTGGTACATAACAGTACGCAGACACGAGTTGGTGTAAAATTTTGTTACACTTTTCAATACCGACCGCAAAACCACATGATAGAAAAGTACAAACAGTGTCAGGAATTTCTTAATATTTTTCTGACACCTACACAAAACCACACCATGTGGTTGGCACACGTCTTGGGTGGTAAGGTCACATGGTTTGCAACATGCCTATGGACACCGTCGTTTCACGTGCAGCACAGACGTCTGTAGTTGTTGGGTGGTCTCCCTTAACCCTCTCACTTTCTCAGCGTTCCCACTAGCTTCCTGCAGGAAATTGGTGGAAGCAGGCGGATAGGGAAAGGGAGTCAAAGAGTTAAAAGCTTCTTGCTCTGGACCCGCAGGCCCTCATCATTATTGACGTGAGACCTTTTAGTAATGGAAACAACATCGTCTGAGCGATAGGTGCTCCCGACTGGAGAGTAAGTAAATGTCGCTCAACGTTTCCCGTTTCCTTCCTACTGAAGGAACTGCGGGTTTATGCCGAAGGATAAAATGCTCACATTTCTAACATTTCACTTTCCAGGTCTGTACAGTTATTTTGAAAGCATGTGTTCCGATGCCCAGTTCGCTGAAGACGCGTTTGTATTATCATATTCGTGTATTGTTTTTCTTATTTCTTTTTTCAAACAGAATATCTTCACAATTGTTTGTACAACACGATGTCATGTGACCTCAAAAACTGTTCTTACAGCTTCAAAACATTTTGAAAAGGCGTCTTTGGACATGCACAACGACCCCTTTCTATAGACGTTCCTTCTGTTTTGTCCAGTTCATAT
>CM060306.1:42734482-42769482 GCA_030674185.1 Monoplex corrugatus
TTGAACTTCTCGTTCAATAGTGAACTGAAGCACAGGGTGCAAGTTGTTGATGGACGTCAATTTTAGCTCGATTTCATCGCATTTAGCTTCGCATAAGATATCGTCTATGTACGTGAGTACAACATGGCATTTCCTTTAATTGTACAATCAAACTGACTCATCCATCCATCAGCTAAATGAGGTGCAAGGGAGGGGAGTGGGGGCAGCGGGCTCTCTATTGCCAATCCATCTAGTTGCTTGTAGAAACCGTCATGTGTCAACATAAGAACATCGCATGACGCTGTTTTTGCCCGCCAGATTGCTGAACGTTTCTCGGTCTACTGGTGGGGGTGGGGGATACATAGTCTCTATTGTAGAGTAATAGATATATGATGTACAATTGTGCCTACAATACATACAATATATATAACATATATTGTATATATAATATGTATATACGTATATATATATGTATATTGTGTGTGTGTGTGTGTGTGTGTGTGTGTGTGTGTGTGTGTTGTTGTGTGGTGTGTGTGTGTGTGTGTGTGTGTGTGTGTGTGTGTGTGTGTGTGTGTGTGTGTGTGTTCGACATTTCTGTCACCACCAGATAGTCTGGAAAAGAAAAATAGAAAAAAAACATGAATGTTGTTATCATATCAATGTGATACACTATCAACAGATCCGAGGATAAACACAGTGGTCAAGCGATCAGGAAATACTCATTACAACTTAATAGCAAGTTGTCTGCTCCTGCATTCATCCTTCTTGTTTATCGTCGGCTCTATTTCCTTGATCCATAATGCCTCCACCAAGGTCATCAAGTATTGCTCTCCTCTTGCTGTTGAAGCCAAGACTGACACATCATCTGTATTGACTTTGACACCACACTGTCTCATCTGAACATTCACTGGTCCTTGGTTATTGATGTGTTCTCTGAAGAGGGACTGTAGATGACAGCTCGTTTCGTTTCTTCCCTTGAACTTCTCGTTCAATAGTGAACTGAAGCACAGGGTGCAATTTGTTGATGGACGTCAATTTTAGCTCGATTTCATCGCATTTAGCTTCGCATAAGATATCGTCCATGTACGTGAGTACAACATGGCATTTCCTTTAATTGTACCATCAAACTGACTCATCCATCCATCAGCTAAATCAGGTAAAAGGGGAAGGGGAGTGGGGGCAGCGGGCTCTCTATTGCCAATCCATCTAGTTGCTTGTAGAAACCGTCATGTGTCAACATAAGAACATTGCATGACGCTGTTTTTGCCCGCCAGATTGCTGAACGTTTCTCGGTCTACTGGTGGGGTGGGGGAATACATAGTCTCTATTGTAGAGTAATAGATATATGATGTACAATTGTGCCTACAATACATACATATATATACATATATGTATAATATATGTATATAGTATATATATATATATTATTATACATATACAGTATATACATATATATATATATATATATGTGTGTGTGTGTGTGTGGAGTGTTGTGTGTGTTGTGTGTGTGTGTGTGTGTGTGTGTGTGTGTGTGTGTGTGTTGTGTGTGTGTGTATTCGACATTTCTGTCACCACCAGATAGTCTGGAAAAGAAAAATAGAAAAAAAACATGAATGTTGTTATCATATCAATGTGATGCGATATCAACAGATCCGAGGATAAAAACAGTGGTCAAGCGATCAGGAAATACTCATTACAACTTAAATAGCAAGTTGTCTGCTCCTGCATTCATCCTTCTTGTTTATCGTCGGCTCTATTTCCTTGATCCATAATGCCTCCACCAAGGTCATCAAATATTGCTCTCCTCTTGCTGTCGAAGCCAAGACTGACACATCATCTGTATTGACTTTGACACCACACTGTCTCATCTGAACATTCACTGGTCCTTGGTTATTGATGTGTTCTCTGAAGCGGGACTGTACATGACAGCTCGTTTCGTTTCTTCCCTTGAACTTCTCGTTCAATAGTGAACTGAAGCGCAGGGTGCAAGTTGTTGATGGACGTCAATTTTAGCTCGATTTCATCGCATTTAGCTTCGCATAAGATATCAGCCATATGCCCTGAGTACACCTTGGCGTTCCCTTTGATTTTGTCATCGAAACTGACCCATCCATCCATCAGCTAAATGAGGTGCAAGGGAGGGGAGTGGGGCAGCGGGCTCTCTATTGCCAATCCATCTAGTTGCTTGTAGAAACCGTCATGTGTCAACATAAGAACATTGCATGACGCTGTTTTTGCTAGCCAGATTGCTGAACGTTTCTCGGTCTACTGGTGGGGGTGGGGGATACATAGTCTCTATTGTAGAGTAATAGATATATGATGTACAATTGTGCCTACAATACATACATATATGTACATATATATATATATATGTATATACGTATATATATATATATATATATATATATATATATATATATATATATATAGTTGTGTGTGTGTGTGTGTGTGTGTGTGTGTGTGTGTGTGTGTGTGTGTGTGTGTGTGTATTCGACATTTCTGTCACCACCAGATAGTCTGGAAAAGAAAAAAACGAAAAAAACATGAATGTTGTTATCATATCAATGTGATGCGATATCAACAGATCCGAGGATAAACACAGTGGTCAAGCGATCAGGAAATACTCATTACAACTTAATAGCAAGTTGTCTGCTCCTGCATTCATCCTTCTTGTTTATCGTCGGCTCTATTTCCTTGATCCATAATGCCTCTACCAAGGTCATCAAGTATTGCTCTCCTCTTTCTGTCGAAGCCAAGATTGACACATCATCTGTATTGACTTTGACACCACACTGTCTCATCTGAACATTCACTGGTCCTTGATTATTGATGTGTTCTCTGAAGCGGGACTGTAGATGACAGCTCGTTTCGTTTCTTACCTTGAACTTCTCGTTCAATAGTGAACTGAAGCGCAGGTTGCAAGTTGTTGATGGACGTCAATTTTAGCTCGATTTCATCGCATTTAGCTTTGCATAAGATATCAGCCATATGCCCTCAGTACACCTTGGCATTCCCTTTGATTCTGTCATCGAACTGACTCATCCATCCATCAGCTAAATGAGGTGCGGGGGGGGGGGGGAGGGGGGGTCCCCATTGCCAATCCATCTATTTGCTTGTAGAAACCGTCATGTGTTAACGTAAGAACATCGCATGACGTTATTTTTGCCAGAGCACTGAACGTTTCTCGGTCTATTGGTGGGAATACCCAGTCTCTATTGTAGAGCAATTCCGTACACGAATTAATTCCAATACCGGAACGTAGGTACACAGGGATAATACACACACACACACACACACACACAAACACACACACACACACACACACACACACACACACACACACACACACACACACACACACACATATATATATATATATATATATATATATATAAATATATATATATATATATACATATAATTGTATATATACATATATATGTATGTATGCATGTATGCATGTATGTATGTATATATGTATATATGTATGTATGAATGTATGAAACAAAAAAACAAACAAACAAGACAACACTGAAAGAGGCAGACACAAGAAGAAGATTAACAAAGAATATAAAGAAAATCAATAGACACATTATTTGTCATTCAGCACGATGATAGACACCAAAAACAAACATGACGTAACATTGCTATTTAAAATTGAGAGTGAAACAGACAGAGAGAGAGACACAGAGAGAGACAGACAGACAGACAGACAGGCAGGCAGACAGGCAGGAAGACAGAAAGACAGACAGACAGACAGACAGACAAGCAGAGAAACCGACAAAGAGAGAGAACGAGAGAGAGAGAGAGAGAGAGAGAGAGAGAAAAGAGAGAGAGAGAGAAAGAGAGAGAGAGAGAGAATGGAATGAAATGGAATGGAATCTTTATTTAATGTCTGTTCACAATAGTGATTTTAGACACACACACACACACACACACACACACACACACATACACAGGGAGAGGGGGGAAAAGGGGGGTGGGGGACGGGGATGGGAAGGGGTAATTGGAGTTTGAATGTAAGAAGGGGAACAATTACAATTAAGAATTCAGAACATTAAGTTAACAGTGTCAATTAATAACAGACAACAATTAATTAACTCTTCATAACAATCTGCCAACAGGGGATCTGAGAATCAGCTGGACTACCGAAATTATATCATTATTTTTGTTGTAAAGGATATCTCTAGAGTCAGTACATGAAAAATCGAGATTGTTATTTCTATATGTCGTAAGTAAGATAGGACATTCAAAGAGCAGATGGTAGACAGATAATGCTTTTGAACAAATACATACATTCTGTGTATATTTTGTTTTCCAAGAGTTAAGCCTTAGTTTGTATATCAAGAGAGAGAGAGAGGTGGAGAGAGAGAGACAGAGACAGAAAGAGACAGAGAGAGACAGGGAGATAAAGAGACAGAGAGAGCGACAAAAAGAGAAAATGATAGAGAGAGAGAGAGAGAGAGACAGACAGACAGACAGACAGACACACAGACACACAGACGCACAAACACACAGACACACAAACAGACAGACAGAGACAGAGAGACAAAGAGTGTGACAGAAAGAGCGACAGAGAGAGAAAGAGTGACACAGAGAGAGAGCAACAGAGAGAGAGAGAATGGCAGAGAGAGAGAGAGCGACAAAGAGAGAGAATGGCGAGAGAGAGAGAGAGAGAGAGAGAGACAGAGACAGAGAGAGACAGAGCAACAAAGACAGAGAGAGAGAGAGAGAAAGGGAGAGAGAGAGAGAGACAGACAGACAGACAGACAGGCAGACAAAAAGACAAACAGACATACAAAAATACAGAGACAGAGAGAGAAAGAGAGATAATCGTCTCATCCGAAGGACTACGCCACCAATCGAGGTCTGGCAGAAGGGGAGAGAGAGAGAATAATGGGTGGTCTATCCATGATTCGAACCGACGACTACTTGCATCCTAGACAGGTGTTTGACTCCAGTACACCCAAAATATATTGCGCCTGTCCTAAATATCATGTCTGTCTACAGCATCAACTCTTTAGCGCTATGGGTAGTGACTGGACATCGGTTTCTTGTGGGAGAAAGAGAATTCAAACATTGATAACTGGTAAGACAGAGAGTGGGGAAAAATCTGACTGGACAGTGGTGACTGGCGAGAAAGAGTCAAGACAAATACTTTATCAAGCATTGATAATGACTAATTTGTTGGGAGCGAATAACTAGGAGCTGGTTGCTGGGGATAAAAAAAACAACAACAAAAACCAAAAATCAAACAACAAACAAACAAAAACCGGAAGAAAACAAACGAACAAATACGCAAACAAAAAAGCAACTGCAAATTGGAGACAAAAACCGATACCATGTCGTCAAAAAACAAGTAGCGCACGCGAAAGACAACACGCCGTAAACATGCAATATCGTGCAATACGAAACTGAACAAAGGGAGCTAGCTAAACATTAAGTGTCGTGCAATACGAAACTGAACAAAGGGAGCTAGCTAAACATTAAGTGTCGTGCAATACGAAACTGAAAAAAGGGAGCTAGCTAAACATTAAGTGTCGTGCAATACGAAACTGAACAAAGGGAGCTAGCTAAACATTAAGTGTCGTGCAATACGAAACTGAACAAAGGGAGCTAGCTAAACATTAAGTGTCGTGCAATACGAAACTGAACAAAGGGAGCTAGCTAAACATTAAGTGTCGTGCAATACGAAACTGAACAAGAGGACCTGGCTTTAGCGGAACGAAAAGAAGGCCGGCCGACCTATCGTAAGACTGATCCTAGTCTGTCGATAGCATCAAACAGTTCTGAATGACCGGTTTCATTAGCCAAAGGAAACATGCCTATCCTTGACCTCTGGGCGAGTATTCAGTTTCAGGCAGCAATGCCTCGGAGCAGAAGAGGTTCACAGTAACAATGCATTGAGCAGCAACGGTTCACTTCTCAGGAAAACTACGTGCTTTGTGTAGGCCTCGTTTGAAAATCCCTACTGCCTAAAGCAGAGACTAGTTCCAGACCGGCTGAGTGATTGATATGATAATAAGCTGGTCGACAGGGAAGAAACTGCGAAAAAATCGGGTTTGAGCTCTGTCAAATTCCAACACCGAAACAGCAAGTTAATACGAATCTCAAACACCGGCTGGTCCCGAGACTCGAGAATGGTATTCAGTAAGAGAGTATAAGTTCTTTCCCAGATTATTTGAGGCTTGTCCAAAAGGGAATTTATCTGCGAGTTGTTATCTGGCTGAATTCTTAAAGCATAAAAAAAAAACCCCACTCACTGGAAAGTTCATGGAATGGGGAGAGAGCGGGAAAAGGAACACATGAAACGCTAAGCCGACATATATCAGAATGACTGAAGTATTGAAACGGGAATCAGTAAAAAACAAAACAAAAAAATCCCCTAATGCAACATAACAGCAAATGGCGCATATAACAGCAAATGGCGCGACATTGAGACAGGTTGATAAGTTTAGATATCCGGGAACAGTCATCTCACTAAACAGCAGATGCACATCAGAAATAGCCAGCAGATTCGGCCACGCCGTAAATAAGCATGAAAAGCCTTCTTTCCAACAAATTCCTATCAATTAACATCAGGATGAGACTTCTTGTATATTACATAGAACCGATACTGTTGTACGGTTGTGAGGCGTGGACAGTCAACACGCAAAGTCAGAACAAAACTGAGGCTACTGAAATGCGGTTTGTAAAAGATGAATGTTGAGAGTTCCATGGACAGCAAGGAAAACAAATGAGACAATCTTGAAGGAGGCAGACACAAGAAGATCATTAATAAAGAAGATCACAAACAAACACACACACACACACACACACACACACACACACACACACACACACACACCCATTCACCATCTACGACAAGGACTACAACACATTCTACTGTTCAAGACCATCCCCTTCCGATGAGTCGCAGAGTCCATGGTGGAATGGTGCCATCTACTATCATAACTTTTACCATCCATTGAGAGATCTCTGTGACTGGTGAAACTGTATTTATGTTGTGTACGCACCAGCGTCAGGATGAACTTAGTAGCGACTTTCATATATTGATTTTTACTGTCGCTTACAGGTTGTTCTTACTTTCGCCAAAACTATCAGCATCCTTGATTTCTTTTAAAATTTTATTTTTTGTTACTTCCTTTATATAGTTGTTTCCTACTGTTTTTTTTTGTTTTTTGTGTGTTTTTTTGTGTGTGTGTGTGTGTTAGTTATGCAAGTCAAAAAACGTTCTAAAACAGGTTTTTCTGTTCTTCAGTGGAACAGTCGCTCCATCAATATTAATCTTCTTCATCTCCAGCACTACTTATCCGAAAATAAGCATCATATTATCGCCTTACAGTCCATGAATGTGACGAAAAGTAAATGACCAAAGTTAGAGGACTATTACTATCCTCCTGTGACACACATTTGTGAACATAACTGAAAGACATATGCAGCTATATATATCCGTAAAGATGTGGACTATAAAATCATTCAGCCTCCTGTGCCAAAGGACACGGATGGTGTTTATTGTGTGGCTGTGAAAGTAAAAATAAACTATGTATCAACTTTAAATATCATGTCTGTATATTTTCCACGTGGCCCTGATGGAAACAACAGTAACTGGCTACGAACTTTAGAACATGCTGAGAAATGGTTGATCGCCGGAGATTTTAATGCCCATTCTCCATTCTGGGACAAAGACTGCCAATATGTGTCTAACAATTGTTTTGTTGAAAACATCGTTAACTCTGGCTTGGTATTATTAAATGACGGTCGAAAAACTAGACTACCAGATAATCCTAAACATAAAGCTTCCGCCATTGACTTGACTTTATTATCTCCTGACCTTGTCATTAATTGTATATGGGATATTACATCCGACTCCCTTGGAAGTGATCATCTACCAATTATCACAGTTATTGATGAATTATTTGCTAAAGCACCAGAACAAGATGACTGTATTCCTAGATATATGTACAACCGTGCAAACTGGGTAAAATACCACACGATCTTAATGGGAAAAGACTGCACGTTCAACGAGAGCAACAGTGTTAATTATATGTATTCACACTTCACAAACACATTACATGAGGCAGCAAAAGATTCAATTCCAAAAAGGAAAAATGTAAACAAAGGTAATTTTGTTGGAAATTGCTGGTGGAATCAATTATGTGAAGAAGCTAAGAACGAAAAAAAGAGAATGTATAAAACCTACTTAAAAACTAAATCCCTAGAAGACCATTACAATATGAAAATGGCAAAGATTCATTCAAACAAGGTCATAGCCCAAGCCAAAAAGAGTTATTGGTCAGATTTCTGTTCTCAACAAATTTCCGGTCCTAAAGATCTTCCTAAAATTTGGAATAAGGTCAAAGAAATGAAAAATGGATTTCATTTACAACAGTTTCCTATTAAGATTAAAGACAATGAATTTCCTTCGTCATCTGAGAAAGCTGAAGAATTTGTACAGTTCTTTTCAAGAGCAAGTAATTCCAGTAGCTTGTCTCCACCAATTCAGGAGAAAAGACGGAAAATTGAGGAATCTGTAGAATACTCAGATCCTCCCCCCGATAGTCATATGTACATAAATTCAAAAATTACATTACAAGAACTTAAAGATGCTCTTCTCTCTTTGAACAATAAAAAATCGGCTGTAGGTCTGGATGGCATTTCGTATACGCTTTTAAATCATTTACCAGAGAAATGGATTAAATATTTACACCATATCATACTAAAATGCTGGGAAAGTGGTCACATACCTGACATTTGGAAGAATTCAATTGTGATACCAGTACTGAAAGCTAATAAACCACGCTCTGATCCAGGTAGTTACAGGCCTATATCGCTTACATCCCATGTTTCGAAACTAATGGAAAAAATTACTCTGAATCGACTGACTTATTTTTGTGAGAAAAATAATATAATACCTATTAACCAGTCTGGATTTCGAAAAGGTAGATCGACGACAGACCATTTAGTCAAATTAACAACTCAAATAAAAACTCAGTTTGCAAGAAGGAAAAATGTCTTAGCTACCTTTTTTGATCTTAAAAAAGCGTATGATCAAGTCTGGCATGCAAGACTTTTGTTGAAATTGAAACATATTGGTCTCAAAGGTAATATTTATTATTTCATCAAAGCATTTATAAGTAATCGAAGTATAGTCGCTAAAATAAGTAATACATACTCTGAAAAACGACCTGTAAACATGGGAATTCCACAGGGTTCCATAATATCTCCTCTTTTATTTAATATTTTGATCAATGATCTGCCAACACAAGTCTCAAACAATGTGAACTTAGCTCAGTACGCTGATGATATAGCGCTCTGGATGAACGTTTCGTTGAAAAGGAAGACTTCCTTAAGAGAAATAACCTATATTAAAAAGATCTATCAACGTGAAATTGATCACATTTCCACTTACTTGAAAGTTAACGGTCTGGAAATATCCAATGAAAAGACACATATGATTCTTTTTAATAATGGTTTCAGTCCTAAAGAGTTACCACTGTTCAAAATTGATAATGAGGAACTGAAATATACCACTCAGGTGAAATTTCTGGGAGTTCACTTGACTTCTACTTTACAATGGAAAGTACATATTGATGCCTTGTTATACAAAGCCGTGAAAAGCTTTAATTTAATAAAAATAATTAGTAAACAGTCATGGGGGCAGGACACTAAAACGTTGTTACATCTTGTTACAGCTTTAGTCAGATCAAAGTTGGCTTATGGCCAAGAGGTCTATTTTTCAGCCCCAAAATGTTATTTGAAAAAACTTCAAAGCTTAGATAGTAAAGCTGTTAAATGTGCTCTTGGGGTACGGTGTATACAAAAACACAAGAAGTATATAAAATAGCCGGCATCCTTCCTTTGGAAGACTGGAGGAAGTTATCAGCTGCTAAATATATAGTTAGAGCAAATGCAGTAACTAACTATGTTGACACGGATCTTAAAATTCGGTCTGACATCCATTTCCCCAAGAGAGCAAGAACAATAAAGGCACAAGAAACAATATTCAGTTACACAAATGAGCTCTTCGAAATTTGCAGAGTAGTTCCTAAAAAAGTGTCACATAAACTGATATGTTGTCCTCTACCCCTCTGGGAATTGTCCACTGCTACTTTTGATATCAACTACATTGAAACTGACTTGAGAAAAGATATTAATCCGCACCTGTTGGCAATTGACGTTCTGTCTCATCTGCATGAAAAATATTCACATCACTTGAAAATATTTACTGATGGCTCTGTTCTAGATGATGGTGCAGCAGGCGCTGGTTTTATAATTCCAAATTTAAAAGTGGAAAAGGCTTACTCTTTAGGACAGGGACACTCAATCTTCACGTCTGAATTAGTTGCCATCCTAATGGCACTGAAATATATAGTAGATCTACCCATAGATATATTTAGTATCTTATTATGTGTAGATTCGAAATCTGCATTACAATCCCTGACGAGCTGCAAATGTAAAGTAAATAGTACGTTAATATTTGAGATAAACTTTTTAATTCATTGTTTAATAACAAATAATACTCACGTTACTTTTTGTTGGATTCCATCACACTGTGGTATAATAGATAATGATCGAGTAGATAGAATCGCTAAAAGTGCAGCAATGAATAGGGCAGGCAATACTAAACTTGATTTACGACTCTCTGAACATGAAATGAATGCTACATTAGAAAAGAAAGTAAAAGCGCAATGTCACTATCGCCCCTTCATCGTAAATTACCAGGGTTTTACAAGACTAGAAATAACTTTAGCTTACAGATTATATCTGGACTCACTTCGGATTAAGTTCAATAATACCATCAAATGTGTCTGTAATGAGTCTATAACAGTTAAACACCTTTTGTGTTGTCAGCGAATGCGACCTTATTTCCCTGCATCATTTTCAAAATTGAAACAGAAACACACTGATTTCACTTTGTATTTACACTTTGCTAGGCTTTTACTGCACAGTCCTGTAGGTCGTTTTCTTTGATTAAGACCGATTGTTTTATGCCTGTAACTCCCACCTATCTCTGTTTGTTTGCTTGTTAGTTTTCTCGTTACTCCTTGACTGTTACAATGTTTTTATTCGGTACGATTATCCTTTTCCACCCCTCTACCCCACCAGATAATCACAGATGGTTTGTCATAACCCAGCACGGGACACGCTCGTTGCATGCGCATGCGTATACGTGCACACACTCCACACACACACACACACACACACACACACACACACACACACACACACACACACACACACACACACACACACACACACATATATATATATATACACACACACGCGCGCGCGGTTACATACACACATACAGCCCTGAGCAATCAGTTCAAGCCTGATCGTTCTAATGTTATGACTGCTTTTCTATTGTCCTATAATTTTTTTTTAATGTTAATTAATATGTTAAACTGTCTTTACGATTTCATAGAATCTTCCACCCCATAGACACATTTTTTTTTTTTTTTTTTCGTCTAAAAGCACATATGTGAACAGACGTTAAAAGAAATAACGAACGAACACACACACACACACACACACACACACACACACACACACACACACACACACACACACACACACACACACACACACACACACACACACACACACACACACACACACATACACACACACACACACACACACACACTCCTAGGAAGGTATTAACCTGACAACAAAAAGAAATCGAAGACCGTTTTTATAAATCAAGTGACGCATGCATGTCATGATAAATTTGTCAGTTAGCTCATCAGTTACCTTCCATTATTTGGGAAAGACATCCTTCATCCTGTTTGACACTACCACTCACCCGCTTCTTTTTGTGACTAAGACATGGTCTCTTGAAGATTTAAAGCGGTCTGTTAAAAAAGAAAGGGAAACAAGAACATAAACACACAGACAAACATACGCACGAACACACACGCACACACACACACACACACACACACACACACACACACACACACACACACACACACACACACACACACACACACACACACATACACACACACTCACGCACTCGGGCATACGCATTCTGACGATGCTTACCTTTGTTAGTGGGAAAGGACAAGTCCCAGAACAGTAATGAGCCTCGAAAGACTTAGGGGAGATTATCCAATCCCCCCAACCAATGTCCGCAAAGTCCACTACTAGGCGGCGCCTGGAGCACACCTGCCCAAGGTTACTGTCTGGGGTGGCGGTATTGTCTCCGTACTCCCCCCACTGATCCGGGGGAAGAAAACGTCGCCTGTTCTTCCGATTTCGCCGGTGATTTTTCCGTTTCCGGCGTTTCTTTTGTTTTTTACTTTTGGTTGGAACCTGTTTCTCTGGATAGGGAATTACTCGGCTCGACTCTTCTCTATGAGGACGTTCGTTCCGTGGTATCAGCATCGCTGGATGTGTTAGAGGAAGGTTGAAACGATAATAAAACTTAGAGTTATCTGCAGAGTCTTCAGGAATCTCATTCGTTAGTAATGAACGTTTGTTTCTTTGAGCAGACACTGACAGTGACTCACTGCTTTTCTTTTTGTATGTAAAAAGCTCTGCCGAGGAAACAGAACTGTCGTGATTTTGAGGATTTCTCTCAGTATTGGTTCTACTGTGGACAAAAGTGTGCATTTTGTGTTCTTCCTTTTGCTTTGTATTTCTCTTCTGGGAGTGTTGGTGGCGTTGCTTATTCTCAAAACCACGAAACGAATCCCGCTTGGCATCTTCCTTATCAGCCAATGCTCCATTTTCGTGGCTGCTACGAAAATCGTCCTTATTCTGAAAGCCATCCTTACTGTGGACACTGTCTTCTTCACGACTATCGTCTTCATTTTCCATATCATTATCATCGTTTTTGTTCTCTGTAATCTTGCGGTTAGAATTAACGTTTTGTTTGAGCCGCTCAGCCACGATATCCAACTCTTCCAGATTAACACTCTCAGTCTCGTTGGAGTAGAGAATCAGGAACGGTACTGAATGATGTTTCACAAACTTTCTTAAAGCCAGAGTTCTGGCCCTTCCGTTTGACCTCTCAGCTTTGAAGGTCAAAGCAAAAAGGTGAGGGTGCTCCCTGTCGACCAGTAAACAGCTCAGGACGGCATCAGTGACCCCGTACCACTGCCATCCTTTGGCTGAGGACCTCAAGATGATGGTACCGATCTGGCTCAGGTAGTGGGGAGCCACCTCGTACAGAACCATTTCCGTGTCAGCGCGATTTCGTGAACGCTTTTTCCTGTGCGTGGGCTTCCGTTTGTAGAGGTGGAGGTGCGCGCGCAGCAGCTGTTCGGTTGTTGCCACGGAGGAGAGGTTGAAGATGAACATGGCTTCCCTGTTCACCTCACCTGTGGACAGAAACACTAGTTAATATTAACTATGATAAAACAATGGTTTGCTAAGATGATAGGTGCAAGGATAGTCAACAGTACATATCAAATTCATCATCTTATCATCATCATCGTCATCATCATCCATCATCTTCCATTATCATCATCGTCATCGACATCGTCATTGTCGTTGTCGTTGTCGTCGTCGTCATCATCACCATCATCATCATCATCAAATCCCGAAACCGGTTTGGCCGTTGGCTGAGAGGGGCAGGAGGAGCAGGGATGGCTGATGGGACACAGCAGCAGACAGGGTCCTCCAAATCCCACCCTGAGAGCAATCGCAAAAAGTTCAGACATACTGAGGTTGATCTAAGTCTTTGATATTTGACACCAAGCTCTTACTTTGTCGATCTTTGCAATGGGCTCCCCCCCCCCCCCAACACACCCAGAAGGACGGTTTAGACAGTAGGCCTGTGTCATAAGCAATGACCTGACCAAGCTAAACCAACACAACCAGTGAGTTAAACAGAACCTTAGGACCATAACCGGTGATCCAGATCTATGCACATAATATTTGCTATGATTGTCTGGGATATTTTTGTTTCAATACAAAAAAAGGCATCTGTAGTGTTAATAATACATATGGAATTTTCCTGGCCTGGTAACGTCATTTTGAGGAAACCGAAACTGAAATTATTCACTATAAGTGTGAATAACGTTGTTTTTTTCCTCCGTGCTACTTGTAGATAGTGATGATACAAACCTGTCATAAATTAAGATAAAACACTGCTTACCTCACCTACACATATACAACACTGACGTTATATCCCCTTCCTATGTTGATCATAAACATCCCGTGCCAATGAACTTCTTATCGGCTGGAAGACAGTGACATAAAACTACCGTTAGATGAACTTACTGCCGTAGGCTCAGAAGGAGGACATCATACGTCCACGTTGCCGTTGATCAGTGTGGCTGCGGATCATGGTTCTCTGGAGTTTATTCAAGAGAGATTCATTGCACTCAGATCATTTCATATGCGCTCCAGCCAATCTGTTTCCTGGCAAGCTGCTTGAGCCTGCGCAAAAACCTTATGACCTGGCAAGGTATTGAAATGAAAGAGGGAGGTAGGAGTGGGGTGGAAACAGGACTTAGAAACACTAAGCTGACACCACAAGAATGATGGTAGCGTTAATATGGGCAGCGTACAAGCCAGTTTTCAAGGTAGGGACTGGGTTACAATACAAAAAGTGTGGCCTGCTTGAGAGCCGAACCAATGAAACGTGTGTTATTAGCATAGAACTCTAACCAAATGAGCCTACAGGGGCCACAAAAACCTGAGGCCCTCTTGAGATTCGAAACCACGCCCCCCTGCGTCATCAGCATGGCCCGTCTAACCAAGTGAGTTAACAGGGCCCCAAGAAATATTTGGAGTTTTTTCATGACGGATTCATTGCCCTAGGACAATTCTATATGCGCTACATCCAAATCCACCTTGAACAAACCTCTATACACTGGCAAAGTCTTGAAGTGGGGAGAGGTTGGTGGGGTGAGGAGTACGGGTATATGAAGCACTAAGCTGACACCACCAAATGATGGAAACATGAAAATGGGCAGCGAAGAGGCCAGTGTTTTAATGTCGCGAACTGGGAATGAATTCGAGATATCAGATCTTGAGTCCACGGTTGTATTTCTCGTAAAAAGAACCAGGAAAACTGTGGCCTACATGAGCATCGAACCCACAACCTCTGCTTTATCAGTTTGACGCTCTAACGAGCTGAGCTAATAGGCCGCTAGGAGACTTTTGTTGCCTGAGAACTGACTAGTAACCACACTCGTAATTACAGTCTTCATGTGTGTAATCGAAGACAGACGTTGTGTCCTTATTCATCTTCATTGTGGTCAGACAGGCAGGGGTTCTCAGTGTCACCGATATGTTCAAATCATTAGTAGCACTGCTGTTATTACTGTTATTTTTTGTTTACAGCCCAGCCGACTGCGTACAGCCATATCAGGGCTATAACCTGTTTTAAAACAGAATTCTTCAACAGGAAAAAAAAAAGAAGAAAATTAAGTTCACATATCAATGTATTCGCGCACATTATCTTAGGAGATGCCCCTGGCGTTGACCATTCCGTACAATTTATCGCATAGGGCATTTAGAAAACATACATGAATACAAATCAAAACATAACTAAGGACACCAAAATACATATAAAAACAGGCCTAAATTACCTACAATTGCTTTCGCATGTCTCATTTCTCTAGAGCCCAAAATGCACTTCATACATAGACCCAATTATCAATCGTAAGAGAAATACGTAAGACTTTATCGAACACATACAGATGAAAGGACCAGCAAGGCAGAAGATGACAGGAAGAAATGACACAAAGCAAAGAAACAAGGCAGAAACAAAGAGTGTGACGGAAAAGAGGAAATTTCTAGCACAGAATTTCCAGAAGGTGGGGATACTATTTTATACTGAAAGAGCCCCCGGCATCCCCACGGAGGGAGTAGCATTGCTGTCTCGTTTGTATCGCCTGTAAACAAACAAGGTAGCCACAAATGCCATCACAGTCTCTATGAAACAAAAGGTAAACTTAGTTTCTTCCACATACAGGTGGACACACAAACCTACGTAACTTTTAGTACCATTAATATCATGATAAACTATGAGTATAACATCTCTGCTCAGCTTACATGTAAACAATCATTTTTACCATCCGCGTCATTACGAACTATTCATACAGCGCCTCTGTTCAACTTGCATGAAAACAAACAATCATGTCTATAACCCTATCTGTACTGAAGAATGTGGTTCTTGTATTCTGTGAGCCCAGACCCATTCATAAATTAGCCAGAAATCCACAGTTGGTACGTCCATTGTTCCCAACGACGGCCGTGACAGATTTAAACGCGAATGAAAACGGACAAGGCCAGTGGGTTTGATTTATGTTCCCCTTCACCCCTTCTCCTCCTTGATCCCATTCCTCAACTCCCACATGCAGAGGCTGAGGAGTTGACTGGGTTAGGACTTGCCTGGTCTGAAAAGAACAGGGAGATAAACGGAAATCCGATCCGATTCCTTCAGCAATCATAGTTTGATGACTCTGTAGATCTGTGTATAAGCCCTCTTCTCAATCTCGGTGAGGAAGAAAAGGTTAAGTTTGTGCAGTTGGTTGATAGGGTGCAGGAGTCAAAGGGTTAATTAAACAAGGACCCAAAACGTAGACCTTCCCATGAAGTACACGTTCTGGTAACACGAAACAAGGGCTATAGAAGCAATCCTATCCAATTAAGTATACATTCTTTTGCTTTAAAACAAGAACTAAAGAAACAGTCCTACCCAATTAAGTACACATTCTTTAAAATTCTTTCGATCTCCATGGGGCTGACGAAACCTGTCTGCATTTACCCTACCTATTTTCTGAAGAATTGATTAACCCCATTTTTAAAATACTTATTTGTTTTGTTTGCTAACTCGCGAAGTAGATGTTTTTCCAAGATTTCTTATTCCTCCTACGCATTTACAGTGTGTTTACTTTGCATGGTCTTGTTCAGTCCCTCCTCCCCAATCCCCCTCCCCCGATCCCACCTCCTTTTCGTTCACATTTACTTTTATGTTACTGCTTAGCCTATAAATCCGCAGAACATGACTGTTAAGACGTCTTCTCCTTAAGGGAGAATTACCCGCTCCTCAAGACGAAAGGTCCCTGTCTTGCCGTATTATAGTAGCTAATGACTTATGTGAGTATGTCATAAATTTCACCACGAGACCTTTTCCCTTGTAACCAGCGTCTGTCCACAACTGGACAGTAAACATGTCTTATAACAATAAAACACAGCGTGACCCAACTAGACAAGGCGCCTGACAAAGTCAAGGAACCTCTTCACGTTGACAGTAGTGGTTTAGTGTGGTCCCTGTGCGGGCTGTTGTCCTTTTCTTGTGGACGTAACCCAACCTAGAGAAATTAGAGTACCTAGTCACAACAGGAACGCTGGAGGGAAACAGAGCACCAAGTTCACCCGTGGAGAAAATATTGGACGGACTCGCAGAGTGGCTGAGGAACAGAGAGGGTGGGAGATGTACTTGCAGCGAAAGGGATAGATTCGTCTGCAGGGCCATGATCGCCAACGCCACGCGGCATGGCACATAATGATGATGAACCTAACTCCTGTCTCTATAACATACTTAAGCCTTTCGGCTGAGAAGGAAAACCTTAGGTCTCGTATGCAACATTCACTCAGTGCTCGTAGAAGGAACCAGGTCGAAGGAATCACGGCAACAACGGAGTTATCCATCAGACAATAATTGGAACTCTAAGAAAAAGAGAGAGGGGGGGGGGGGGGGGAGAGAGAGAGGAGAGAGAGAGAGAGAGAGAGAGAAAGAGAGAGACACGAGACACGAGACACGAGACAGAGAAACAGAGAGACAGAGAGAGAGAGAATCTTTCACCAGGGAGTGAGAGAGAAAGACAAATGACAGAAAGACGGAGACACAGGGAGCGAGAAAAGACACAGACAGACAGACAGATAAAGACACAGGGAGTGAGAGAAAACAATTCTCAGACAGATGGACAGAGACACAGGGGATGAGAGACACAGAACACAAAACAGACAGACAAGAATGACACAAGGAGTGAGAGAGACAGAGGCAAAACAAACGACAGACAGACAGACAGACAGACAGACAGACTGAGACTTATTATCCCTTTTCCGTCTGTTTACCCATCCAATTTGCCCTGTGAATCTCCTTCACAGACCAACCCCCACTAATCTCAAGCTTCCATTTCAAAACACACTGGGGACTTCAAGGGTCTTCTTGAGCGACCTGGAAGCGGTCCACTTCAAAAGTCGGTGGCGGAACGCTTGAAAAATCTAGCCCCAAAACTTTATCTGTTCAGAAGTATTTGCTCTGCGACCACATTCAAGGGTATCATTGTTTTGCATTAGGATCGAGTTGAGTCTGTGTGTTAATTAACTCTTTTGACTCCCGCACCCTGTTCCACCAGCATCCTAATTGACGATACATTGCCAACAAAAGCAACAACAACAATACTTAATCCGTTTGATTCCCTACACCTATCCACTAGTTCGTACAGGAAGCTGGTGGATAGGGCGAGGGAGTCAAAGGGGTTTAAGGTTTTGGGAGTTGGTGGATAGAGTGCAGGAGTCAAGGGGTTTAATTTGGCCCATCCGTTCCTAGAGAGGTATCGACTGTTCAAGGTACTTGACCAGCCTATATAAGGTCAAACCCGGTTGGAGTCTGAAGATAAAATCGTCCCACTACGCCGGAGGACTATGCACACAAAGCATTTTTAACATTGGTGTGATGAATACTGTAAAACCATCTTTATGATGTGATCAAAGCCTTTGCTGGACTGATGCTTTATTTAATACTGTAACATTTGGGTTTGGTTTTTATTCACCAATGACAAACCACAGGCGCACAAAGAAGAGATGAATTCTGCATGTTAGTGTGGGATTCATAAAACCAGGCAAACACATTAGAATGGTGGAGTGGTGTTTAAATGATGAAATTCAGTATAGATTGTCTACCCTTAAAATCATATTACAGGAATGGCGAAACAGTAGGGCTTGTGCTTTTACACAGCACTTCAATGTACTGCGTTTTTCTCTTTTCTTTTTTTTTTTTCTTTTTTTTTTTTAACTAAATTATCAGACCATAAGCCAAGTGCTGGACGAATAGCTGAATCTTTACTGAAAAATTAACAAATTGGGAAGGAATTTATCCCACAGCTGTCAGATACATGCAGATTTAATGGTTTTTACCGGTTATCCAGCATGACTGTCGTATTAACTTTAAGTAAAATGACAGAAGTTTGGATTTTCATATGTATACATTTTCCTCTATGCCCTCACATCCATCAATTTAAAGTATAGATCATCAAGTATCCTAACACGAACAGGTTCATGTAAAAAAAGAAAATTCAATGCCTCTCTTGTTCCATTTTTAAGAATGTGACATCAATTCATTTCTTTATTTCGACACAATCATCAACATGGGTCAACTTTCCCACTGAAACGGACATAGCCAGCGGCATTTTCAACTAATGTCACCGTAAAACGAGTCTTGTCCATGCAAAATTATATGTTTGGAACTTCCAAAAATGGATTGATTCCGTCATAGTCAAGAAATCTTTGCCAAACTTGCTCTCTCTGTCTGTCTCCGTGCTTCTCCATCTCTCTTTTTCTTTGACTTTGTGAATACGTGTGCGTGTATGTGGTGTGCATGTGTTTGTACATATGATACATATGAGAGAGAGGAGAAAGAATTATATATACATAGATGCATAACAATACAGACACACATACAGATCGGGACAGAGACACAAACAAAAGCGTCGGCTTGAGAAACAATAACCGATTTTTCAAGAAACAGGTACAAAAAAAAGCCAGCAGCACATTCGTCTAGGTACAAAAAGGCAGCTCCAGTGTTAATACCCAAAGGTCACTGTGACTTAGGATCCTAACCTTCTCATACCTTCCTATTGCCGAGGGTGATATTGTCATTGTTGTTTTTGTTTAAAGCCCAGCCGACCGTAGAGTCATATTTGAGCTGTAACTGTTTCAAAACATACATAATACTTCAACAGGAAAAAAAAAAGACTGATGTATGTATCAATGCATTCGCGCACACAATCTAAGGAGATCTATGCCCCTGTCGTTGACCATTCCGTCCAATATATCACACAGAGAATTTAAAAATAATACCTGGATACAAATCTAAACATAACTAAGGGCACTAAAACACATGTAAAAACAGGCCTAAATTACCTAAAATCGCTTCCGCATATCTCATTTCCCTGAAACCAAAAATGCACATAATACATGTACCCAATTATCAATCCTAAGAGAAATTACGTAAGACTTTTATCGAACGTATGCAGGTGAATGGACCAGCAAGGCAGAAAATGACAGGAAAAAATGACAGAAAGCAAAGGAACAAGGAAGAAACAAAGAGAGTGACAAAACAAGAGGATATTTCTAGCACGGAATTTCAAGAAGGGGGGAGGGGTGCCATTTATATGAAAGAGCCACCGCATCACCACGGGGGTTCGAGGACGAGAAACTTATGCATGTTTAATGTCCTTGTCTACACGGACAGATCTTGACCATGACCAGGACCCTGGAGCACAAAATCTGAGGCACTTCCTGTAAAATGCCTCGTTTAAGAAAATGCCATCTACGAGATCAGACGCAACATAATCAGAAACACTAAGACTGGAGAAATTGTGGGAGCAACACCTGTTCCACTGCATAATTTTTTTTAGCAGACAACAAAATAGTTTGGTCATTTTATCAGAAAGCAACTCCAAGTGCTGGCTCATTGAGCACACAATAAAAAGATGTGTGGATGTTTAAAGCAAAAGGCAGGGGGGAAAACCTGGATCGGCAGCGTGAAGGAGACCCATAATTTCACACGGCATTTCCCTTCTTCAGATTTTCTAGCTCGCTTACGACCGTCAACTCTATCTCGCCGCGACATCCAAGATGATACAAGCGGACAGATGAAAGAAAGACGAAGAATAATCACAAATGGAGAAGAATAATCACAAATGGAGACGAGATAACCGCGAAAAGATTAAGAAACGAGACAACACTGATAGAAGGTCACCTATGCCTTCAATTATATAGCAGTTTAAGGCTGCAGTCAATTTGCAGACATACAAAAGGTAATACTGAAATGATCATTCCCACTGGAGAATAGAACTTCCTTAAGTGTGTGTGGTTTAACGAAGCAGTCGGAATGTCTTCTTGTTTTACTCTTAAATGGTGTGTGTGTATATGTATATACATATCGAGAGAGACAGAGAGATAGACAGACAAACAGAGAGACAGAGACAGAGAAAGAGAGAAATAGAGAAAGGGAGAGAGGACAGAGACAGAGAGAGACAGAGACTGAGACAGAGACAGGGTCAGAGAGAAAGAGACAGAGAGAGACAGAGACTGAGACAGAGATAGGGACAGGGACAGAGAGACAGAGAAAGAGACAGACAGACAAAGACAAAGAAAGAGAGAGAGGACACACACACACAGAAGAGAAAGAGAGAGAGAGAGAGAGAGAAAGAGAGAGATAGAAAAAGAGAGAAAGAGACAGAGAGAGAAAGACATCAGGAAAGAAGAGGAGAGGGGTAGTGAAGAGAGATGACGACAAAGAATCTGCAGTGTTACGAGACTTCTGAAGCTTGCAGGCGCCTGCCCATTTGTTCAACAATTGTGACAAATATAGTCTTTCTTTGTTCCCTTCGTGTCTGGTCTTTGTAGATTCAAACGCACTCTCACCATCCTGACAGAGAGAGAGAGAAAGAGAGAAAGAGAGCGAAAGAGAGAGAGAAAGGGAGAGAGAAAGGAAGAGAGTGACAGAGAACGAGAGAGAGAAAGAGAGAGAGAGAGGTGGAAAGAAAGAGAGACAGACAGACAGAGAGACAGAAACGGAGAGAAAGAGAGAGAGAGAGAGCGAGAGAGTGAGAGAGAGAGAGAGAGAGAGAGAGAGAGAGAGAAAGAGAGACAGAGACGGAGACAGAGACAGGGAGAAACACAGAAAACGACAAGGATAAGATAACCTAGAGTTCTTTGTTACGTTAACTCAAACTTGACATTTTATACGGCTGAATGTGTTGGCATACTAATATATGTCCAAATGATTGTATTGACTTTTGTCTTTGGCAAAACTTAACATGAACTGTAATGCGTGTGCTTGTTTACGTCGGTTTAATGTGCACTGTCGAGTATGCATTAGGGCCATTTCTTTACACCTACACTCACACCCTTGCATCTGTATATAGGCATATGGCCAAACTGCAGTTCACCATTCTGTCCATGAGAGAGAGAGAGACAGACAGAGAAAGAGAAAGAGAGAGAGAGAAAGAGAGAGAGACAAAGAGAGAGATAGAGACAGAGAGAGAGAGACAAAGAGAGAGAGATAGAGACAGAGACAGAGAGAGAAACAGAGAGACAGAGACAGAGAGACAGAGAGACAGAAAGACAGAGACAGAGAGACAGACAGAAAGACAGAGAGAGACAGACAGACAGACAGATAGAGGCAGAGACAGAGACAGAAACAGAAACAGACAGACAGACAGACAGAGAAAGGGAGAGAAAGAGAGAGAGAGAGTTTTGTTTATTGATACAGGATCACGAAGACCTAATTTTCACAATGCGACTTATAATCGGTCAGGATTAAACTACACGAAGTGACAATACAGCCATACTACTGCTAGATGACTCGACAGTGCTACATTCATTGATTACACTTTTAACCCTTTGACTCCTGCACCCTGTCCACCAGCATCCTGCATTGTCAACCATGTTTGCAAAACAATGACAACCCTTTGACTCCCTCACCGTATCCACCAACTTCCTGCAGGAAGCTGGTGGATAGGGTGAGGGAGTCAAAGGGTTAAGTTTTTGTAGTTGGTGGACGGGGTGCAAGAGCCAAAGGGTTAATCAACATCACTACATGTTGTAGAGGCAATTAATTGTAAGTGATTGGGATGACAGAAGAAGGTACAGACTGCCAAATCTCATCTCTCGTTTGAGACAAGTCCACAGAAGAGTATGCCACAAAAGATCAAAGTTAAATGTCTCTTGTTAGTTTAGTAAAATGACTCAGTTAATTTCATTTTGTTCATAATACGTCGGTTGACTGATTCCTTAGTAAATTTGATACTGTATGTTCTATGTGGGATGACGAATCCATACTGAGTTTTGTGTAACCGCACTAATGTCGAATGTTGATTATCATGTTCCACACAGCTGAGAGATGTTTTAAAATAATTATACCACGAAAAGGAAAGACTAGACGGTCTGTATTTTTCTCAACATACAATGCACTACGCGATGCACGAATTGTCTTGTCAGTTTCCAAGCCTGCCGTAGCTTAAATCTGTGAAACTGAATTAAATAGCCGCTTGTTAAAGGAACACTATCAGAGATTAACCCTTTGATTCCCGCACCCTATCCATTAACTGCAAAAGCTTATCCTTTGATTGTGTGACCTTATCAATCAGCTTCCTGCAGAAAGCTGGCGAATAGGGTGAGGGAATCAAAGGGTTATGTTTTTTGCTTTGCTAACATGGTTGAAAATGCAGGATGCTGGTTGGACAGGGTGCGAGAGTCAAAGGATAATAATACAGTAATAATAATAATTACAATATTTATATAGCGCAAAATCTTGATAGAAATTAATCTAAGCGCTGGACATACACATAGGCACGCATGCACACACACACGCGCCACACACACACACACACACACACACACACACACACACACACACACACACACACACACACACACACACACACACACACACACACACACACAAACACACATGGCTATAAATGGGGAAAAAGAAGAAAAGCAATGGAAAATTATCATCATCATCAGGTGCCCTGCCGCATGGCGTTGGCGATCATGGACTTCCATCTGTCTGTATCTCTCGTTGCCCCTAGCATCTCTCCCATCCCCTCGTCCCCAGCCACTCAGCAAGTCCGTCCAGCATTTTCTCCCTGGGTCTACCGGTGCTCTCTTTCCCTCCAGCTTTCCTGTTGTGACCAGATGCTCCAAATCCCCCTTCCTCATAAAATGGCCTATAAATGTTGCCTGTCTTTTCCTAATCTTCCTTATGAGTAATCTACTTGTGTCTGCCTCCATCAAGACTGTCTCATTTGTTTTCTTTGCTATGCATGGAACTCTCATCATTCTTCTTAGAAACCACATCTCAGCTGCCTCAATCTTGTTCTGGCATTGTTTGTTGACTGTCCACGTCTCACATCTGTACAACAGTATTGGTTCTATATAACATTCAAGAACTCTCTTCCTGATGCTAATTGATAGGCATTTGTTGGTAAGAATGCTTGTCATCTTCCCGAATGCTGTTTTGGCTTGGCCGATTCTGCCAGCTATTTCTGATGTGCATCTGCCGTCTGATGAAATGATCGTTCCCAGGTATTTGAATTTATCAACCTGTATCAAGGTTGGGCCATTTGCTAATATTTTGCACGAGGGGATTTCATGTCTTTTACTGATCACCATGACTTCAGTCTTCCTGCTGTTTAGTTCCAGCCCCTTACCTTTGCTTTCTATTTCTAGTATATTCACAAGGTTTTGTAGGCCCCTTTCACTTTCTGCAATTAGCACGGTGTCATCTGCGTATCGAATATTATTTATCATTTTCCCTCCAACCTTTAATCCAGGGTCTTCTTCTAGGTTTCTCATGGAAAATTATAGAGAGTATATTATAGACAAATATATATTACAATGTGATTCCACTCCGAGCGGAGACAGGCTGCAGTGGGGGTTGAGTGATTTCAGGATTTTATGCAGAGGAGAAAAGGTGAGTTTTGAGAGTAGACTTGAAGGAGACAAAAGTAGGTTGCTGACGGACTGAGAGAGGAAGTTTGTTCCAGGAGAGTGGACCAGAAACAGAGAAGGCTCGTGACCATAGGTATTGAGCTTAGTGCGTGGAAAGCGAAAAGTCAGAGGATCGGAGGCAGAGCGAAGGGTACGTGAGGGAACATAGATCTCAAGTAGGTTTGACAGGTAATCGGGGGCTGCGTTATTGAGGCTTTTGTAGCACATAGTGTCTAGTTTGTACTGTATGCGCTTTGATATAGGGAGCCAGTGAAGTTGTGCCAGGAGAGGAGATATGTGGTCAGCTTTTTTTCTTTTTGAGTACAAGGCGTGCAGCATTGTTTTGAATGCGCTGTAGGATGTGAATGGTGGAGGCACGAAGACCAGACAGGAGTGAATTGCAATAGTCAATGCGAGACATTATGAAGGTGAGAACGAGTTTTGCAGTTGTTTCGACAGAGAGATACTTCCTGATCAGGCTTATACGATGGAGGTGATAGTAGCAAGATCTGGCAGTTTGAGAAACAAAGCTGTTCATGGAGAGGGTAGAGTCAAGGCAGACACCAAGGTTTTTAGCTGAATCAGAAATTGGGACTGCTGTGTTACATAATGGGAGAGAAAGAGTAGGCAGCTGAGAAAGTTTCTGACGGGTGCCAATGAGGATGAATATTTTCCAATGGCAAAAAGACTTGAAAAGACGAGACGCCTCAATCCAGACGAGTTACTTCCAGCAGTTCCATTTTCTGATCATGTCCCTTGGTTTCGGATTCAAGGAGGAAAAAAACTAAAACACCACTAGACTATAGTGTGGTATGTAACAGAAAAATGCATTCTTTTAGAATAAGGCGTGTAATGGCAAGAACGCCTGTTGACGAATAACAGGAGACCTCAAGGTTCTGAAGTACTTTACAGACGCTGGCTCAGAACACACAGAAGTGGAGAACCTTTGTTGATGCCCTACCGGCCAATGGCACAATAAGCAATATATATGAAGTAAAAAGCCTACAGTCTCCGGCTGAGAGTCTGGCCAGATCTCCCTTGAAAAATAAGTAACAGAACTCGCACGCTTTGTACCACCCTCCTCACCGTAATGTCAAAAGAGATGAGCAGGCAGACGCTTTGACGAAGGCAGGAAATGAACTACAGTGGTAACAATATCCTATCTCCCTCAGACAGACGAAAACCATCATAAAGACAAACTCCCAGCTTAAACACAACAGAAATTATCCAATCCATTATCTTGAGCGGTAGCAGCTCACCTCTTATCTTAAAAAAACAACAAACAAACAAACAAACAAACAAAAACCACACACACACACAAAACAAACAAACAAACAAACAAGCAAACAAACAAACAAATACAAACAAACAAACAAAACAAAAGAAAAAACGGACATCGCAGCCTATTTCAGTACACATGTTGAGTGAGGTTATCCTACACATACGAATGTCCACGCCAGACAGGACCACTGTTTCCAGAGCAACATTCTACATTTCTGCTCACCGTTCAGATATAAAGGAAACGAACCGTGGACCAACCGGCAATTCTGGAACAGCAACTCTGAAGGAACAAAGACGACATGGTGGGAACCACATCCTTTATCCAGACTCCTCGACTGAACATCTGAGGCGTAACCATACTTGAATGACAACAACAACAACAAAATAATAATAATAATAAAAAACATAATAAAAAAGTGGCAAGCATCAAATAGAATGATTATGTAACCAGGTTGCCCGATTCTGAGAAGATCATAGACAGTGACTTCTACATATCCCAGAGTCTACCAGTTACGATCCAGATAAAGACAGCATTCCTACGAGCGAGCTGTATGAGCCCAGGAAGAGATTTATGTCTCTGGCACAAGCCGATGTGAATGTGATCCCGTTGATGATTTGTCAAGTGTCCTTGTGTGAGAGCAGAGTAAACTGTCAGTGTGTTCCGCACACACAGCCTTCCCTTAACGATGGGGTCACTGGATCAGGGGCGGGTCACCGTCGCCTAACAAGGTTAACATTTAAAGCTGCTTGTCCATACCTGTTATTGTAGTTTCTACAGCCATGAAGGCAAATGGGTTTTCGTGCTGGTCAGTAGTCCCAACTAAATCTCACAACCAGGAACACTTGCCAGGGTAGACCAAACACTTACAGAGTTTACGGGACTCAGTCCCATCTGGGATGATAAGAACATCTCCATTAGTTCCAAAATGAGACTGGTCCGTTTTCTCGTCTGTTTGTACGACTGTGAAACACGGACATTCAGAGCAGAACTGCAGAAATGATTTCCATCGGAAACCAGGTGTTATCGAAAGATTTCATCCTGTTCGTATTACGATCATGTCACACATGAGCTGATACACGGTGAGATTACGAATACCTTTGGAAGTCATGATGATCTCCCCAATGTTTGTTAACCCTTTGACACCCGCACACTATCCATCAACTGCAAAATAAAATTAACCCTTTGATTCCCTTACTCTATCCACCAGTGTTAATTTTTTTTAAACTTTGCTAGCATGTTTGGCAATGCAGGATACTGGTGGACAGGGTGCAGGAGTCAAAGGGTTAACATGACATTAGAACATCGAACCTTGCAAAGACTCTGCTACAACACACAGTGCCAGAAGACAGAATGGCAAACCAAAGAAGAGATGGGGAATATCATCAAAGGAAAATAAATGTAGATTTCAGTGACTGCATGCCAGGTAGTTTCAAAAGACCGAGAAAGATGAAAAAAAAATCGTCATATATATATATAAAATATAATATATATATGTATACATAATAGCATAGAATAGAATATGATGTATATATATATATATACATATATACATACATATATACACACATATATATGTATGTACAATATATATATATATATATATATAATACTATTATAATTTCTTGATTACCAATTCCGGTCACGTCATAGTATAGCCTAAACACCATTGAATTTGAACAGTCAGCACAATTTAGTGCATAAAGATCCTAGGAATTCACCAGTTTAATCTGAATGTCAGCAACAGAACCAATGCAGTTCTTATTATACTACTCAATATTTTCAAAAATCAAGTATAACAAAGACAAAACATGGTGGATAGCAACTTTAAAAACCTCTCGTTTCCGCTTTCATACCATCATATCTCACCCCCGTCCCCACTCACACACCTCTCTCTCTCTCACACTCTCCCTCTCTCCCTCACACACACACACACACACACACACGCGCGCGCGCGCGCACACACACACACACACACACACACACACACACGCCCGCACGCATAGCGCGAGAGCGCACGCACGCACGCACGCACACGCACATACATCTATGTACGCACACACATAGTACACTTTCTGTTGTATAAAGAGGAGGAGAAAAAGAAAGAAAAAAGTCCATGCAAACGCTCCTGATCCGAGGTCTCTTGACTTTGGAAGGTGTGCGGAGTGTGTGTGTGGCGGGGAGAACAGCCAATTAGGGCCGTCTTACACACGGCTGACAGATTGGGTTCAGCTTTCACTTGTGTGACAGTGGACAATATCTCGCTCCTGGAAGCTAATTGGCCGAGTCCCTAGACACCCGTTTGCTCGAGAATTGGGAGCAGAACAGGCTCGAAAAGTTTCAGATAGCTTAACCCTTTCATTCCCCCCCCCCCCACCCTGTTTACCATTCTCCTGCAAGAGCAAGCAGGTGAACAGGATGGGAGAATGCAAGAGTTTATAAAATCCTTGAAATTTTTTTCACGCGAGTAAGCAAGAAGAGCGATGCATACCCGGTATATCTGATTGCGTTTGTAACCGAAACCGAACAAACAAACAGATGTCGGCCATAAATGTATCAATTTTGTTTGGATGAGCTTAATCAAACTCTTGTGTTTAACGGTCATCACGATCACATGATTTTCCTACGCACATGCCCCAACTTTGGGCTATGTAGATGGAAACAAAATGCCACAAACGTTCCTTGAAACCAAAGAAGACGATTTTTGAGATTAGCGGTTATATTTCATGTATCTGGCAGAAACTTCTATTCCTTTTGACGGCAAACGGCATATGCAATCTAATACTTCGTGACTCAAGTTAGGCGAAGCTTACCCACTGTCAAATGTGGATTGCATTCATGCGCTTTCCTCTTACAAAAAAACAAAACAAAACAAAAACAAAAAACAACAAAAAACAAAAAATTGCGTCGAAATGTTGAATCTATAGTAGCGACACAGGTTGTGTGTATGGGTGCGCGCGCGCGCGCGCGTGTGTGTCTCTGTGTGTGTCTGTATGTGTCTGTGTTTGTGTGTCTGTGTTTGTGTGTCTGTGCTTGTGTGTGTAGTGGTGTATGTGTGTATGTGTCTGTCTGTGTGTTTGTCTGTCTGTGTGCGTGCATGCGTGCGGAATGCTTTCGAGTGCCAGCATATAAGTAAACAAACTGAAAATGTGTTTGAAGCAAATTTTGATAAATATCATAGAAACACTCAACTTTTCACAGAGTTCAACGATAGTAAGGTGCAAAACATATGTATCCTCATATGAAATACGATGAACTTGCCAGAGATAAATGCTGTTTGAATCTTCTGACACTATCAGAGCAAAAATACATGTGCTAACAGTGAACTCTCCTTTAGCGTTCAAAACGATAGCGAGAACCGCCCAGTAACTGAATGATCACTGCTGTTTATTGCATCTGGGACCCACCACATGCGCTTCGGATATTTCCATATCATACTGACATTTAGGCCCCGTTAGCTCTGCTGGTTATGGCGCCATGCTGATACTGTAGGGTAATGGGTTTGATCCTGAGGCAGGCCACAACTCTGTGTGTTATGTATGTGTGTGTGTGTGTGTGAGTGTACATGTATGTGTGTATATGTGTGTGTATGTGTTTATGTGCATGTGTGTGTGTACGTGTGTGTGTTTCTGTGTGTGTGTGTGTGTGTTTGTGTATGTGTGTGTATGTGTGTGTGTGCGCGCTGTGTGTGTGCGTGGGTTTATTTGTATATGTGTGTGAGTGTGCGTGTATGTGTGTGTATGTGTGTGTGTGTATGTGTGTGTGTGTATGTGTGTGTGCGTGTGTGTGCTGTGTGTGTGGGTTTATGTGTATTGTGTGTGTGTGTGTTGTCTGTGTGTATGCATGTGTGTGTTTGTGAGTATGTGTGTATGTGTGTGTGTTTGTGAGTGTGTGTGTGTTGTGTGTGTTTGTGTGTGTATGTCTGTGTTTGTGTGTGTACGTATGTATGTGTGTGTATATATGTGTGTATGTGTGTGTGTTTGTCCGTTCTTTGATTTAACGTCTTTTCACTGTAAGTGATATTAGACGGTGTGTGTGTATGTGTGTTTATGTGTGTGCGTGTATGTGCGTGCACGCGCGCGCGCGCGTGTGTGTGTGTGCGCGCAACGCATGTGTGTGTATGTGTGTGTGCGTGCGTGTGTGTGTGTGCGTGTATGTGTATGTGTGTGTGTACGTGCGTTTTGAAGTCTGGCTGGCTGTTGTTGATAGAGCTGTGAGCTCGAGCTCTGATGCCTCGAGTTCAATCCTCAAAATATAAAAACTTACCTGTTCACTACCCAACTTAAGGTTCCAATCATTCTGGTGGTGTCACCTCAGTGTTTCATGAGATTCATTTTCTCTCAGACCCACTCACCTCTCCTCCCCATTTCAAGAATTTGCCAGAGCATAGGATTTTCTGCAGACTCAAAGGGTCTGCCTGATATCCACAGGCAGATTTGGGTGAAGCGTATATGGAATTGTCCAAGTGCGATGAATCCCTGTTGAACAACTCCCACAGTCTAAGCTCTGAACTGACAGTAAATGCTCTGCACAGTTAAGCTGAATATTCTCAACCTCCAGACCCCCAAAAAGGCATTTGACCCTTTGACTCCCGCACCCTGTCCACCAGCACCCTGCATTGTCAACCATGCTAGCAAAGCGAAAACCTAACCCTTTGATTCCCTCATCCTATCCACCAGCTTCCTGTAGATGGTGAGGAAGTCAAAGGGTTAAGTTTTTGCAGTTGGAAGATAGGGTGCAGGAGTCAGAGGGTTAAGGTACACACAGAAGCCCACTTTATATAAGCAACAGTTGTTGTTGCTAAAGTTTTGCACTGTTGTCACAAGAAACATATAAACCAAACAGCATTGCGAAGTTCAGATCCTTGAGCTACGTTGTTAGAAATATCTAGGTCTATTAAATTTCTTGGAACCGACTTCATCGGATCGCTTTGCGTGATAAAGGCTCATCAACTCCATTGGTAAGTCTTAATCCGTAAACAAAAAAAACAAAACAAAAAAAAACAAAAAATGCCACTCCCAATACTTAACAACAATATGACTATTGTTGTTAAGTATTGGGAGTGGCCCCAGTAAGCTCAGCTGGTTTGAGCGTCGGATTCACATGCTAATGGGGTGTGCTACACTAAAACTGGCCTTCTCAGTGTCCCATCTTAACATCATTGTTGTTCTGGTGGTGTCAGAATAGAATTAGGCAAGTCCCCCTTCCCCCACATCCCTGGGATGGTTATCCCCGTCGGCCATATCACATGAGGTGGGTGTCAACGTAAAAACTGAACCAAATCAAATCAAACCCAAGTCGCTATGAGCTCTATGCAATGGTGGCAGAGGATCGCAGTCATTCAGTGCCTTCAGGATGGGCGAAAAGACTATTGTGAGTGTGTAGTTTACAAAACAAGAATGGTCAAGCAATATCGATAACCTCCCCTTTATATCATAAAAAATGTCTATTTGATCACCACGAACCCAAATTAGGTTGAATGTCGTTGATGGAGGCCATCGCTGATATCGACAGAGTATGTCTCCCTCCCTCTCTCTCTCTCCCTCTCTCTCTCTCTCCCACGCACGCACGCGCGCGAACACACAAACACACACACACACAGACAAACACACACACACACCACACACAAACACACACGTACACACACACACAACACACACACACACCACACACACACACACACACACACACACACACACACACACACACACAACACACACACACACACATCAGAGTAGTTTTCCCCGGCTCGATACGAAAGTGATTATGCCCGATTTTTTTTTTAAACATGACATGTATTCTTGGTTGAGCGACGCGACGCGACGCCGACGCCGACGCCGATGCCGATGGACGGCGGGCAAAAGAGCAAGCTACGACAGCGTTGTTGTTGACAGAAACCTGATGGGCAGTTTATTGTGGTTGTCCCCAGCCTTCAATGGGCTGGCTGGGAGCGACACATGTTTCACAAAGACCTCCTGCCAAGTGTCAGGGTCTGTTCCCGCTCCCTGAATCAAGGGAGCGAACTCTCCGCACTACTGTGCCCCTTGACAGAACCTGGGCGACTCGCTTTCTTTCCGGCAGTTCTTTTTATTTGTTTGTTTGTTTCTTTCTTTCTTTCTTTTCTCTCTTCCTCGCTCATTCTTCGATCCCACCCACACCCCATTCTCCCATCCTACCCAATGCTATTCCTTTATTTATTTTTTTTATTATTTTTTTTTGACGTTGGCTGATAAGATCTCCCCCTTTCTGTCGAAACATCGCTAATACCATTACAGCCCCTCTCATATGGAGGTACGTTCCCAACTTATTACACACACACACACACACACACACACACACACACACACACACACACACACACACACACACACACACACACACACGTGTGCGTGTGCATATATATAAATAGACAGACAGACAAATAGATAGATAGATAGATAGACAGACAGATAGATAGAATAGATAGATAGCTGGCTGGCTGGCTGGATAGATAGACACATACATACATACATACATACATACTACATACCTACATATACATGCATGCATGCATACACACATGCATACAATCATGCATGCACGCATACATACATACATACATACATACATACATATATAGATAGACAGACAGAAACAGACAGACAGATAGACAGATCGATCGATCGACCGATCAATAGATAGATAGACAGACACATAAACAGATAGATAGATAGACAGATAGATAGATAGATAGATAGACAGATAGATAGATAGACAGACAGATAGATAGATAGATAGATAGATAAATAGATAGATAGATAGATAGATGTAGATATACATTGCATATCTATAAATATCTTCATGCTTAGGTTTTCTGATGTGCGCGCACACATACACACCAGAAAAAATCTAAGCATGAAGATGTTTCCCGACACTGTCATTTCAATACTTCACCACTAAATCGTTCAAAGGGGCACCTCAGTCAAGCGGGTAAGACAGTCGAACTTCCAACTCGAAGGTTGGGGTTTGATTCCGCCTGGGTATGCTTACTTTGCGCTTAGTGTGTAAAGGGAGGAGATTTTTCTGATTCTGCAACTCAACATGTCTGCAGACTTATCACTGGCTTAAGTTCCCTTAGCGTGTGTATCCACGCATTATATCAAAATACACATGTTAAAGATCCTGTAAGTTATGTTAGTGTCTGGTGGCTTATGGAAACATGAAAACACCCAGCATGCATGCCCACCGAAGATGGAGTATGCAGATTGTGGAGCAATATACTGCCTGCGTAGTGTGGGCAAAATAACTGACGTGCACACAAGCATTCGTAAAAAAATCGGAAAGCCAAACAAACAAACAGACAGACAGATAAAAAGCAAATAAATTTATAAATAAATAAACAAACAAATAATAAATAAATCAATAGATAAATAAATAAATAAATAAAATTGAAATAAACACAATAAATAGATAAATAAATAAATGAATTAAAAAATAAATAAACAAAGAAATACATAAATACACAAATAAAATTAAAATAAACAAAAACAAATCAATCAATCAATCAATCAAGTTACATCAAAAATCATTCTGAACTGCAGAAGTCTTGCTAATTCGAAGCTAAATTAGTCCTTTCCACTCCCGCACCCTGTCCACCAGCATCCTGCATTGTCAACCACGCTAGCAAAGCAAAAAAACTTAACCCTTCGACTCCCTCACCCTATCCACGAGCTTCCTGCTGAGGGTGAGGGAGTCAAAGGGTGAACTTTTTGCAGTTTGTGGATAGGGTGCGGGAGTCAGTAGAACTTTCAGACGGCATTTTGCCATGATTAGTTTTAACCCTGTTTCATTACTTGGCACCTGCGGTGTTGGTGCATGTGGCCTGTCATGTTACGTGTATGGTGACACTGTCTTGATAAAAACTGAACCTCGCAAGGTTACGAGCAATAAGAATTTATTCTGAATTTTACTATGTTCAAAAAAAAAAAAAAAAAAAAAAAAAAAAAGATTCAGAGCTCTAGCTAGGAAAATGCCATGTGCCCTTAACCCCAAGTCTGCCAATCACGATCTTCTTGATTAGCAAAACAAAAAACAAACAAAAACTAACCTAAACAAAAACAAAAACAAAAACACCAAACAACAAATCACCAAACAAACCATCAACCACCAACCAGCCAACCAGCCAACCAGCCAACCAGCCAACCAACTAACAAACCGACCAACCAATCAACCAACCAACCAACCAACCAACCAACCAACCATCCATCCAACCAACCAACCAACCAACCAACCAACCAACCAACCAACCATCCATCCAACCAACCAACCAACCAACCAACCAACACAAACCAACCAACCAACAACAACCAACCAACCAACCACCAACAACAACCAACCAACCAATCAACCAACCAACCAACGATGAACCAAACAAAAATCCAACTAACAAACCGACCAACCAATCAATCAACCAACCAACCAACCAGCCAACCAACAACCAACCAACCAACCAAACGACCAACCATCTAACCAACCAACCAACCAACCAACCAACCAACCAACCAAACGACCAACCATCTAACCAACCAACCAACCAACCAACCAAACGACCAACCAACCAACCAACCAGCCAGCCAACCAACCAACAAAGGCCAGTAAGGTCTTAAGAGGAAAGCAGGGGGTAAAGGAAGACAAAGATTGGTGATGGTGGTGGTGGGGTGGGGGGGGTGACATTCAGGTAGCACCACAAGACAATCTGGATGGGCAACAAACTGGCCAATATTCACGTTGCAGACTGGGACTGACCTTGACTGCCACCCCCCCCCCCCCGCCACACACACACACACACACACACCTTGGCGAGAACAGAGCATTAATGATTTCTCTGTTGTTTGTGGATGATTCTGTAGTCTACCAAACTTAGCACAGATGTAGGCATACACTAAACCAAGGAAGTTTTCTGTGGCATTGGTAATCTAGAGCTTGGGGTTTGTTTAGCACGGAATCACCGCACCCTCTAAGCCTAAGTAAAATAGTATGCGCTGGCAAAGTCTTGACATGGCCATAG
>CM060306.1:42776982-42801982 GCA_030674185.1 Monoplex corrugatus
ACAAACAAACAATCCAATATAAAGAAACAGCACAACAGTCCAACACAACAGTCCAACATAAGAAAACAACACAACATTCCAACATAAGAAAACAACATAACAGCCCAACATAAGAAAACAGCACAACAGTCCAACATAAGAAAACAACAACAAACAGTCCAACAGTCCAATAAACAAAACAACACAACAGTCCAACATAACAAAACAACACAACAGTCCAACATAACAAACAACACATAACAGTCCAACATAAGAAAACAACACAACAGTCCAACATAACAAAACAACACAACAGTCCAACATAACAAAACAACACAACAGTCCAACATAAGAAAACAACATAACAGTCAAACATAACAAAACAACACAACAGTCCAACATAAGAAAACAACACAACAATCCAACATAACAAAACAACACAACAGTCCAACACAACAGTCCAACATAAGAAAAAAACACAACAGTCAAACACAACAGTCAAACATAACAAAACAACACAACAATCCAACATAAGAAAACAACACAACAGAACACAAACAATCCAACACAACAGTCCGACACAACAATCCAAAACAACAGAACACAACAATCCAACACAACACAACACAACAATCAAACACAACAAAACACAACAGTCCACCACAACAATCCAACACAACACAACACAACAGCCCAACACAACAAACCACAACAGTCCACCACAACAGAAGACAACAGTCCAACACAACAGAACACAACAGTCCTCCACAACATAGCACAACAGTCCAACACAACAAAACATAACAGTACAACACAACAAAACATAACAGTACAACACAACAAAACACAACAGTCCAACACAACAGAACACACCAGTCCTCCACAACATAGCACAACAGTCCAACACAACAGAACATAACAATACAACACAACAAAACATAACAGTACAACATAACAGAACACAACAGTCAAACACAACAAAACACAACAGTCAAACACAACAAAAGACAATAGTCAAACACAACAAAACACAACAGTCCAACACAACAAAACACAACAGTCCAACACAACAAAACACAACAGTCCAACACAACAAAACACAACAGTCCAACACAACAAAACACAACAGTCCAATACAAGAGAACAACACAACAGTCCAACACAACAAAACACAACAGTCCAACACAACAAAACACAACATTCCAACACAACAAAACACAACAATCCAACACAAGAGAACAACACAACAGTCCAACACAACAAAACACAACAGTCAAACACAACAAAACACAACAGTCCAACACAACAGAACACAACAGCCAACACAACAAAAACAACAGTCCAACACAACAAAACACAACAGTCCAAACAACAGTCCAACACAACAGTCCAACACAACACAAACACAACAGTCCAACACAACACAACACAACAGTCCAACACAACAAAACACAACAGTCCAACACACAAACACAACAGAACACAACAGTCCAACACAACAAAACACAACAGTCCACTAACAACAAAACACAACAGTCCAACACATCAAACACAACAGTCCAACACAAAAACACATCAGTCCAACACAACTTAAACAACAATCCAACACAACAAAACACAAACAGTCCAATACAAGACAAACAAACAGTCCAACACCAGAGACACAACAGTCTAAACACAAGAGACACAACATCCAACCACAAGAGAACAACACAACAGTCCAACACAACAAAACACAACAGTCCAACACAAACAAAATCACAAACAGTCCACACAAAGATAACACAACAGTCCAACACAACAAAACACAAAGTCTACACAACAAAATCCATCAACACAAGAGACACAACAGTCCAACACAAAACACAACAGTCCAACACAAGAGAACAACACAACAGTCCAACACAACAAAACACAACAGTCCAACACAACAAAACACAACAGTCCAACACAACAAAACACAACAGTCCAACACAAAGAACAACACAACAGTCCAACACAACAAAACACAACAGTCCAACACAACAAAAACACAACAGTCCAACACAACAAAACACAACAGTCCAACACAAGAGAACAAACAACAACACAGTCCAACACAACAGCACAAACACACACAGTCAACACAACAAAACACAACAGTCCAAACAAGAAACAACACAACAGTCCAACACAACAAAACACACACAAGTCCAACACAACAAAACACAACAATCCAACACAAACAAACACAACAGTCCAACACAACATAACACAACAGTCCAACACAACATAAACACAACAGTCCAACAAAAACACAACAGTCCAACACAACAATCAAACAACATAACACAAACAGTCCACACAACATAACACAACAGTCCAACACAACAAAACACAACAGTCCAACACAACAATCCAACACAACATAACACAACAATCCAACACAACAGAACACAAAATCCACACAACATAACACAACAGTCAACACAACAAAACACAACAATCCAACACAACATCATCAACACACAGAACCAAATCCAACACAACATAACACAACAGTGCAACACAACGGAACACAAGTCCTCACACAACACAACAATCAACACAACATAACACAACAGTCCAACACAACGAACACAACACAACACAACACAAACACAAACAGTCCAACACAACAAACACAACAATCAACCACAACAGAACACAACAGTCCAACACAACAGAACACAACAGTCTCCACAACAAGAACACAACAGTCCAACACAACAGAACACAACAGCCTCCACAAGATAACACAACAGTCCAACACAACAGAACACAACAGTACAACACAACAGAAACACAACAGTCCAACACAACAAAACACGACAGTCCAACACAACAGTAACACAACAGTCCACAACACAGCACAACAATCCAACACAACAGAACACAACAGTCCTCCACAAGATAACACAACAGTCCAACACAACAGAACACAACAGTCCTCCACAAGATAACACAACAGTCCAACACAACAGAACACAACAGTCCAACCACAATCCAACACAACAGAACACAACAGTCAACACAACAGTCCCCACAACACACACAACATCCAACACAACAGAACACAACAGTCCTCCACAAGATAACACAACAGTCCTACACAACAAAACACAACAGTCCTCCACAACATAACACAACAGTCCAACACAACAGAACACAACAGTCCTCCATAACATAGCACAACAGTCCAACACGACAGAACACAACAGTCCAACACAACAATCCAACACAACAGTCAACACAACATAACATAACAATCCAACACAACAAAACACAACAGTAAACACAACAGAACACAACAATCCACCACAACAAAACACAACAGTCCAACACAACAGTCCAACACAACAGAACACAACAGTCCTCCACAACATAACACAACAGTCCAACACAACAGAACACAACAGTCCAACACAACAAAACACAACAGTCCAACACAACAAAACACAACAGCCCAACACAACAATCCAACACAACATAACACAACAATCCAACACAACAATCCAACACAACATAACACAACAGTCCAACACAACAAAACACAACATAACACAACAGCCCAACACAACAGAACACAACAATCCAACACAACAGAGCACAACAGTCCAACACAACATAACACAACAATCCAACACAACCTAACACAACAGTCCAACACAACATAACACAACAGTCCAACACAACAAAACACAACAGAACACAACAGCCCAACACAACAGAACACAATAGTCCCATAGCGAGCAGAGATAAAGGATGGCGGGTCAGTGGCAGGGTTAAAGTAATTTGTAACGTAACGCCCTTTTGTGGCTGACAAGTGCTACCTTCTCCCTCCACATGGCGGTGGTGGCTAACACGGCCAATCTCTCTTCCCGATCTCTTCACCACAAAAACTGCCTTTCAGTTTGTCACCCGAGAACGCCGCGGCAGGTTCGCACAGGTCACGTTATAATTCAAGAAGAAAAAAGAAATCGGACCTTCTATTAGAAGAAAGAAGAAGAAGAAGAAGAAGAAGAAGAAGAAGAAGAAGAAGAAGAAGAAGAAGAAGAAGAAGAAGAGAGAGGAGGAGGAGAGAGAGAAGAGAAGAAGAAGAAGAAGAAGAAGAAGAGAAGAAGAAGAAGAAGAAGAAGAAGAGAAGAAGAAGAAGAAGAAGAAGAAGAAGAAGAAGAGAGAGCAGAAGCAGAAGAAGAAGAAGAAGAAAGAAAGAATCTGACATTTTTTTTAAAAAGGATAAGAAACAAAATTCGGACCTTCCTTTTGGCTTCCGACTTTGCAGGGGGGGGGGGGGGGGACTGGAGGGGTGAGGTGGGTAGAGTTGGGTGACGGTGAAGGAGAACGGAGAGAGGTGAAGGTTAAAAACGAGGTTAAGGGGTTTAGAGGAGGTCGGAGGAGTGATGAGTGGGGTAGAACGTGTGTGGTTCATAAATTTCGAATTCGTAAAGTGGTAGGGTGGGGGGTGGAAACGGTGGTGGGGAGCGGAATGTTTTGAATTTAGTTATTTAGTTTACTGTTCCTCGGGCTGTGTGTATATCACTGTTTCTTTGCACGTGTGTATTATTATGCAGGTAGCAATAGCTGACGGAACTTCAACAAGCACCACGATCAGCTTCAGCACCAAGTTCAGACTGTACCAGTCTCTATCCTTTCTTTTGTTGTTGTTGTTGTTTTATCGGGGCTAAATTTTTGGACATTGCTTGCTGACTCAAAGAAGAGAATTTGAGACCTATGTATATGTGTATGTATGTATATGTGTATTTATGTGTATATATATATATATATATATATATATATATATATATATATGTGTGTGTGTGTGTGTGTGTGTGTGTGTGTGTGGATGTAGGTCTGAATATGTGTATATGTATGTGTATGTATATCTGTATAAATATGTGTGTGGTGTAAATGTATATGTATGTATATATATATATATCTATATATATATCTATATATATATATATTATATATATATATATGTATGTATATACATATATATATTATGATGAACGCTTGTTTTTCTACTTTTTGTTATATCTGTTGATTATGCATTGTATACAATTCAAGCTGTTTGTAAATGCTATGTATTTGAAAATGAATAAAAACAAGTTTAAAACAAAGTGAGGATTTGAGATCTTCCGGGCCAAGTGTTTGAGGACACTATTTCGCGCACCACACCTTAAACCATAAGACCATTAAGTACTTGCGGAACAAAATCAACACTTAGGTGGGCCCATAGGAACTGCTTCTGACAGCAGTGGAATGACACAAATTCGTATACTTTGGTCTCCTCACTCGCCATAGCTCACGTCCTTCAGGGTACCCTGGCAGGAAGCCGTCGCTGAGGTCGACAGATGAAGAGCTGGGTGTCAAATAACAAAACTGTGGACTAACCTTAGTATGCCTGAACAGCTTGTTGCGGTATTTCAGAGGCGGATATGACAAATATGGAAGATTCTGTCTATTGCTGCAATCTATGATCCCTTCCCCCTACCCCCTCCCTCCCCCTACAGCCTTTTTCAACGATCATGCTGGTCATGGGATTAGAAAAAAAGAGGATATGCGAGTAGCTGAACAGAGACAAAGGATGGGCAAATATATCCACACCTGATCAAAACTTGCTAACTAACAGAAATTGTTCAAGACTGTTGTATCAGTAGTTCAGAGCCGATGACATCCTAGTAATTAACTCTTTTACTCCCGCACGCTATCCATCAGCATTCTGCATTGTCAACCATGCTAAAAAAGCAAAAAACTTAACCCTTTGATTCCCTCACCCTATTCACCGGCTTCCAGCAGGAAGCTGGTGGATAGGGTGAGGGATCAAAGGGTTACGTTTTTGCAGTTGGTGGATAGGGTGCGGGAGTCAAAGGGTTAGAAGGGAAATATCAGAGCAGGGACTTTCCTGTGCGCATATCAAAAAATTACCGTCTCACAAAATACTACAACAAAGTTTATCTCTGAGTTATTATATAGACACAGTCTGCAACAGCTTCCTCCAATAGTATTTCAGACCTCAGTACATTTTTCTCGCGATCTAAGACACGCGAAGGCTAGGGGTGTGTGTAAGCAGTGATTTATGCCAATGTCCAAATATTTACATTCCACAATAGCGTGCAAGCTCCTTTCCTCCTAAACTGCGCATACATGTTTGCAATCGCCCAATTAATCTTCCTGTATACGTTGTTGGAGCAGAACAAAACAAGAGGCTGGGGAGTGGGGTGGTGACAGCTATAGAGGGGCATGAAGTCCTAAACACTAGCGCCCTGTTTTTGTAAGATAATCTTTACGGCGAGTCAGAGACGTTTGTGTACTCTGAATGACTAACTAATCAACCAGCCAACCAACCGACCAAGCAACCAACCGACCGACCAACTAACTAACTAACTAACTAACTGACTGACTAACTAACTAACTGACTATCTGACTGACTAACTAATTAACTAACTAATTTATTAACTAACTCACTATCTCACTCACTCACTGATGAACTAACTAATTAACCAACCAACTAACCAACTAGCGAACTACTTACTTACTTACCTACCTACCTACCTACCTACCCTACCTACACCTACATACATACATACCTACCTACCTACCTACCTACCTGCCTACCTGCCTACCTACCTACCTGCCTAACTAACTAACTACTAACTAACTAACTAACTAACTAACTAACTAACTAACTAACCCCACAATCGCAGAATACAACTCTCCTCGAACTTCATTGTTCAGAAGTCAATGGCCAAAAATTCGTCTTTAATCCTTGGACTCCCGCACCATGTCCACCCGGCATCCTGCATTGTCAACCATTCTAGCAAAGCAAAAACTTAACCCTTTGACTCCCTCACCCTATCCACCAGCTCCTTGCAAGGAGCTGGTGGATAGGTAAGGGAGTCAAAAGGTTAATTCTTTTCTGTTGATGGATAGGGCGCGGGAGTCAAAGGGTAATGTATCTCACCTCAATTTGGGCGTTTCATCAGCTATAGAGAAAGGAAGAGTCGAAGAAAATGTAAACATACAGGCAGGTTATGTAGCGCTCTCTCTCTCTCTCTCTCTCTCTCTCTCTTCTCTCTCTCTCTCTCTCTCCTCTCTCTCTCTCTCTCTCTCTCTCTCTCTCTCTCTCTCTCTCTCTCTCTCTCCCTTTGTCTGTCCGTCTCTCTGTCTCTCTGTCTCTCTCTGTCTGTCTGTCTGTCTGTCTCTCTCTGTCCTTCTTTAGGTCTTTCATTATCTTTTTTTTTTTCAGTCATGCATTTAAATTAGACCCCGTATTGATACCCGCTAAATGTAAAGGCGCAGCAATAACATACAGTTTACATGTAAGACAAAGGATCGTGCTCAACCATTTGCCTTGAGGTCATTATGCATCTGGCATGTTCAAAAAGACAGCCAAATGGTCTTACAGGGAGTGTGTTTGTATATATATATATATATATATATATATATATATATCTGTGTGTGGTGTGTGTGTGTGTGTGTGTGTGTGTGTGTGTGTGTGTGTGTGTGTGTGTTGTGTGTGTGTGTGTGTGTGTGTCCTTTTGAAATGATATCAACAATATTAGATCTATTGCTTATATGCCAAAAGTGCACAGACCTGTGACGTTAATGCACAGACTTCGGGGCGCGGAGACATCATCTTGAGAAACTGAAATTGAAACTGAAGCACGGACTGGCGTTGTCTTTGAAAGAGCCTTTGATAGAACCCACAAGGATAGTGTCTGGCAATGATGATGATAATGACACGATGATGAGGAGAGAGGAGGAGGAGGAGGAGAAAGGGGAAAGGATTTTAATGACACGATGATGATAATAATGACGACGACGATGATGATGACACGTGATGATGATGATGATGATGATGAAAAGATGATGATGATGATGATAGATTGATGATGATGATGAATGATGATGATGGAATGATGATGGACACGATGATGATCTGTCTGTACTTTCGTGCATATTAGTTCTCTCCGGGTGGCACCCATACGAGCGTATCCTTTATTCTGCAGAGTTCCAGAGAACGAAACAACCTTTGTTTGATCTGGTTTCTATGTCCAGATACATACACATGAACAGAGATAGGTGAAATAAGTCAATGGTATGTCAGACTTTTTTGTTTTGTTTTGTATATTACCTAAAGAGTGGTGGTCTACACCCGGTGGGGGCCATTTAGATATGTTTCAGTCTCCCCCTTCTCGTTGGTAAGTATGTAATTACCTCAAAAGGTCTGCAAATGACTAGGACATGAACATAGGCCTAACGCTTACTTCATTTCATCGCATTTTATCAGCTGCCCAGCCACTACAAAACAAGAAGCTGGCGCGTAAAGTGGCGCGGCGCCGACGTGTCCTAAAGATTCTATTTACGGTAAGGCAAAACATAGCATACATGTCTCTATGCTGTTAACAGGTTTCTTTGCATCGTTTTCTTTTCTGAAGTGTTCAGTTAACAGTTGATCAGTCTTGTTGCCTGCTGCGCACGTGTTTGGTCTCACTTTTGACACTTGCATCGTTTTCACCTTTCAAGCAGAAGGTAAAAGGGATCTGAGAAAGGCTTTAAAGCACGTCTCACCTCTCGTCAGGTCATCTAAGCCCCCACCCCCACCCCCACCCCCACCCCCGTGGGGATGCCGGGGGTTCTTTCAGTATAAATAGTATCCCCCACCTTTTGGAAATTCTGCGCTAGCATTGTCTCTTTTCTGTCGCTCTCTTTGTTTCTGCCTTGTTCCTTTGCTTTCTGTCATTTCTTCTTATCATTTTCTGCCTTGCTGGTCCATTCACCTGTAGACGTCTGTGTGCTTGATTAAGTCTTACGTACTTTTTCTTAGGATTGAAAATGGAGTATATGTATTAAATGTATTTTTGGCTCTAGGGAGGTGAGATATGCGGAAGCAATTTCAGGTAATTTAGGCCCGTTCTTATATACTTTTTATTGTCATTAGGTCTGTTTCAATTTGTATTCAGGTTTGTTTTTTTAAATATCCTGTGAGATAAATTGGACGGAGTGGTCAACGCCAGGGGTATGTTCTTAGATTACGTGCGCAAATGCACTGATATGTGTACTTAGTTTTCTTTTCATTTTTTTCCTGTTGAAGTTTTGCATGTTTTGAAACGGCTCTAGCCCTAATATGGCTTTAAACAACAACAACAATAACAACAACAGTAAGGTCACCTAGACTCTATTGCCTCAGCATGGTCTGGCTGTAGTTCAGTGTGGCTGATTTAATGGCCGGGTCGTAACCTTGTGCAGTAAATACGACCTGGCAACACAGGGCTTGAGTGGAGTGCTATTCTTCATGTAAATCCTATTGACTGCCACTTGTACCCCCTGTAGCTAAACGGCGGGTAGCCAAGAGCTATATATTTTTTTTCTTTCACAGCCACAGCGTATTCTTGGTTTCTGGTTGGTAGGTCTTGTTACTTTAGCCAATCAAAAAGGACTATGTATGTGACACAGCTGGTTGCTTCATTTATCTCAAAACTTTTACCTCGGGAAGTCAATAATGTGAGGCAGATGGATGGTAGAGCCATGGACTCAAAATCTGATATCTTGAGTTCAATCCCAGCCCGCTACATTAAAATCTGGCCTATTCGCTGCCTATCTTAATGTTTCCATCGTTCTGGTGGTGTCAGCTTAGTGTTTGACAAGTCTTTTCTCCCCTTTCCCTCTGTCAAGACCTTGCCAGCGCATAGGGTTTTGTGCAGTCTCAGGAAATCTGTCAGATATACAGCATGATCAAATGTCTTTGACAGATTTTACTCTTCTCGTGAAAAATCTCCGTGATGGCTGCAGAAATCTGTTCCCCTAACAACAACTTTAGACTATTATCAGCACAACCGAAAAGACGCAGATATACGAGTCAGTCCTATCTCACTAGCTGCTATTGATACATAGGGTTTTGCACAAGCTAAGGTAGCTTGCAAAGTACTTGCTGGCAGATTCAGGCGGAGCACATAAATCATGGAAATGCCCGAGTGCGATGAATTTCTCTTGAGCAAACTCCCCTAACGTCACTGACATGAACACATCTATCTTTCATGCGTGGCTGGCACAAAAACAAAACTCCTGCCTTCCAGTCTGCCTGTATAGGTCTCACTGGTTGGAGAAAAAATGCGCATGCGGCCTTCAGTCCACCCAGCTAAGAATGGGAACCTGCCTATATTCAGGTTGGGGGAAGGTGTAACAACAAAGGAGAGGAGATGGGCATCGCCGTCATAATGCCGGCCCCGAGAAAAGTTGAGGTACCTATTATTTCATTCTTCTACGATCCCAGGGTTATGGGATATCCTTCAGGTTGGATCGGTATTCTTCTGTCCCTAAGGACCGTGAAGTTGCATTGCTGCTGCACAGATGTTTCCAGTGCACAAGTCTGGCCATCATTATTATCATCAAGTGCCCTAACACATGGCGTTGGCGATCATGGTCTCCATATTCATCTATCTCTTGTTGCCGCAAGCACGTCTTCCATCCTCTCTGTCCTCAACACTCTCCATGTCCGTCCAATATTTTTTCCCTGGGTCTTCCCGGTGCTCTCTTTCCCTCCAGCTTTCCTGTTGTGACCAGGTGCTCTAATTCCCATTTCCTCATACAAAGGCCTATAAATGTTGCCTGTCTTTTCCTAATCTTCCCTATGAATGATCTTCTTGTGTCTGCCTCCACCAAGACTGTCTCGTTTGTTTTCTTTGCTGTCCATGGAACTTTCCACATTCTTCTTAGAAACTACATCTCTGCTGCCTCAATCTTGTTCTGGCTTTGCTTGTTGACTGTGCACGCCCCACAACCGTATAATATTATCGGTCCTATATAACATCCAAGAACTCTCTTCCTGATGTTAACTGATAGGCATTTGTTGGTAAGAATGCTTTTCATCTTCTTGAATACTGTTTTGGCTCGGTCGATTCTGCTGGCTCTTTCTGATGTGCATCTGCCGTCTGGTGAGATGATCATTCCCAGATATCTAAACTTCTCAACCTGTCTCAAGGTTGTGTCGTTTGCTGTTACTTTGCATGTCGGGATTTCATGTTTTTTACTGATTGTCATTACGTCAGTCTTCTTGCTGTTTAGCTCCGACCCCTTACCTTTGCTTTCCATTTCTATTATATTCACAAGGTCTGGCCATAGTGATGTGGAACACACCCTGTTGTCCACACAGCAGTTTCCCCCTTCCAGCCACACGGTGGGGCCAAAGGAGAGGCTAAATCTAATGCGGGGTGGAGTTGCTGAAGGGAGATGTTGAGACTTAAAGCTCTGAGTTGACCGTTGAATGCTAGACGTTATGAACAGCCGAAACTGCTTCCTAGCTAAGGAGATCCACAGAAAATCGATCCGGCGATTCAAACTCAACTCCCGCACCTTTTTACAAGGGCACGAAAAGACCTCGCCCAGCCCACGGCCGTCCCCAAACCCGCTTCACACTCCAGTCTGACTGATTCAGCCCTCAGAGCCAATCCTTTTCACGTAAGTAGTAGGGATTCAATTTGACGACCTCCTTTTCCTACATTGTTCTATCAACAAGAGGCCGTGCACCCTGGGGAACTGCTGTGGATATGGGTAGGGCCTGGCACGAAAATCATCACGTCATCCCTATGGAATTTTTCCAGGTCTGACCGAGATGCACCCGTTACCAGGACTTTGGTTTTTTTGCCTTTTAAGTAAACTTTTGAAGTCTGAGATAACTTAGGTGCCACTGAGTACACTGAGACTTCGACAGACGGAATCTTGCTTTGGTGATGGATGCGCACTTGAACAAATGAAACCCTTCAAGTGTTTTGCACCACTGAAGCGGGCGGAATGACTGTTTAAGCAACTAAGACCACAAACTCCATCTGTAACATTCATCAATAGAATCATTTATCGCTTTGTCAACAAAACAAATTGTTGATGTTCGTTTGTTTTTTGTTTGTTTTTTTCTGTACAAGGGCTTGTATCTCAAAGGAAACTATCTGTCAGCATCTTTGCTTTGATTCTTTTCAAACCGTTTACGTTAGAGATAAAATTAATTTTAGAAAATTATAACCTGAAACGAATATGTTGCGTCTGGGTTCTTCCTGATGGGTAAAAAGCGGAGGGTGTTTTTTTTCATGTCTCACAGTTCAACATATGTACCGAATTACCAGTGCATGAACCCCAAACGAGAGTATACCCACTCAGAATCCCAAAATAATATTAAAAGATCCAGTAAGTCATGTCAGTGTCCGATGGCTTACGCCGTTATGGAAAAACGAAAATACCCAGCACGTAACTCCAGAAAAAGGAATATCCCCACTCACCCCTTCCCTGTCTGCCTGCATAGTTTAAGCAACCCACCGACAACGGAGTATGCAGAATGTGCAGCACCGTGACACTACGCATTGCAGGAGAAACACGTAGAACGAAGCGCGTACGTGTATAATAATAATAATATTAATAATAATAATAATAATAATAATATATTTTATTTATATAGCGCAAAATCTTGATAAAATCAAATCTAAGCGCTGAGCGTATACATGCATACATACCTACATACATATGAGCGTATACATGCATACATACTTACATACATAAATCTAAGCTGAGCGTATACATGCATACATACATACATACATAAATCTAAGCGTATACATGCATACATACATACATACATACATACATACATACATACATACGTACGCACATGCATACATAATAATTACAATATTTATATAGCGCAAAATCTCGACAAAATCAAATCCAAGCGCCGAAAAGACACACACGTATCCGTGAAAACAAACAACAACAACAAAAACAACAACAATACAACAACAACAACAACAATAACATTAAAACTGCCCCCAAATGAGGAACAAAATGTGTAGTGTTAATGAACAGCCATTATGGAAGTAGAGAGACACCAGAGGACATTCGACAGAAGAGACAGAAGAAAGAGAGAGACAAGACTTTGTGTCGTAAAACTGAAGCCCGTTACAGTTAGAATGATAAGAATTTTGCGAATGCTTCTTGTTTTAATCCAGCATCTGAAAGTACAACGTTTAAGAACATTCTCTCTCTCTCTACGTGTGTGTGTGTGTGTGTGTGTGTGTGTGTGTGTGTGTGTGTGTGTGTGTGTGTGTGTGTGTGTGTGTGTGTGTGTGTGTGTGTGTGTGTGTGTGTGTGTGTGTGTGTGTGTGTGTGTGTGTGTGTGTGTGTGTGTGTGTGTGTGTGTGTGATGTAGACAGAGAGGAAGGGGTAGAGAGGTTGTGTGTGTGTGTATGTGCATATTTATGTGTGATACAATATGAACATATGAATAGGTTTGACAGACACACATCCCAAGGATTTAACTTTATGAGAGAGAAAGAAAAAGAGAAAGAACGAGACAGAGACAGAGACAGAGAGAGAGAGAGAGAGAGGTAAGAGAGAATAAGAGAGAAAGAGAGGGAGCGAGATAAAAAGGGAGAGAGAGAGACAGAGACAGACAGACAGAGACAGACAGAGGCAGATAGAGACAGAGATAGAGACAGACAGAGGCAGACAGAGAGAGAGGCTTGCCTTATCATGCGGTTAGTTCGGAACCTTCCGTATGTTAAAAACCTGGGCGACATTTACCGAGACGAAACTAGACAGGCATCCAAACAAGCTGAGGGATTTGACTGACGACAGACGCCGCTAAAACCTACAAAATATGTATGTAACGAGGACAAGAACCGAACCTGAGACCTGTCAAATATGTCTTTACTCGAAAACGGTCATTCGGCGGCGCGTTTTCTTATCTGTGGCGCTCTAATGGGTCATTTTCTTATATGTAGCGCTCTAATGGGTCATTTTTCTTATCTGTGGCGTTCTAATGGGTCATTTTCTTATCTGTGGCGCTCTAATGGGTCATTTTCTTTTATCTGCGGCGCTCTAATGGGTCATTTTCTTATCTGTGGCGCTCCAATGGGTCATTTTCTTATCTGTGGGGCTCTAATGGGTCATTTTCTTATCTGTGGGGCTCTAATGGGTCATTTTCGTGTCTGTGGCGCTTTAATGGGTCATTTTCGTATCTGTGGCGCTCTAATGGGTCATTTTCGTATCTGTGGCGCTCTAATGGGTCATTTTCGTATCTGTAGCGCTCTAATGGGTCATTTTCTTCTTATCAGTAGCGCTCTAATGGGTCATTTTCTTATCTGTGGCGCTTTAATGGGTCGTTTTCTTATCTGTGGCGCTTTAATGGGTCATTTTCTCATCCGTGGCGCTTTAATGGGTCATTTTCTTGTCCGTGGCGCTCTAATGGGTCATTTTCGTATCTGTGGCGCTTTAATGGGTCATTTTCTTGTCTGTGGCGCTTTAATGGGTCATTTTCGTATCTGTGGCGCTTTAATGGGTCATTTTCGTATCTGTGGCGCTTTAATGGGTCATTTTCGTATCTGTGGCGCTTTAATGGGTCATTTTCTCATCCGTGGCGCTCTTATGGGTCAATCTACGATGATCAGAAACGGATTTTCTATTAACGGGCGTTTGAAAACTGCTGCGCCATGATTTTTTTTTTCAGTAAGTCGGCCAGCAGAAAAACCAATCGCACTCTCGCTGGAATTTGTTACGTTACGAAGCAGAGTAAAACTCGCAGTTTTATATGTCAAACGCCACAGAACGCTCCTCGATTAGAAATACATTGCAAGCATACTGTCGACTTAAACGAAAGTTCATTATTATCATTATAGGCCCTAACTGTTTAAAGAGTTGCCTACTGCACAGAGCCATATCAGGACTATAACCATCACAAAATGTTCAAAGCAACTCGTTGTCCCTGAGGAAAGAAGAAGAAGAAGAAGAAGAAGGAAGAAGAAAAGAAAGAAAGAAAGAAAGAAAGAAAGAAAGAAAGAAGAAAGAAAGAAACTGAAAAAGAACATTAAACAGACATATCAATGCATTCACGAACATAATATAAGGACATGCCCGTGGCGTTGACCACCCCGTCCAGTTTATCACTAAGGGTTCTTAGAAGAAAAAAAATATAAATGTCATCATAACTAAAGAAATACATGTATATAAAAGTGGAGTCCGCCTTAGAAAAAAACAAAAAACGAATAGCAGTAAGCAGTCCAGGCATGCTGAGGTGAGTCTATTTCTTGATGAAGTTTGCCGCGCCGGTTCTTCCTCTGTCGACTTCGGCGATGGTGATCAAGACTGATACTGCATTGTGGGTCGTGTCATGGGACCTGATACAGGTCGGCTTCCGTTCCCTTGAGTCACAAGCTGATCACCACATCGATAATGGAAACACGGTGAAAACACTATTAACTGTATTTGGCCACTTGTTGATAGAACAATATAGGAAAGGGAGGTTGGCAAATTGGATCCGTACTCTCGTGAAAAGGATTGGCTCTGAGGACTGGATTAGTCGGGCAGGAGTATGAAGCGGGTTTTGGGTCTATAAAGAGGCTTGAAGGGTGGGTTGGGATGGAGTAGTATAGTGGATCACGAGTCCCATCAAATCGAGCATTAGGAGAAAATGTTAATACGGCAAAGCTTGCAGACTCGTAACCCTTATGGAAACTTAACGGGTGCGGAAACAACATGCCTTGACATGCAGACTGTCTAATCAACTAAAATGGAATTGTTACTATCATTTTGATTATTACCGTTCTGTCGTGTGTGTGTGTGTGTGTGTGTATGTGAATACATAAGCTCATACATAAGCTCATGTTCTATCCTGTTTTCACAGACCAGCCAACCGTGAAGGCCATCTCAGGCTGAAGACTTATTTTGGTATGCGTGCATGTTGATCGTTTTGTCACAGACGTATGTGACCGAGACCGACAGTGCATTGTGGGTCGTGTCATTGGACCTGGTACAGCTCGGCTTCCGATCCATTGAGTTACAAGCTGATCACTGTATCGATAATATGGAGATATGGTGAAAACACTACTAACCTTGTGTTTGATCAGTGATGAAGTAAATAAGTTCGTAGTCAAATCATCGCCTGATAGAACCAGCGAGACGGACAGACAGAGAGAGTGAGGGGGAAGAGAGAGAGAGGAGAGAGAGAGAAAGAGAGAGAGAGAAGAGACAAAGAGACAGAGAGACAGAGACAGAGAGAGACAGAGAGGGAGATAGAGAGAAAGAGAGAGACAGAGAGAGAGAGACAGACAGACAGGGAGACAGAGAGAGACAGGACATACAGAGGCAGGCACAGAGAGACAGAGAGACAGACAGACAGAGAGACAGACAGACACAGAGAGAGGAGGTGGGAAGGACTGATTGTTGAACTAGATGATGTGGGAAGCAGTACCTAGCATACGTAAAATGGGGACATGGTGAAAACATCATCAACATTGTATTTAATTATTGACGATGTAAATGAGTTCGCAGCACAGTCACGGCCTGACAGAACGAGAGAGAGAGAGAGAGAGAGAGAGAGAGAGAGAGAGAGAGAGACAGACAGACAGACAGACAGACAGAGAGAGAGACAGACAGAGACAGAGACAGATAGAGACAGAGACAGAGACAAAGACAGAGAAACAGAGAGAGAGAGAGAGAGAGAAACAGAGAGAGAGAGAGAGAGAGAGAGAGACAGAGACAGAGACAGATAAAGAGAGACATACAGACAGACGGACAGACAGATAAACAGACAGAGAGAGACAAACAGACAGACAAAGAGAGAGAAAGAGAGACAGACAGACAGACAGACAGACAGAGAGCACTGACAGTTAAATGATGCAGAAAGCAATGTCTAGCTTAGGTATACAACCTACCGCCCATTATGCTATTGACACGTAGAGCAGCAACCAAGATCTAACAGTAAGCAAGACAGTGCAATTCTCTGCTGCAAACATTTCAAACAGCAATATGAACGTCTCTATGTTCATCAGAGATTCTTTCTGTTCCTTCTTCCGTTGTCAGGGTGGTTGTTTATTGAGTCTGAAATCAGGAATTCATCGAATTCAAACAATTCCATACACACTCCATCCACCGAAATCATCTTGCAGATTCCCTAAGCCTGCACAAAACCTGCACTAGCAAGGTCTGGAAAAGTGGGGCGGGTGGAATGAACCTACGAAACACAACGTGGAGTCGATGAGATCGACTGTGTGGTCTCAGTCTTCCCAATAAGTCCATAGCGCTCCCAACTCTGGGTAGGAGCCGGTTAGAGCGAAAAATCCCACAATGATTTTTGAAATGATTTGATGGGGATTCGAACTACCACAAGAATAAAGGAAACATCAAGATGGGCAGTGAACAGACCATTTTTTTTACATTGCAGACTGGAACTGAACTCGAAATATATCTTGTTAGCCACGGCTCCATACAAAAGAACCGACCAACCTGTTGAGAATATCTCAATATTTATCAAGTAAGAAACCGTCAATCAAAGACGATAAAGCCTTGTAGTGTGTACTATAGTTGGTATTAGGTCAACATCGTGGTCAATGATCAATCGTCCAATTGAGCTCTATACTTTATCAGTAACTGGTTGTCCAAGTTTTATAATTAACTGATCGATAAGATGTCTGTCTGCGGGTCGTCTGTCTCAAAAGTGTTCAATAGCTGGGTGATCAATTGTCCCACGGTCATTTCTGCTCTTCCCGCTTGACCAGCACCGCCCTCGTTTCCTGAATCAGGAGTTGATAAGATGTATAATACAGCCAGTCGCCGTGTGTAAAGTTAGCGCAACAGACTACCGAATGGAAGGTTGTGGGTTCGAATCCTCATCAGTCCCTTCAAAAATCAATGTGTGATTTTGCGGCTCTAACCGGCTCCTGCCCAGAGTTGGGTGTGCTATGGGCTCATTGGGAAGACTGGGACCACACAGTCGAGTCTCATCCATTTTACGGATGCGTCATTGAGGGTGTTGCTGAAATCTTCTGACCACCACCGCAGGTGTCTGTATCTCTCGGGCTTGGTTGACGCCAGGGTATGTCATGATAGTAAGCGTTAGAGTACAGCCCTATCACGCAGTCTCAATCCTAGATGGAACACCATAGCATCATGATTATCGTCCTCATCGAAATCATCATCATCATTGCATTTCAAAAACTCTGCCAGCTTCTGTGGTCATTAAGGTGGCGTAGAAAATGGGACAAAGAAAAAAGGTGAGCATAAAGGTAACCTCCCTGACTGCAATAATAAAAAGGGGTGATTTTAGGCGCTTTGTGTATGGGGTGGGGGGTGGGGGTGGGGGGTCCGTACTCCTTGACTTTGATACTTTGTTCTGTAAACATAAGCATTTGTACGACTCCTTCATGATCAACACCTTTGACCAAAAACTGGAAAAGATTTATACGGAAACAGCTGAGAAAATCTTGACACATTTTGGTCACGCACAAATACACACACACATACATACATACACACACCGCACAGACACACACAAACATAACACACACACACACACACACACACACACACACATTCCTCCCGGCTAATGTGAAATACTTTCACAAGTTTGAAAAAAATAAGTAGTGACAGGCAGATGTCTGAAAGTCAGCGACATTCGACTTTTTTTCCTTTTTGCTCAGATTGGACGGACTTGCGGAGTGGATGAAGACCAAGAGGGTGGGAGATATACTTGCAGCGACAAAGGATAGCTTCGTATGGACGGCCATGATGGCCAACGCCATGCCGCAGGGAACATGATGATGATGATGACGACTGGTCAAATCAGTGTTTACTACTGACATGGGTGATATTTGAATGTGAAACAATCCAGTAGGCCTATACAAGTATTGACCGCTATGGAAGAATGATTTATGAATTACAATCAATACAAGTAGGACAAGTTCTTCACTGAATAAACACTCACCTATTTCCGCGGGGATGCTGCGGACAGTGTTGCCCAGACTGGGCTGGCCCATCACCTGTCCTGACTGGTACTTCTCGTACAGGTCCAGCACGTACTGCGGCATGGGAGGCGGTGTTCGTGGGTCAGGCAAAACCTCGGGGCTCCCTGGTGGAGCCAGAGAGGATCCGAACCCTAGCAGCTTTCGCACGGCTTCGCGTAACAGCACGTTACGGCGGTTGTTGAATGACCTGGTTTTCTCGGTCTTGGGAAACTTTCGGCGGTGATCACCATGTTCTCTTGACTTTTCCCCACCACGGCCTTCCTCTCGTTGCTGATCTTCCCGGTGGTGCTTCGCCCAGCACGACGACAACAGGAGAAACAGTGTCATCAGCAACAGAAAGCACCACGATATCGTCCTGTGCTGTCGTCGCAACATCCTGAGTGAGAAGAGAAGTGCTGGTCCAGGCGGTACACGTGACTTTCGCTAGTGAGCAGTTACAATGTAGAACCACATCTTTTTTGTAAGATCAGTTGTACCAGTTGTCATGCCACAGACACAACTTTTTTCAGACTTTAAACATTAACGCACGTTACGTAGACAAAAAAACGATGCGCAGAAAGATTACATCATCAGAATGACTTCCCACACCATGTCCAATCCCAGAACTGCCAGTTACGAGAGAAAATAGGTCTGATCAACACTATTACGTCACCAGGATAACTTCTCAATAACAAAGGCAAATTGTCGGCATAAGTAATACCACATTATAGAACGTTCTGTTTTTCATGTCAGCAATGCAAGAAAGCAAGCAGTGCCCACAATGTCATAAAATCCCAGATACACTGTTATATGTCAAAAACGAAGTTTTTCAGTTCGATTCACCATCGACGACAGTATATCGTACTCAACAAGTCTAACTTGAAATGATTGATCAGAACAGGCAAGAAAGAAGATTTCAAACAATGAGAAAGAAGATTTGAGAACCTAGAGTTCTTTCATCAATCCACTAGAGAAAGCGAGGCGGAAAAAAAAAGAACATTTTGCTCTCTTACTTTCAGACGTAATCTTCACCCTCAGGCAAATTACATAAAATGAAATAGATAAAATAAATGTTTGGCAAAATCTCCAGCAAAAAGACAAAATCTTGGCGAACTGTGACTCGGTAAATAGTCTTCACAGAAAGCTGGACAACGTTAGAACTGACGAAAAAAAAGAAAACAGCAGGTACTTGTTCAGACTCCCCTACACACTCACACACAGCTCGCCACACTCACTACCCGTGTTTCCTGATTTCTAAACTTGCGTGCTAACAGCACACGCCCCGTCGTGGAAGGGACTTGGCCCACAGATACTAGACTGGCAGTCGCGGCAAACGCCCGGCTCGCGACACTCAGGCGACGAAAGAGATGGTCTATCTTGTGTTTACGGTTCGCCCGCAAGCAACGCTCTCTCTCTCTCTCTCTCTCTCTCTCTCTCTCTCTCTCTCTCTCTCTCTCTCTCCTCTCTCTCTCTCTCTCTCCCTCTCTCTGTGCCTCTTTCTCACTCTCTCTCTCTCTCTCTCTCACTCTCTCTCTCTCTGCCTCTTTCTCACTCACTCTCTCTCTCTCTCTCACCCTCTCTCTCTCTCTCTGCCTCTTTCTCACTCACTCACTCTCTCTCTCTCTCTCTCTTCCCCACCCCCTGTCTGTCTGTCTATCTGTCAGTCTGTGTCTCTCACCCTCTCTCTCTCTGTCTCTCTTTCTGTCCCTGTCTGTCTGTCTCTGTCTGGCTGTTTGTCTGTCAGTCAGTCAGTCTGTGTCTGTCTGTCGTCTGTGGTTGTCTCTCCCCGCTAGTATCTACTTTCTTTTGTTTTGGTGTAAGTAGATTAAAGCAACAAGATACGTATGTTGTTCTAGGAACTTATGTCGATAACGCTGGAAAATGAAGTTTTATTTCATTTCTTTGCACCACCATCAAAACCTCCTTTCTCTCCGTCTTCCACTTGCATCATCATCATCATCATCATCATCATCATCATCATCATCATTCATCATCATCATCTCTCTTTGCACGCCCTCCCCCGTCTTCCCTTTCCTTTATTTCATTATGCTATTGTGATAATGTTACATGGGACAGTGTACATGTAATATGCGCATTGCTTTATGCTATGCAAGCTATATTTTGTTTTATTTTGTCAAAGTTGTCTGTTGTAAATGCACTCTGTGCCTGTGTGAAGTGACAAGTCTATCATATGAACATAATTGCTATTCTTGTGTTTAAATATTCAGCGCACATTTAGAGGGCATCTTGTTGTCCCGTATGGGGCAAAGGCTTTGTGAAGAAAAACAACAACACATTTTGTATTATCTATCCGGTACCCCCTTGAGAGTAAAGATTTATTCTCTCTCTCTCTCTCTTCTCTCTCTCTTCTCTCTCTCTTTTCTTCTCTTCTCTCTCACTCTTTCTCTCTCTGTTTCTGTCTCTGTCTCTCTATGTCTCTCTGTTTCTCTCCCTGTCTCTGTCCTGTTCTGTCTCTGTCTCTGTCTCTCTCTCTCTCTCTCTTCTCTCTCTCTCTCTCTCTCTCTCTGTCTGTTTCGCTTCATTTGCTTCATTATTACCATCTCCATCTTTATCATCATCATCTTTATCATCATCATCATCATCTATCATCATCATCTCATCATTTTATCTCTCTCTCTTATTCCCTCCACCACCGCCCCCTCTTTCTCTCTCTTTTTCTGTATCTATTTCTGTCTTCATTTGCATCCTATTATTGCTGTGGTTTTGTATCAGATATGATCACGCTGGCGCCTAGGTGTGTAATGTTAATATGTTAAGCTACACAAAAAAGTTAAACTTTCTGTATTCTTTCATAAACTAGACACTTTGATCGCAAAAAAAAAAGAGAAAAAAAGAAAGAAAGAAAGAGAAGAGAGAGAGAGAGAGAGAGAGAGAGAGAGAGAGAGAAGAGAGAGAGAGAGAGAGAGAGAGAGAGAGAAATAAAGAAAAGAAAATGTAAGAAAGCGCTCTTGAAATTTGAATAATATATTTGTTGTTTTCATATATTTTGCTGAAATACACGAGTGCAACAATGATACATGCTTTTCCCACAAAATGGAGAAAAGAAAACAAACCTCAAACACAATCACAATAAGTATGGCATGCACAACTGAAAACAGATGTTCAGTGCAGGTATCGTCCGCCGAAGGTTCACGGTAAGAAGTCAGTGTGTATAATTATGATACAACCACCGGTATAGGCAACAGGAATGTGATAGACTCTCTCGTTGATTCCATAGATGAGTAGGCCTATTTGTCCTTATCGTAGGCCTATTTGTCCTTATCGTCTAGGGTGGGGTTTTTTACCAGTTTTTTGTATTCATTTTATTCATATGTATGTAAACAAAATATTGACATACAAACGCAAACTCCATTATTTCAATCCATGAAGACAAGCATAACAAGTATCTCACATACATTAGAGACAATCATTCCACATAATTTTTCCCTGATCACCCTTAGCAATATAAAACTGTACAATGACTAATACAAGTTAATAACTTACATTACAAAAATATGAAGCCTATCATATTTTCCAACCAGAAGACATCTTGGTCCCCGTCTTATCTCACACCAAGGTACACGCATTTATGCATACACTTTCTTTTTCTCTCTCTTTTTAAGTCTTTATATAAAAAAAAGCCAGTTTGTTGAAAGCTTACCAAGCTCTTAATTGATAGCAGCAACGTATTTTTCAATTTCATATCTTGTTTTCAGAACTTTTTGAAATAATGAAAAGACAGCTAAACTTTTGTTAAGTTTACATGAATGAATAAAAAATAAAGTAGCCTGGAGTGGGTTTTAATGTGGGATACAAGACCTATCCCAGAGGCACATGTTTCTGAATAGGTGCTGAAAAATGAGTTCGGCGGCCCTGGGGTTCTGTTTCTGCCGATATCTTTCTGTCGAATCACAGCTGTTTTGTACTGTTCAAATGTGATAGTGTACTGCGTGCGCTGATGTGATCAGCTTACTCTTGCGCGGGCATGTCTTCCTGTTGTGGAACTGATGTGCCGAGGCAGTGTCTTCCAGTGGTGGAGTTGATGTGGCGAGGACAATGTCTTCCATAGTGGAGTGTGTGCGGACAATGTCTTCAATGGTGAGTTGTGTGGCCGAGGACAGTTCTTCATAGGTGGAGTGATGTGGCGAGGACAGTGTCTTCCCAATAGGTGGAGTTGATGTGGCCGAGGACAATGTCTTCCCAATAGGTGGATTGATGTGGCCGAGGACAGTGTCTTCCCAATAGGTGGAGTTGATGTGGCCGAGGACAGTGTCTTCCCAATAGGTGGAGTTGATGTGGCCGAGGACAATGTCTTCCCAATAGGTGGAGTTGATGTGGCAGAGGGCAGTGTGTGTTCCACTTGGTGGAGTTGATGTGGCCGAGGACAATGTCTTCCCAATAGGTGGAGTTGATGTGGCCGATGTAAGTCTCGAATGGGAGTTGTGTTGCGAGGGCGTGTCTTCCCAAGTTGGGGAGTTGATGTGGCGAGGGCGTGTCTTCCAGTTGTGGATGATGGCCGAGGATGTCTTCCAGTGTGAAGTTGTGTTGCGAGGGCAGTGTTTATTTGTGATTGATGTGGCCGCGGGCAGTGTTTCCCATTGGCGGAGTTGATGTGCCGATGATAATGTCTCGATGGTGATTGATGTGCGGCAGTGTCTTCCAATAAGGAGTTGATTCACAACTGCTGAGTTCAACCTTCAGAGTATTCTTATATTGCTTGGGTAGTCTTCCCTGGTTACGATATCGTTGTTCCCGCTTTCTGTACAGGAATACTTTTGGGACATAATGATGTCCAAGGAAACTAACATTTGATGAGTAGAATCTACAATTAGCAAGATACACTTCCTCAAAATTGATGGTTGGACACTCGATCCTGCCAAGTGATGTAACAGATATTGCAGGCATCCTCGGCGGAACTATTTAGGTGCCGTCAATAGGTGTTTAGGTAACTAATAAGAATGTAAACAAGTCATTGCTTACATGTGTATGAACTGTCTGTACGGTGTCTTGTAAGTAAATCCCTTAAGTTACTCTATTTGTTTATTTTTGCATTATTCATTTATTTATTTATTGTTTATTTGTTTATTTTTTCATTCATTTATTTGTTTACTTATTTATTTTATTTTTTGTACCCTATCTTGTACACACTGCTTCAGTGTCAGTACCCCTATACTGCGCATGTGCAGGGATTCATCAGAGAAAAGGGCCCCCCGATCTGGCGGAGAGTAATGCAAACGGCTGCTTGGTGAACTTTTATTGAAGAGGCAGAAAAGAACAATCGGTGTGTGTGGTGGGGGGGAGAGGGGGGAAGAGCCAGGAAGTTAGCTACTTGAATGATAGACAGGTTATGGAGGTCAACTTGCTTGTCTGCGCATCACCAAAGCCAGCAAGACCAATAGGGTGAGTAAAACCCTTCGGTGCCGGAGCGGTGTACCTGGGGGACCATGTCCAAGACACCTTGACAGGCTCCTAGTGTAACCAGTCCTGCACAGAAGCCAAGCGTGAAGGTCTGGAACACTGGGTTTCCATGGTAAATTGTTGACCTGGGCTGAAGACAAGCCTTGGAATGGAGGTAGAATTTTAGGAGGAGGAACATTTGAGGAATAGGAGCTCTGGGAACCCGGGTGGGAATAACCACAGAAGAGCGACGAGAATGAAGGATTTTCGCTCACCTTGCAGAGAACATTTCCAGAATGGGAAGAGATGAGAAGGCATTTGCGAAAAGGTCTGATCACAGCATTGAGAGCGCATCTACTGCACCTGCTGACGGGTCTGGCACTTGAGACAGAGACAGGAAGCCTATGACTGAACCACTTTACAAAGATATCGTTGTAGGGAATGAAACAAGGTGGCCGAGACCAGAGCAGACCTGTTTTTTCCAGAGTCAAGTCTATATGAGGATCATGTGACACTTGCTCAGAGAGTCAGCTAGAATGTTCAGCTTTCCCCAGAATGTGTTTAGCCGGCCTTTTAATGTGGTCAGATGGCAGACGAAGATGGAGGTGAGTCACTGGGGGTGGTCGGCTGATTGAGGCCGGCTTGCTTCTGTTGGGACTGGAGATACTTTTCTGCTTATTCGTCCGACCCGATGATGGGATGGCTGTCCTCTATGTGGAGGGGTGGGGGGGGGTGCGGAGGAGACGTATAGAGTGGATTGCGTATGGCCTCTTGGAGGGACCGGTGAAAGGGCAGTGCGATTGAGTGCCCTACGCTCAGCAGAATGGAAAGCAAGGTCT
>CM060306.1:42806982-42819482 GCA_030674185.1 Monoplex corrugatus
AATTACACGCTATTCACTGAAAGCATTCAAACAGTATAATTCAGTCTAATCACAGATTAATGTCAATAATCGTACTCTAGTGATAGCATCCAGACAAATACAATTCAGTCACATAAAATATTGATATTAAAATTTCAGTTTCATCCGGCTTTGTTTTGATTTCAAATGCTATGACATGACAAAGAAACGAAACAGTTCTCGTCAAAATATGCAAAACATGTCTGTTATTTTGAAGCCATCTTAGGGTCATACCTAACAATGACACAGAAAGCAATTATTCTTCATCGTATTTCCAGGATGGACAGACATAACACAGTTTTACAACAGCAATTCAGACCGTTAATCAAAGAGTAATATTGGGTCAAATCAAACTGGATATGAGGAAATCAAGAAAATACACTTATCTGAGTCACCTCAAGTTTATTTTATAAGGTCAAACAAACATGTATATATTGATATATATAGCTGTGTATATCATGTACATTTGAAAAATAAACGATCTCAGAGAATGCTCCATCATTTCAGTTCACTGGCCACATACTTACTGCAATGATCTAATTGCTGCTTTGAAAAACAGTCACTGTTTGCTGTATAAAAAAATGTTACTAAAGCCTAAATCATTTAGTTATGCATTAAACAGTCACGTAAACTAACAATATTATGCATGCATTCAAGACTATTTCCCTTTAAACACAATTTTCAACTTTCAGTTGGTTCATATTCTATTCTGTCTTTCGTTCGTTTTGAACGATGTTTAAAATGTGTTAAAAATAATGTTTAATTACATACACAACCACATGCGCATGGGAACGAGTGTGTACTGATGGACATGAAAACAGTTACACGTAAAAACACGGCGGCTGAGAAATCAACATTCCTTGTGACGCCAGTGTGACATTTGCTACAGCCATACTTTGTGCGGAGAACAAATGGCAAGCTTTAAGAGAACGCCACACTGTACGATTCACACAATGAAACTGCCCGATATGGGTCCGGAACGTCATTTTCTATACGAAAACAGTGAACCGATTTGCAAGGACTTCATCAAATTTTTGTCTTTTGTCACAATGTTGTGATGTAAGTCTGGGCAGAGCCTACAAGTTCGTCAGCGATTTTCCTAAAGTTTTATTTCAATTTCCTTTCTTTTGGGAATACGCTTCGCCAAGTATCGCCAAGTTCAAACCAACAGGTCCACGACTGTGGGCAAGCAGGGTGGGTATGTCACACAGCCTAGGACCAGACAAAAAAATCCTTCGCTCGAAAATCTGGCAGTTTCTTTATGCATAAATCACACAGTGTAGCAGACCTTTAAGGTGCCTTAACCACTACCTCTACTGGGAAGAGAAATCCAGACACGTGACAGCTTTAATACAGGAATTCAGCGCTTAGATTTGATTTCTATCAAGATTTTGCGCTATATAAATATTGTAATTATTATTATTATTATTATAGGAATCGGCATTGAATGGGGCAAAGTACTCAAGGAGTAATCATTGTTAATAAATAATGTACACAACAGGCAAGCGTGGCCCAAGTGTTGGGGCCTATTGCAGATGAGTGAATGCGACGCAGATCGAATTATGCATGCGTTGTAGGTCAGTAGATATCGGCACCCATCTCGGTGCGTGCCCCAATCTTGAGAAGCCTGCTGTGCTCCCTCTCATGCTCCTGCAGCAGGTGTTTGTCTTCCCGCATCTTGTAGCGGTGGGACTGCAGCTGAATGTAGCTCTCCTCACGCCTGGAGTGCATCTGCACAAATCATGATACACAAGATAGTACAGTTTCTGAGGTAGACAGTACTGTTGTTGTTGCACGCCCATGCTGTAGTCCCCAAACTGAGACATGCCTCGCAAAGACATTTGTGAGCCTTTACCAATAAGTAAGTTTTAGCCAGACCACAATGTTTTGCTCTAGCAAGGAAAATGGGTGCTGTGAGTATAACGACTGAAACCGGTTCCATGAACTTTCCTGAATAGAACGGTCTATTGACTGAGACCTATTCCATGAACTTTCCTGAATAGAACGGTCTATTGACTGAGACCTATTCCATGAACTTTCCTGAATAGAACGGTCTATTGACTGAGACCTATTCCATGAACTTTCCTGAATAGAACGGTCTATTGACTGAGACCTATTCCATGAACTTTCCTGAATAGAACGTCTATGACTGAGACCTATTCCATGAACTTTCTGAATAGAACGGTCTACTGACTGAGACCTATTCCATGAACTTTCTTGAATAGAACGGCTACTGACTGAGACCTATTCCATGACTTTCCTGAATTAGAACGGTCTATTGACTGAGACCTATTCCATGAACTTTCCTGAATAGAACGGTCTACTGACTGAGACCTATTCCATGAACTATCCTGAATAGAATCTGTAAAACGTCAAATAACAATTTTCATGTTCAAAAGAATTTAATCTGAAAAGAATTTTCAAAACTGTAAATCTTCGTTTTTTGCGATAAAATGTTTGCAAAGTACCGTTTTGAACGCAGTTATATCTTAAAAACCTTAAACGATCCTCCCCATTAAAAACAGCGTATATTACACAGGCCTCTCATTACCTCAGCAAACGAAAACCATCCGAACAGACACAGATTGTAGTGAACAGTCATATTTTAACTGAACACAGGTCATGGCAGTGTGAATACGTCTGCGCCCCTTCGTTTCAGTTAAAACGGGCTGATCAAAAAGCAAAAGACAGAATAAATGCAGGCCACATAAAACAAAATGGTGTATCTTCATTCTTTATTCCTATTGTGACAAACTGTTTTGAGAGGTGACCCTCAAATTATCAAACATACGCCAATTCAGTTATACTACTGTAATTTGTAACCAATACCACACTGTGCCTACACACTTGTTGACTTTTTAATCATTCCTGAAGTCATCTTATCGTTAGTAACACTGTATAGTCAGTGTAAAATGTATAAGACACAATGGCGATCTAAGGGTAGGATGAGCATTCAAAACGAAACAATCTTACGTGCAGTGGTAAAACTCAATATCAGAATAAGCATAGGGAAACAACAAACAAGAAAACAAAACAAAACAAAACAAAACCACTGAAAAATCTACTAAGAATACTCCTTTTATCAACCGCTATGACATCTTCTTGAGCAAACTGATTCTTCAGAAGTTGCAGAGATTGGAGTAGAAGGGCAAGACGGGAGACTACACATTCCTGACACCACTGAACACACTATGACTAATAACAAAAGACCACAACCAAAGCTCAGTTCCTGGCACCAGGTGTGTTTTAAGTGAAGATTTCATCCTCTCGTCTGACAGCACATCGTCATCATCGCCAAAGCTGTGATCTATCAAAAGGTTGATCAGACACGTTTTACAGAACAGCGGACTGTCACAAACCCTATGTGAGGGGGCAGGGGACAGGGCAATATGATTCTTAGGCCTGTATCTACAAGTACATTCCTTGGGTTGGATCAAACATGTGGCTGTGAGTGGGAAGGGTGACAGATACTGTTACTGTTATTTTTGTTTAAAGCCTAGCCATATCAGAGCTATAATCTATTTCAAAACATACACAATACTTCAATTGGAAAAAAAAGAAAAGAAAATTAAGTACACATATCAATGCACTCGCGTACATAATTTAAAGAGATGCCCCTGGCGTTGAACACTCCGTCCAATTTGTCTCACGGGGGATTCAAATTTAAACATAGCTAAGACCACTGAAACATACATAAAAACGGGCTTAAATTATCGCATTTCATTATCGATCCTAACAGAAGGTACGTAAGACTTAATCGAACATATACAGGTGAATGGACTAGCAAGGAAGAAATGACAGACAGCAAAACAGCAAGGCAGAAACAAAGAGAGTGAGAGAAAAGAGGCAATTTCTAGCACAGAGTTTCCAGAAGATGGGGATACTATTTATACTGAAAGAGCCCCTGGCATCCCCACAGAGGGGTGGTGTGGTGGTGTGTGACAGATGATGTGGGACTGAACCAAAAGCAAAACGACGTAAGTTAAGTAAACCATATTCTAAAACTGGTCTTAAAAATCACAAATAAGCTCAATAATGTCGTAAAATTAGTTTATGAACAGAAAACGAGCCTACGCGCAATAGTTCAACTATACTCTAAAAATGAACTTCACTAACACTTTACACAATCGTAGATTCACTTCTTTGCTTTCTCTCAGATAGTCAAAATTGTGGCATCATACTACATAGTTACACCATTTCGTTTCTACTTGCCTTTGAGTCCCATGGATTCTGTTTAAAGCCTAGATTTGTATGACAAAGAAATTTTGAACGCAGTGTAGGTACATGTAATAGTTCACTGTTCAGTGTGTACAACAGAATCTTTAAAAGTGTGTGTTGATTTTACCAAATTCAATAGTGAGATATCACACTCTGAATTATACGTGGTACCATCAGTAACATAAAAAACAAACAAATAAATAAACACATATCAGACAGATTATTAACAAATGGATCCTAGTATCCACTTTGGGACAGCACCTGCTTAAGAAGAAACTGGATTCAAGGTAAATACATGGTCTTTCATACTGATTTCTATTACTGGTTCCTCTACATGTATTCTGATCATGTGCTCTTTCCCATTTGATAAAATCAGGACGAGACATTGTGAAAAGTTCAATGCCTCACTGACTTGAGCCGACTTGTCAGGTTAGGAGAATCTGGCAGGCCTCCAGTGGCGGAAGAGTGCAGGATTGACAGATCGCCAAACTGAGAGAAACTTAATTCCTCTCCTTTAATTAACCAGACAAATAAGAAAGCAGATAGGCAGAAAACCACCGCCATCTCCGGTCACTGCAGACGTGGTGGTCACAAAAATGGCATTCCGATAGTCAGCGCAGCATCTCCACGAGAAAGCGACAATCAACACCACTGGACATGATTGTCTGGATGATTGACATGATTGTCAGGATGTCAGACGTGATTATCTGGACGTTAGACGTGATTATCTGTAAAGGTCTCTTGATTATCGCCGTGTTAAGTGTGAGAAGAGCGCCGCGTGTGGCGGCTACTTTGACAGCCTGATAAAAGACAGGCCATCGCTGGCTACAGTTTGTGAGTAAATAGATAGCCAATCTGCAGCACGAACTGATTTGCTTGAATAATACAGTCATGATGATGATGATGATGATGATGATGATGATGATGATGATGATGATGATGATGATGATGATGATGATGATGATGATGATGATGATGATGATGATGATGAAGAGATGATGATGATGATGATGATGATGATGATGATGATGATGATAACAACAACAACAATACTACTACTACTATATATTATACTACTACTACTACTACTAATATTAATACAGTAATTCTTGATCTCCTAACTCATTTGGACTTACTATGCATTACACATTTAAAGAGAAACAGACTGTAATAAATACAGGGCACTAATACACATTATGCACACCCAAATCAGAATACACATCAGTACACATGCACAAATGAATATATACTAATAATATCTAACCATACACACACACACATATACCTATAGTCCAGGAGCGCTAATATGTCACACAATATGTACACATATCACAATACACATCCGTACACATGCGCAGATGAATATATACAAACAATATTTAACCACACACACACACACACACACACACACACACACACACACACCACACACACACACACACACACACACACACACACACACACACACATACCTATAGTCCAGGAGCGCTAATATGTCACACAATATGTACACATATCACAATACACATCCGTACACATGCGCAGATGAATATATACTAACAATATTTAACCACACACACACACACACACACACACACACACAACACACACACACACACACACACACACACACACACACACACACACACACATATGCTTATAGTCATAAGCGTATACAGACATACATATATGATTACATCATGCCACATAATCAATAATTTTGAAGTGGAGGTGCATATTTGATGGATAAGCAACTATGATATCAACAATGGAAGGCCCTGGATGAACAGGTAAGTTTTTGACTTTTGTGTGTGTGTTAATTTTTACTTTTTTCATAAGCTCGTGTTTTACCCACTGTTTACACAGAGAATTGGCAAGGCTGTTTTTTTCTAACAGATCTGTAGATCCTTATTCGGTCCAGAGTTTAAAGAGAGCCAACGGAGGCGGTGGTTTAAACACAGTTATCAGCAGCTCTAACTGTCGAGGACTACAATTACCATAGTGAAATCATCTGCATTTAACGGATGTGTACCCCCTTACCCTTCCATCTTTTTTGTTTTGACTGTTTACTGTTGTTGTTTTTTTTCAGCAACTTTGAAACACCGTAAGAAAAATTGTCAAATCAATGCTCTCTCTGATTTTCCCTGCATTCATGCAAGTGCACAGGTTTTGTTATTTGAGTAAAGTTGCAATGTGTGTTGAATAGAGTAAGCAATGCTTATACTAATCAAAGAAAGAGAGAGAGACAGAGAGACAGAGAGAGAGACAGAGAGACAGAGAGAGACAGAGAGACAGAGAGAGAAAGAGAGAAAGAGAGGGAGAGAGAGAGAGAGAGAGAGAAAGGGAGAGAGAGAGAGAAGGGAGAGAGAGAGAGAGAGAGAGAGAGAGGAGAGAGAGAGAAGAGAGAGAGAGAGAGAGAGAGAGAGAGAGAGAGAGAGAGAGAGAGAGAGAGAGAGAGAGAGAGAGAGAGAAGAGGAAACTTAGGGAAAAAAATGAAGATAGATGAGTGTATGAGGATAAACAAACAAGGAAACAAACATCACTATCGAACCACTCTTTACACAGTAACCGAACAAAAAGCGACTTTTTGTTGTTGTTAAAGAAACAACAACAACAACAACAAAAAACACACAGAAAAAAAACCCAGACAATTAACTAACCAGACACCCAGCACCTAAAATCTATGCAGACAAACACCACATGTCACCTTGTCCAGTTCGGCCTTCTCTTTCATGAGCATCTGTTCCAGGTCCTTCTCCGTCTGGTTGACCTTGATCTGCTCCTGCTTCAGCTTCTGCTGGTTCTGGGCACGCAGACCCAGCAGACGTTGTTGCAGCCTCCTCACATCCTGGTCCTTCTTCTGCCGGGCATACTCTGACTCCCGAACCGTGTTGAACAGTGCCTGTTCCCGCTCCTCGTCTTTGGTCACCATTTTCTGATAATGATACAATGCCGTCACACAGAGAGAAAGGAAAATGATAATACAATACGCTACAATGCAATACACTACAAGACAATACAACACGCTAGGTTTAAATCCAAACATTCAAAGAAAGGAAAGAAATGCAATACAACGGACTACGATGACTTCGCTTTTTCTTTCTTCATTTCTCTCTTTCTCAATACCGTCTTCTCAAAACAAAGAACAAGACTCACTAGGCGAACATACGTAAGAACGATCGTGCAACGCACGAAACTTAATAACCAAACATAATACAAACTATTCTTCAAGCGATGTACAAACATACACAGGAACAATTCTAAAAAGCCAAAAAACAAAACAAACAAAAAACCACCTTTGTGAATAAACAAACACAACAATAAAACTGCAAAAAATTGTCCAAAGCTTCTTACGTTAAAAAACTTGAGTGAGTCTTCATGCTTCTTGCGATCTGCCTCCAGAGATCTGGCCTTGAAGCGTGCTTCCCACACTTCCTGCTGGGCGTCCTCCTTCTCCTTCTTGCTCTTCATGCTGGTCTGCAGGCGTTGCACCCGCTTGGCATTGTGAGCCTGCCCAAAGGAAGAACGAATACATAAATGACAATGGAAAGAAACAAAAGAAAAATAAGAGCCTTTACTGACGGGGCATCAGAAGACTACGTGTATTTGGTACACCCAGCAAGAAAATTGCCTATCAATTAACATCAGGAAGAGAGTTCTTGAATGTTATATAGAACCAATACTGTTGTACGGGTGTGAGGCATGGACAGTCAACAAGCAAAGCCAGAACAAGATTGAGGCAGCAGAGATGTGGTTTCTCAGAAGAATGTTGAGAGTTCCATGGACAGCAAAGAAAACAAACGAGACAGTCTTGATGGAGGCAGACACAAGTAAATCACTCATAAGGAAGATTAGGAAAAGACAGGCAACATTTATAGGCCATTTTATGAGGCAGGGGGATTTGGAGCACCTGGTCACAACGGGACAGCTTGAGGGAAAGAGAGCACCAGGTAGACCCAGGGAGAAAATGCTGGACGGACTTGCAGAGTGGCTGGGGACGAGGAGGGTGGGGGAGATGCTAGGGGCAATGAGAGATAGAGACAGATGGAAGTCCATGATCGCCAACGCCATGCGGCAGGGCACCTGATGACGATGATGATGATGATGAGCAGGAAAAAGACATGATGATAATGATCATCATCACATGCCATGCCGCATGGCGTTGGCCATCATGGTCTTCCACACGATGCCAATCTTTTGTCGCTGCTAGTGTACCTCCTACCCTTTCTGTCCCCATCCACTCTGCAACAATGTCCAAATTTTCTCCCTATATCTACATGGTGCTTTTTCCGTCTAGCTTTCCTGTTGTGACTGACTAGAAGTTCGAATTTCTCCTGCCTCATAAAATATGCTCTAAATGTTGCCCGTCTTTTCCCAATCTTCTTTAGTAATATTCTTTTTATGTTTGCTTCTTTCAAGACTGTCTCGTTTGTTTTCTTTGCTGTCCATGGAACTCTTCACATTCTTCTCAGAAACCGTATATCAGCTGCCTCAATCTTGTTCTGACGTTTATTGATTGTCCAGGCTTCATATTCGTACAACAGTATTATTTCTATATAATAATGAAGAACTCTCTTCCTGATGGTAAATGATGGGCGTTTGTTGGTAAGAACACTTTTTATTTTCTTGAATGCTGTTTAAGCTTGACCAATTCTGCTGGATATTTCTAACCTACATCTGCTGTCAGCCAGCTTGTCTCAATGTTATGCCATTTGCTGTTATTTTACACGAGGGGGTTACTTGTCTTACTGATTACCACCACTTCAGTCTTCTTACTACTTAGCTCTAGCCATTTACTTTTGCTTTCTATTTCTATTACATTTAAAAGATTTCATGTTCTGCAGTTAAAAGGGTGTCATCAGCACAACAAAAATTGTTTATCATTTTTCTTCCTAACTACATCCGAGGACACTCTTCTAAGTTTCTCATTGCGGTTTTGCTGTAAAGTGAAAATAAATCTGGTGACAGACCACATCCCTGTTTAACCTCCCTCAACTCTCACTTTTGTTCACACAAAGGAAGAGACGGGAAGGAGACAGTGCGTGAGTGCATGCGTGTGTGTGTGTGCGTGTGTGTGTGGTGTGTGTGTATGTGTGTGCGCGTGTGTGCGTGCACGCGTGCGTGTGTGCGTCGTGCATGCATGTGTGTGTGTGTATGTGCGCGCGCACGCGCGCGACCGCGCGCGTGTGCACGCACGTGCGAAAACCGCAACACAACTGTAAGGATTGTCATTACTGCTTTTGTTTTCTGCATTCTGGCACTGGCATGACACAGCGTATTTCCTGACCAGGACCAACTGCCCCATTTTCTGCAGCATACCTGTCATGTGGTAATGAGGGCATTACATAGTATAATCTGCCTGTCAACCTCCACTTTAGAGGTGAGGCTTGACAGCTCAACCAGAAATACCTTGCCAGGGAATCTTGACAGCTTGATTATACTCTGTGCCTGCTCGTGCTTCGTGCCATATACAGTACACAGACAAAATAAAACAACACACACAAAAAAAAAAAAGAAATGAAAACGAAACAGAGAGACGGGTCGTGGAAGGGGGAGGGGGTATCATCGGACATTGCAACCGGCACGTTGATTGAAAAAGGAGTGAAAGAGAAAAGGTACTAGAAGATTTCACAGAAAAAAAGGAGTGAAAGAGAAAAGGCACTAGAAAGACTTCGCAGATTTTATGAATGAAAAATGATCATTTTGTTTTTAAGTTAGACCTTAGTTGCATTCCAGTCAATGAGTCGGTGGGTATGCTCTAGACAAGGAGGAAAAAGAACGAAACAGAGATAACGATATCAGGAAAACGTGAGAGAAAATATGAAGACAAATAGGAACATAACGTGCGGGAACTGACAGGGGGTGGGGAGAGAGGAAACTACTGAAGAGAAAGAAGGTGAGTGAGTATGTGGGTGGAAAAGACGATGTGAAGGAGGGGATGGAGGCTAGTGGGTGAGACAGAAAGAATGCCTTACACCACTAATGGAAAAGTAAATAAGCACCACCATCACCACCAATCCAGCCCACCTCCTTCTGGAAAATTAATTTCTGTTCCACTCACCTCTCCATCCAGATAGCGATCTAAAGTATTTCATTTCTCTAGACTGCCAGTGTTGCCTCTACATATCTATATATCAATTTGGAGTTGCGTCTCTGCTTGTTTGGTATCAATTACCGGTTCACAGTAAGTACACGGTAATGCTGCCATTAAAACCCCCTCTTTTATTTCACTTCAGCTAAGGTATCTGACGCTCACTAATCTACATTTCTTCAGAGGAGCCTGGTCGTGACTGAGGCTGAAGACACAAACAATTATTATAGCGGTTCTGGTTTTTTTATGGCCATATTTCACATACTTTAAAACTCATCCGACACCTTCTCCCCTTACTGCTTCTATTTTGGTGTAAGCCATAACTGATGATTAAGGCACATTTTCGGTATAGATGCATTGTAACTGAAGATGGGAGGAAACATGCCAAGAGGAAACGAAACAGAATAGTCAAACCATATACATTCTCGCTCTTTCGATAGTTTACACTGTGTGTTTTTTGAGGCCACTGTTCAGCTGTTCTAATTCAGAAATATTTCACTATTTTAAGGGTTGTGCTTGAAGCAAAGGTCCATCCCTTTACAGTATCCAAACCTGGACAATTCTATGCACTAAGACCGTTAAACTGCATTGTTAAAAAGCATTCATTCACGACTCCTTGCTCAACTTGGTTTATAATTAAAAACATGACAAAGGTTTGTACATGAAGTGCTGCCATTAGTAGACGCCTTTGTTGACAATTTCAGGCTGCAGCTTATGCCATAATCGTTCAAAGCTCAACATCAACACTCATTGCCAGCTGAACCCATCAATTGAACTCACCGCCAAGATATGATCTCTCTCTCTCCCCCTCTCATAATACTACTACTGATCGTCGTCGTCGTCATCATCATCATCATCATCATCATCATCATCATCATCATCATCATCATCGTCGTCGTCGTCGTCGTCGTCGTCGTCATCGTCGTCGTCGTCTCATCATCATCATCATCATCATCATCATCATCATCATCATCATCATCATCATCATCATCATCATCATCATCATCATCATCATCATTACATTTATAAGACGAGAAATCTTGATTCAAGAATCAAATCAAGGTGCGCATCCATGTCATTCACCAAGGTAATCACCCAACAACGACCAAAACTTCAGGGCACAAAACACACGCAAACTGGGAGGAGGAAGACAGGAGATAAAAGGGGGGGTTGTTCCCTGTACCAAAGCCGTCATTCTCTCCCTGCCTCACACACACACACAAGATGCTGAGCTAGGGTACGCTCAAGCCTGTTAGGCAAGTGATCCTTGGCCTAAGGTGTCTTCCTTTTCGTCACAAAAACACACACACAGTGTTCCAACATATTCCCTCTTTTTACACACAGGTGGACATCACACAAACTCACACACACGTACATAGACACAGATAAACATGCTTACAGGAACACACACACATACACACACACACACACACACACACACACACACACACACACACACAACACCGTTTCATATTACTCATAGTGAAAAGACGTTAAATCAAGAACGAAAAACACAACACAACAACACACACACACACACACACACACACACACACACACACACACACACACACACACACACACACACACACACACACACACACACAAACACACATACATGCACACACTGTTCCCAGTTAACTTGAATATTTCCAAACCACACTTCTTTACAGATAATTACATGTGGGAACAAAAATGGAGGAATGATGTGACAAGAGGTGGCTCTATTGTATTCAAACAATGGCTGTTTTCTTGTAATTACAGATTCAATACTCTGAGCAACAAGTGCAGTCTTCGTGCTTCACATTGTTAGCAGATTTTTGGGAATCCCCAGCCAGACTTGTTTGTCAGTTGATACTTAAAAACTGTATATTTTTTCAACCGTAAGTCGTGGCTTCGTCAGCGACCCAACCATTTATTATCAATCAAACATTAAAAGAAGAGATAAATCCATTTTATCATTCTTCTTTTTCTCTGACACCTTTGATCATACTTCGCAAAAATTTCCAGGAAGCTGGTGGATAGGGTGAGAGAGTGAAAGGATTAAAAACTACAGTACTGTGTTTTGATATGTCAACCCTTTGACTCCAGCACCTTCTCCATCAGCATTCTGCATTATCAACCATGCTAGCAAAGAAAAACTTAACCCTTTGACTCTCTCATCCAGTCCACC
>CM060306.1:42824482-42826982 GCA_030674185.1 Monoplex corrugatus
ACAGCATCACTACACAACACACACACACACACAACACACACACACACACACACACTTTCTTCTCTCTTTTTCTCTCTCTTTTAACTGATCACCAGGAGTTATCATGTAACAATTCATGTTGTTAGACATATGCAAAACAAGTTATTTTGTTGGATATTAGTATTTTAAACTGAGTAACATTCCATGCTGGTTACAGTACAATTTACAACTGTGTTAACATTTTAATTCATAACTCAGGTGTTGAATACAGTTTAGCCAAGGACGGTACAGCGACATGCATATTCTCATGTCTTGTCATTCTAAGATAACATACAGCTGCATAAAGACAGATCAGAGGAGAGTTGAACTAAAGCACTTGTACATTAAAAGAAGGAATCAGGATGTTTATAGCTCATAACTATGAGCAAGAAAAACACAAGACAAATAATAATAATTAATAAATATAATAATAATAATAATAAATATATAATAATGATATATATAATAATATAATAATAATAACATAATAGATATTAAACAACGTAAAATTCTATAATTTACAACTACTAAAATAAGTACTGTCAAGAATTCTTCTTTTTTTTAATTTTACAAACTACTACACTCAATAATGATATCATCCTACAAATAAGAAAGATTCTCTTTGTACTTTTTTTTAATTCAACTGTAAGTGTTACACACACTACATCAGACTTCACAGATACTTGAATAAAGAAAAAGTCTGTAACAATCACTTCTGGAACCATGATTTGCTCTGAGTTACAATCCAATTCATCAAAACAACAAAGTCAAACATTGTTTTTGATGAAAATGAAAAATAACTGCATTACTCAGAGCGGACACACGCAGAAATTATATACTGTTATCTGTTTTTTTTATTTGTATCAAGTATCTGTTGCTGTGTTATGCTCAACTCACTTCTGTAAATCTACTTTTCTGCTCTGAGCATTCTCCAGCTGAGCAGTTAGATTATTCTGATTCATTCGTTGTGACCCAATCTGAAAGCAACAGTCAAAGGTTGTTCACACCATTACTCAACACTCATTCAATACAAGCAGGATTATACTCAAGTATATTGAAACCACAGGCTACTGAAATTCTACCCACAAAGATATTACAAACAGCACAGAAACTGCTGTTTGACAAATCCACTTATTCTCTAATTTAGAAGGAAAAATAGTTTGAAAGCAGGATGTAAAAGCACAAACAAGGGAATAAAGATGTGGGGAAAAAAAAAGCTGCAGCTAGAGAAGGTAGAAGAGGAGATTATTGCCATCTATGTATGTAAACAAAACAGGCATTAAAAGAATGAAAAAAGGGAAAAAATAATAATAGTAAAACGATAAATAATGAAGATAAGACAAACATAAGCATAACTATGCTGGATATGCAGAATAATGCTTGCATACAGCTGAATAAGTTTCAAACATATCAGTTTGTTTTAAATTTAAAGTGGACAAATTACTGATAACATGCTCAGCTTTAACTGTCGAATTTCACATAATACAGACAGTAATATATGCAGCATAAATTTTGTTAAGAGAAACTTCAAATGAAACAATGCTGAATACATGTGATCAAATTCTTTGACAAATCCAACTGTGTTAGAAAAGTAGATGGCCGCATGGGTTCCACAGACGTATTTCATTATCAGAATTCTCATTTTAAGCAGCATTATTTTTCTCAGAAAAAAATCAAATAACTCATTTTCTCAGAGGTTGCGAATATCTATGTACTACAGGCACATTTCAGAGAGTGCTGTTGTTATTGATGAAAGACGACCTTACCTAACAGAAAATGATGTAGTAACGAAGGAAAGAGTGAAAGATTTCACAAGCATAATAATGCAGAAGTAGGAATGAAAGAGATACATGACTTGAACGCAATCAATATCTTTGGTACATAGTTCCAATAGCCTGTGGTAAGTTCTACAGCTGCTAAATTTGTAAACACAAGAGAAACTGCAACAAACTTGCCAGCAAAACAATACGACCAGTACAATTAAACACGTTAAAAAGAAAAAAAAAAGAAAAAAGGATATCACTAGTGAGTATCATAGGCAGATTCCGATGAGCTCACATTTTCCACTTAAAACTTGGGTATTCTTGATACATTTTTCAATTTGTCTATATGACTCTCTACAATTCTCCTCTCTTTTCATTCAGAAAGATCTGAGTTTCCATCCCATTTCCCTACAAACACGATACAAGCTAACAACATTTTTCAAAGTGAGCTCATTAATGACTAGGGAAGCACCAATGTTTTGCTGGACCATTTCTTGCAGTTTTCTGGAGGATAAAAATTCTACTAAAATGAACAAGGATACATTTACCTCAAACTTACGCAAGACTTACAGATTTAACAATGTTTTTCTATCCTGTTGTTTATTCTCTCGGCTGCTGGTAATAATTTTCTCTGCCCTTTGACGAGTCAGCTGCAAAATTTGCCATGGATGTTATACAGTCTGATGTGTGGTTCCATCAGAAATGGCGTTAACTTTGTC
>CM060306.1:42836982-42851982 GCA_030674185.1 Monoplex corrugatus
AGCAAGAAATTCCAAACAGATGGTGCACTAAATCTGCAGTCTACTTGGGTGTGAATGTGTGCTGCGCTTTGTTCAGATTTTGGGAAGATGCAGCTGTGAAAAGAGATCAGGAGATGGGACATCACCCTTATTATGCTGGCACCGAAAAAAGTTGAAGTCTCTATCATTTCACTGAACTATGTGACCTTATCGTATGTGGAGTGTATATATGGTAGTAGTAAGTAAAGCACTTACACAGGACACCAGAAATAGGGTAAACATGGATCCAACAAGGAGTTTTCTTCCTCCTCTGTTGGATCTTAAATGGTGGTCAAGGTGCTAGTATTTTGGATGAGACAATAAACTAAGTTCTCACGTAAAACATGCACAGAGTGTGTGTCAGAGATCCATGGTGGCAAAAGAGTTGTCTCTGGCAGAATTGTCTCTGGAAAAATCGATTGTCATAGGTCAGAAATACACACAAGAGGAAGAGAGAGAGAGAGAGAGAGAGAGAGGAGAGAGAGAGAGAGAGAGAGAGAGAGAGAGAGAGAGAGAGAGAGAAACACTTTAAAATGAGTGATTCCTGCGATATACCCTCCCAGGGGAAATCTACCTAAATTTCACATGGTAAATTCACTGTGACAGAATTATTCAGAATATTTTTAGATACAATATTATGTAAGTTTGTACAATATGCAGTGTTGCTTACTGATATTATCTTAGTCTTTTAACCTTTTACGTTGTTGATTTGTCATGTTGTTTTGTTTTTCTTTCACCGCACTCAGGACCAAGAACTTGCCAGACAACTGGTAGAACTGGGTTACCGAGGCAGTGGAGAGGTGTTGAAGAGAGAAGAATTTGAGGCCAGAAAAGCTGCCGCTGAAGCCAGTCGACTTTCCAAACGTAGTCAGCAAAAGTGAGACAGCACTTCTGATTAGCCTTTGACTTTCAATATTTTATCTTTCTGTTTCAGGCATGACTTGCACACACATGTAATGAATTTTTGTCAGGTCTTGTAGAATTCTGAGTCAGTTTAATACATCATGATTTTGTTTCACCTGTCTTGAGCAATAGCTGAAGGAAACTAGCATGAGCAATGCACAAGTGAAGGATTCTGTTATCTAAACCAAGTACATGTGCTCAAACCATTGTGCTCTGCAGGTTAATTTTGCACATGTATTTATGAAAAAAATATTGATTAAAAGTTTAAATCAAGCTGCACTGCATGCAGCGTATACATGCATGATTTTGAGGGCACTGACAGTAGCAAATTTGGAAATAAGTTTTGTTGATTTATTTGTTGTTGTTGTTGTTGTTTGTTGTTGTTGTTTAGCTGTCTTTTGTTATAATTTTACTGTTGTTAGAGGGCTTGTTGGCACAGAAATAAAGCTCATGCCTTCCGACCTTTTTTTTTTTTTATTACAAAAAGTCTATGTACATTGTTTTGCCCACACTGTACAGGCAGTATGTTGCTGCATAATCTGCATACCAGATACTTTTTTTTTCTGTGGTTGTGCATGCTGGGTGTTTTCGTGTTTCTGTAAACCAACCATGACACACAGGATTGCAAAAGTGTATATTTGATACCTTGCATGCATAATAATAATATACACACAAAGGGGGTTTAAGCTGTAGCAAGTCTATAGACATATTGATATGGATGATCGGGAAAATCTCTACTTTTACCCTTCAGGTGGAGGTGCCTAGGCAGATCAAAACCAGGACCTTCTGATAAGAAGTTTGACATTTACCAACTCAAGTATCATGCCCATTGTAGTCTTCCAGTATGACTGCATAGGTTTAAATTTGTCATGAGAACATTGTACTGTTTTTAGTTGTGAAAAGTACAGCAGCAAGGGAGAGAAGATGGACTCTACACTCAAAATGCTGGTTCTTAGAAAGGTTGAGATCTCTGCCATCTCATTCCCCTGTGACCTCAAGGTTGTGGGACATTGTTCACCTTGATTACTTAAAAAAAAAAAAAAGCTGCCTGTGTAATGTTCGTTCATTATTTCTGTTAACGTCTGTTCACATACAAGCTTTTCTGTATAATGTCTTTAGACATACTGTTCTCATATTCATTATTCTGTCTTCATTTTAGTGTCTGTATAATGTCTTTAAGACATACTGTTTTTACATTTATTAGTCTGTCATCATTTCAAAGTTTTTGTAGCGACTCTTTTTAAAGTATGGAGCTTAGTAGATAAAGCACCTGCCCTAGGGATGAAGATTTCTGAAAATGCAGATCTCCGAACATGAACGGGCAGATTTTTCTCCCTACTCTGCTGGATCTTGAGTGGTAGTCTAGGTGCTAGTCTTTCAGATTAGACAGTAAAACAAGGTCTTATGTGCAGCATGCATTTAGTGTACATGCATAGTACCTCAGTAACAATGCAGTTGTACCTGGCAGAATTCTGTAGAAACATTTTCTTTCTTGGCTAAACTAGAATACATGCATATAATAATGTATTATACAGGAAAAGAGGAACAAAAACTTCTCCTCCAGAAAATCCTGTTGTGATAAAATGAGAGCAGCAACAACAGATGTAATTCTACACATAGAGCAAAATTATTTTGTACAGACTGAATATATACCTGTTGCTGTTTTATTTTCCTTTTTGTTTTTATATAATTTTCATACCCGATATTATGTGCTGCCTCTGTATCACTGCCTCTGTGACAGTTTTCTACTCAACTCTTCAACACACCTCCATACACACCAAAACAGAGGTCATCTTGAGAGCTGGGCAAACAGGGACACAGAATATGAAAAACTTTATCACAATGCAGATAAATAAGAATGGGGATGATAAAAAAAAGATACTGTAGAGTTACATTTTGAATTGATACTGCATGTTCCTTTTCATGATTGATCCTGATGTCACTCATTCTCAAGAGATAGACTCTTGTGGGGTTGGTCAGAAAATTTGAACAATACCCTCACTAGCACATCCACAAAGTTATGAGATTTGACTCTGTGGTCCCATTCTTCCCATTGAGCCCAAAGCACTCTCAACTCTGGGTTAGAGGCAGTTGAGGCTGAAAATCCCCATAAGGATATGAAGTGATTTAGGTACTATTGCTGTTTTTCAGTTTTCTCAAGGCTTCACAGTGTGGGATGTTTCTTGAAACATTACGCCACACATGCAATGCAATAATGATTCAACTTAACACGCATATATCTCAGGCTTATGCAGAACATCTACACACTGTGTTTTCATTATTATCTTGCTGCATTTAATCCTTTTTTTTTGCTATTTTTATTTGTACTGTCTGTCTGTTTTCTTTTAAACATTACTTTTCTTCATATGAAGAAACCATACAGTAAAAGCACAGTTGGTTGATGCAATAATAGAGATAATTGTGAATTGTATAAGTATACATTTCAATATTAACTACAAGACATTTTCAGTTGTGCTGTCACATATCTAATAAGAAGTAATTTTTCTTGCTTCCAGAACCCTTGCCAGTTCTGGGAAAGAACTCAAGGACCCACTGCTACGAGCTCTGGCTACTAGGGAAGAGGCAAACAGGAGTGGAAAAATGACAGTAAGACTGGAATCACTTGGGTTTTCTTTTACCTCAGTAGTCCCATCTTTCACAACAGGCTACAGAACATACGAATTTGTAAAAAATCATCACTGTCTAGGATATGACTGAGTAGAAAAGTTGAAACGGTAACCACTTTTGCTTTTTTTAAGTTGCAAATTGATCAAGTTTTCTCACAGTACTGTTAACAGCTGTGATTATAATTTTGATATGCAGAGCAACAAAATAGACAGTTCTTCTTTCAGCATATCATTATTTGGTGGCATTTGACCTGGGCTGATTTTCGTCATTATGGTGTGGGAATGGGGTATAAAATGTGTGTGTGTGTGTGTGTGTGTGTGTGTGTGTGTGTGTGTGTGTATGTGTGTGTGAGAGAGAGAGAGAGAGAGAGAGAGAGTGTGTGTGTGTGTGTGTGTGTGTGGTGTGTGGTGTGCTGTGGTGTGCTTGTGTGTGTATATGTATGTATGTGTATGTATGTGTGTGTGTGTGTGTGTGTGTGTGTGTGTGTGTGTGTGTGTGTGTGCTTGTGTGCTTGTGTGTGTGTGTGTGTGTGTGTGTGTGCGTGTGTGCGTGTATGTGTGTGTGTGTGTGTGTGTGTGTTTGTGTGTGTGTGTGTGTGTGTGTGTATGTGTGTGTGTGTGTATGTATGTGTGTGCATTTGTGTTTGTTGGTTCCCTTTCGAATTTTGTAAACCTTGGACTGCAGCACATCTCAGTAAAGCATGTTTAATCTTGAAAACAGTTGCAGTACATTCATGTGTGAAGGCAGTTTCACTAATTGTGAGGCACTGACTGATGCACATGGAAAACAGGAGGATAACAGTTCTAAGCATTTGTTGTTTTTTTGTTTTTTGTTTTTTAACACATGGCTTTTCAGCATCATAGCCATTCTTATGTGATTTTTTTCTGTGTTCCTAAGTAATAAAAGAGAATAATTTCTGCTCTATTCTTCAAGCACATGTATATTTTGTTTGTTTCATTTTTGTGTGATCAGGGTACTGTAATTTCGTCATAACTGTTCTTATATATTTATAATTAAGTTTATGTTATTGTTTTATTACAGACAGTCATCTTCATCCGTGACAAGAATGCCAGGGGACAGGAAATTTCCGGTTACATCGACTATGCTTACAGACTGAAAGCTGAAGATTTTGAGCCATATTTTGGTGGAAGGAAAAGATTGCTGCCTCGTCCATCTGATCTCAGGTTGGTTGGACTTCTTCTCAGAATGTAACTATTCAAAATGAATACCGGTACATTGTTTTATGAATAGACTTACCAAAAAAAAGGCATTGGCTCTCTTCAAGATAAGTTGATCACTGCATGTGCTTTTTGTGTCTGTATGTGTGTAAATGCACAGAGTATTACCTACTCTGTCTTTAACCGGCACCAGTGATCACTTATTGATAATATTGGACTGAGCAAGCACGCGGACTGAAGTCCCTGTGTCCCTTCAACAACAGCCCATTGACACATGGATACTGAGGACCTTGATGTGAAGTTATCTCCGGTATGGAAATAGCAGAAGAAGCTGAAAGTCTGTTCCTCAGGAGAGAAGGGCCTCTGAATCAGATGATTGTTGTATTTTGATGATTTTGTATTTTGATGAAAAGGTGATACTGTGTACTGTCATATGATATCCTTGCATCAGCCACATACAAGAGGTGCAGACACTTGCAGAGTTGGTTTAGATATGAGAACATTGTCCTCAAATCATGTGTTTGTTAAGTGTATTATACTTCACAGTGTGATCACGGTTTTTGGAGTCAATAGTACACTCAGTATTAGGAAGAAATCATAATGGATATAAAGGAAAATCAGAGAAAATTGCTTCTGGAATGATGGAGATTTGAAGTCTTTTGGTACTGTTTCATTCACTTTTCATAAATTATGTTTAATTTATAACACATATAAATTTGTGTTAGTGCCTGTGTACATACTCTTAGAGCGATTTACTGGTGAAGAAATCTTGCATGATATTTGAAATCATATTCCAGGAAATAGTCAGTTGTAGAAAGCAGAATAACTCCACAATTAGTGTAGTTATGACAGATTGTTTTCAATCCCAGAGAACTATGAATTGTTCTGTCGAATATTTGGTAGTGTCTGCAGTGTCTTATACAATCCAGGCAGGAGTCGCAGTTCTCCCCATTGTTTGTATGTAAAACTTAAAAAATCCTTGTGAAGTGTTCAGAACAATTTGTGCATTTATTTGTGTGCTTGCGTGTGTGGACTTGTTTGAGTGCATGTGTGCGTGCGCGCGCGCGTGTATGTGTGTGTGTGTGTGTGTGTGTGTGTGTGTGTTGTGTGTTGTGTGTGTGTGTGTGTGTGTGTGTGTGTGTGTGTGTGTGTGTGTGTGTGTGTGTGTGCGCGTGTGTGTGTGTGTGTGCAAGTTTTGTACAAATATGCATGTTTGGAATATGCATCCTTGATAATCTCTATATGAAATTGTGCATAGTTATCAGCACCTCTATGCACAGCATACTGATTATGAATCTGTACTATTACACAGTACATTGTAGAGGATGACAGACAAGACCTTCAGTAGACTGACTTAATTGGAATTATTTTTGTCCAGTTATCTCTTGTGTACATAAAGCATGAACATATATTATTTCTCTTATTAAAGTGCAGAAGTCCCATGCTTCATTACTGTACTTGGTGCTTTGTGAAGTTTAGAGACCTTAGGTCAGATTACTGTGATTTCAGTTTCTACAACTGGGAGACTCAGACCTCTACATCAAACCCAACTCCAAATTATCAGGTTATTGCTGAAAATGCTTCTGGTTTACTCTTCAAGAATAAACGTGACAGGAAAATCATCAATGTGGATCCAAAGGTGAGTCAGCTTGCATTTCAGAAACATTTCTGTAATTATGACTGTTCTGTAGTTAGGTACTCTTTTCGCTTCTCGTTGGCTACAGGACCAGATTTGTTATTGTTCACCTTATTCTGTTGTAGATTGTCAAAGAAGACCTTAATGCTTGGTATTGTGTGTGTATGTGTGTGTGTGTGTGTGTGTGTGTGTGTGTGTGTGTGTTTGTAAGTATTCCACTTTACTAACATTATTGAACATTTCATTTAATAGAGCAACCCATGATTTTGAATGTGTGTTTAAGTTACAGGGCACCGTTTTCAGGAGGATTTGTCTGTGAGTGTGTGTTTCAGTTGTGTATATATGTACATACTCATGCATGCACAAACACACACACACACACACACACACACACACACACACACACACACACACACACACACACACACACACACACACACACACACACACACACACACACACACACACACACACAATCACAATCACAATCACACACAATCACACAATATACATTCATACACAGCTTCACACTGATTGATATGAAACAGTTTCAGCTTTTTTTAAGACAGATTGGGGGCAAGGGAATGGAGGGGTGTGAGGGCAGCTTAAACTCGTCAAGTATTCCTGCACAAGGTCTGAGCCTCAATAGCTCGGTTGGTTGAGCATCAGATTCACTTGTCAGTGGTTGTGGGTTCAAACTTGGTGTGTGCTACTTTACTAATCATCCCATCTTCATATAATTGTTTTGGTGATGTTATTGTAAAATTAGATAAGTTTCTTTTTTCCTCCCTTTTGGGTATTTCATTTTTGCACAGTTACAGTTTGTGCCTGCCATATTGTATGAGCAATTAATGTCTTTCTGTAAAAATCATGTTTTTCAAGGAGAAAAAATGTAAGAGTGACAAAGAGAGTCATCAGGTATCTGTTTTCTGTATTGGTTTCAGGCTCCAACCCCTGGCGACAACTCCACACGAACTATCATTGAAACACCCAAGTACACCCAAGTTGTCATCTATGACCACATCACCAGGAGGAAAACATAAAAGCTTCAGAGAGTACAGTGTACATTAAGTGACATTTTGGAGATCTTTCCCTTGCTCAGCTGTGATTCCATTGGTTTTACTATTTTGGGGACTCTGTAAAGAAATATTATGATTTGCTTTCATTCCTTTTTTTCATGGTTTAAATAAAATATTTGAATTAAATCCTAATGTCCTAATGTTTCTGCCCAGCTTGATTTTGCTGTATTAAAGAATATGTGATAACATGTGCATGAACTGTCAGGTGTTATCTGTTTCATATGTGAACAATCAAGGGAATGAATTAAAAAAAAGGTCAAATATTCACAAAACAGGAGACACAAATTTCAGTGCAATTGCCTTTGTCGAGTATAGTACATTAACAATCAACAAACTGAGAAACCAAAACAACAAAAACATACATTATGTCAGTGTTTTATGATGTGCCAAACAATGTATCATATCTTAAAAACATGGTAAGATAGTTTTTAGTCATTAATTTTTAATGAATATTCAGATTTTTTTTATTTGGAGCATGATAGTTCATATTATGTGTGTGTGTGTGTGTGTGTGTGTGTGTGTGTGTGTGTGTGTGTGTGTGTGTGTGTGTGTGTGTATGTGTGTGTGTGTGTGTATGTGTGTGTGAGAGAGAGAGAGAGAGAGAAAGAGAGAGAGAGAGTTTTGAATGTCAGTGAGTTATTTTCATCTATTTGTGAAAGCATCTGCACCATATTTGCATCACGGTTCTGGCTCAATTACTGGGAAGTTGTGACAGCTTAAGTCTTGAAAGACAAAGCCTAGTTTTTACAAACGGTTGTCAGAAAAATGAATGTTACCATCTGATCATGAATAATTTGTTGTTGACTGGCAGATCGCTGCTACACTATGCGAAGGGCACAGCAAGCTTACTGCTTCTCGTTACCAGTTGAAAAGACGAAATAACTCTTGCCTCTGTAGAAACAATAATCACAATCTAAAGATATTTTCAGTGTTGCTTAACAAGTTACATTCTCATTCTTATGACAAGTTTGGGATGCCTGTTATAGTTTTGTGACGTACAAATCGGCGTAAAATACCCATCAATGGCCATGCTCTTTTCCATTAGTCCAAAAATTGCACGTCACCTCAAACAGTACAGTGTTTACTTTGAGACAAAATTCATATATTTCCCAAGTAGTTTTTGAAAGGCGCACAGACTGCACAGAATGGAGAACTGAATTTGATCATAAGCTCTAGGATTCTTATAAATCAATGTCACAAACATGCCATAATCTGTATTACCCTCAAAGCTTTCTATGACTTAAACAATTCATAATCGTTATACGAGTTTGATGTTTAATACAAGAAATATTGTTAATTCAAATCATAGAAGTTGTGTTGAGCCTATAAATATTTTAGCATGATTTTTCCAGATTTGCACTATGAAAGTAATCTGCACTACTGCGGAAAAGTTATGATTGACAATATAAGCTTTGCAAAACTTGTATTCCAGGGAACTCTAAATGTATTACACATTATTCAAAAGTTACTTTTTATATTTATGCATCTTTTACTCTTAGCCTGTTAAAGATGACAGGTTGGTACTTCTGTTATTGATATTTACTGGCGGTGTATGTTCAAAGGCATAAAGACATTTCATATTAGACCTGTGTCATGCCAAGACCATTTTTTTTAATATCTGTCATTTGATAGATGATTCATTATAAAAACTTGACAGTTTTGTCTAATAAAAGATTTATATCGATGTTTCATTTGCTTCAAACTTTTGGTTGCTAATTGTACATGATTTTTGCAGAATCGTTTTGTTCTGAGCAATGTTTTCTTAAATGCAGGCATGCCGGTTGTTTGGATCGTCCTGTGTGCATTATTTCACTTCGCTGTCTACATGTACATACTCTATCTTGGGTAGATGTCAACTCTAGTTATTCTCATGTTTCTACTGTCTATGTTCATCCTAGGTATTTTTATGTTTCCATTGTCTGTCAAACACTGACATAGGATCTTTGAAGTTAGTTTAACATACATAATAGCGGTTCTCTCTACATGTGTGTACACCTGATTGAGATTCAGGCTTTTGCAGCTCTGCACATAGAAATCTCCACCTTTTTTCTTTTTACAAGGCACTACATAGGGCACTTGACTATAGCGCTTGTCGCAGAATGCATATAGGCAAGGGTAAATGTGGTCCCATAACCCCAAGGTCGTTTGGTAGTGGGGTGGCAGAATGATCAAGGTCAGGTACCCATTTACAGCTGGGAGGATTTGAAACTACATACACAGTCTTTTCAAGGCACACTGAATGAAACAAGACTTTTTTTAAACAAAATTTATTATGCAAAAATATGTTCCTTTTCCAAATTCACATATTGTCTTATTGATAAAAAATGCTGAATATACAGTTGATACATAACATGATTGCATAGTATTTCCCATTATATGAATGGTACGATTGAGAAAAGGATAACATTTCAGAAATATCTATAGTGCAGATTTTATGGCAATGATATCTATTTAAATTAAGCGTAACAGAGCATGGGCATAAATGTCGTTAATGCACGGATAATTCCGGTCTGACCTGATGTATGAAACAAAAACATTTTTCAGAAGCAAAGAAAACAGACCAACTATCCATCACACAGAAAACAATACAGTCCCTTCGCAATGTTTGTTTCATTTGAAATCAGAATTGTGTCATACTAGTCACAATTTACTGTTCATCAACTATAAAACATACAGATACATCATAATCTTGTAAGAATGATAGCCCCTTCACAATGCTTAAATTGAATTTGAAATCAAAATATTCTTTTCTCTTATGTCACAATTCCTGTGAATCCAAGCACATGAAATATAAAAACAACTATGTTATAAAACGTTTAATGTCCATATACAGTGATCGAGTGATTATTTTACATGCAAACATATGGATAAAAGAGCTTGGTAGGCAGTTTGTAATTACATTGGAAAAGAAAACAAGCAAACAAACAAAACATAAATGATACAAAACAAATAATGAAAAAAAAAAAGAATCTCTCCCTCCCTTAACATTTATTCCAGCTCTATCTTGAATAAAAAAAAACAGACAGACAAACCACCACCTGCCACTGCATTCCTCAAATAAACACATTATAGCCAAAAATTTTGATTGTCGTTACTGTGACGGCTTGTTGAAAAAAACAAAACATGATATCTCCACTTATTTCCTGCACAAGAGAAAACCAATAAATGAAGAAGAAGAAGAAAAAAAACAAAACATGATGGTCCAGCATTCTAGGCATGATGACAAATTCAGTTATACTTTAAATCACCATGTCAAAGGTCTACACATGGTGATGTTTTACAGCTGAAAAGCAGTGATCATTATCAAACGATGTGACTATGGATGAGATGAATTGAGACGTGAAATAAATGTAACAATGTGTACTCTACTCACCAAATGAAAAGAAAAAGAAAAGGACAAGTTACATGCTTTTTTTTAAATGTTACATGCAAAGTTATATTTAACAGAAAAGGAACAATTTGAAAAAGAATTTTCAATAAAGTTGTAATGCAGACAATATAACTGTCTGCACTGTCCTTATTTCTACTCGTTACTTTTGATCAAGTGGTTCTGCATAATTATTGGTGTAAATTTATGGTTTGTGGCAACAGGTATGTGTGTGTGAATGGTTAAACTATCTGAGAATCGGTGTATTTGCGCATGTGCATGAGTGTGTATGTTCTGATGTGTGTGTGTGTGTGTGTGTGTGTGTGTGTGTGTGTGTGTGTGTACGACACGTGCATGTGTGCGAAAGAGAGAGAGAGAGGTGTGTATGTGTGTGTGTGTGTGTTGATATATATATATATATATATATATATATATATATATATATATATATATATATATATATATATATATATCAGTGCTTCTGTATATATACTACACTCTTTGTCTGATAAACGTTAATATACAATGAGTCCAAATGATCTGGAGAATAGCACAATACAAAAATGATTTATTATTTAGTATCTTTTTTTTACGTTTGGTGAGTATAGTACCTTTGTTATATTGAAAGTAGCGAATACAAGTTATACACTGTTGAACTTTCAAAAAGCAGGTTACAAATGCAACAGACTGATTTCTTACATTATTGTCAGTCTCTGCTCTCCTATCTGCATCGACTCACGCCACATGTATACAGGAACACATTTATATACAAATATATGCCCAGTAATATACACTAATAACAACACATGCACATACACACACGCGCGTGCGCACACACACACACACACACACACAAACACAAATGAACTGCGTAAATCATAATGTGCGATAAATGTGCAACTTTTAAGAAAGTGTTATGTATTATTACATCAGGAAGCTGAAGGTAATTCATCTGAATAATTTTATGAGAAGCACAGCTATACAACCAGTGGAAACAATATTATGCAGATTTGTTGTTTGAAACTACCATCGTCTTTAAATGCAAACCATTCTGAATCACTTCCTGCGTGTAGGACGTCAAATGACACCATATCAAAAAATGTGAACATTGATTTTAAACCTCGAACCTAACAAACAAACAAACAAACAAACAAACAAACAAATTCTAGAGGCAGCAAGGACTTAACAAGGGAAGCAAATCTCAATGGACTAAAGACATACGAAGCTGCAGTTTCTTCCCATGTTAATTGACACGTTTTTAAAACAACTATAATATAAATTTTGATTGGCAACGAAAGGGTTAACATCAAGAATAATAGAATATTCATGTATGTTTCAACTGTACATGCACACAAACACAACGAAGAATGCTAAAAGAACCATGCATATTAAAGCTCTACATGTCTGTAAACACAAAGTGATTCATGAAATAAAAATCCGTATATTGACAAAAAACCAAAACAAAAAAACAAAAACAAAACAAACACACAGAAACAAGAAAACAACGAAGAATGTTAGAATAATAATAAATCATAATAAAAATGTTAGAATAATCATGCATATTTAAACTCTACATGCTCACAAACACAAAGTGATTCATGAAATAAAAATCAGCATATATTGGCAAAATCCAGGCGAGTATAATTTTGATTGGATATGTGATTTCATGACTGCTACATCCAAAAGAAAGAGTGGATGCGAGGTTTTAAGGCAGTGAGCATCTGAACTGGCTTCTCCTCTCTCTCAAATAAGGAAATTAAGAAATCAGTTGACAGAGAATTCATCTTGCACGTTGACATAATTATGACGTATAAAGGAACGTCTTCAACAGCAAGAACTGAAGATAAAAGTGACGCATTCAAAATTAGTTTTGTTTAGTTTATGAGCGCCATAAAACTATGCTGAGGACTACCAAAACTTGTACCATGGTACAAAGCCAAAGAAAGATTGAGCTCACGCCCAAGTTCAAATACTGGTCTCTACTTTGTCAGGAATAATTCAAGATTTGTTTTCGTGTCCAGTTTAGGTCAGCATATTGAAGAGAGGTGATAGCTTTTCTTTTTCTTGTGAAAACGTTTGGAGTTAATATTCCTGCCAGTTGTAAAATCAAATATCTGAGAGTAAGACTGATGAACCTTCAAGTAACTGACACAGCCTTTAGAAATAAATAAAACCAAAAAGGAAACAAAAGATAATTGCTAAATGATGCTTACTACATTTATTCACGAAGACTTATGTAAAACACACCACAGACTTGCATGCATGTTTGCAGTTGTTATTATGATTTTGGCAACTGGTAATACATATAGAAAAGCTTGTTAGACAAGACGTGAATATACAAAGGGAGAAACAGAGCAGAATACAGCATGCAAGCAAAGAAAGAGAAGCATCAATAGCATCATGAAACAAATCTGTTATGCAAAATGATGAACTCATTTTTATCGGTATGGCTGAGTAAAATTATGTAAATATGATACATTCATTTTCGGGTTGTCTAAAACATTCGAAATAGTGTGTGTGTGTGTGTGTGTGTGTGTGTGTGTGTGTGTGGTGTGTGTGTGTGTGTGTGTGGTTGTGTTGTGTGTGTGTGTGTGTGTGTGCGTGTGTGTGTCTGTGTGTGTGTATCTATGTGTGTGTGTGTGTGTGTGTGTGTGTGTGTGGTGTGTGTGTGTGTGTGTGTGTGTGTGTGTGTGTGTGTGTGAAACTAATCAGTAATGGGCAGCAACATCCTGCATTTTGATTTACCAATGTTGCGAGCAATTTCTGCAAATGAACATAACTGAATTGATCATCTGTAAAGCACCACTTGTAAAGTTATGACACAATCTCTTCAACAAACATAACTTTCAAACGTGCGTGTAACAGACCAGGTTGATATCTATTACAGTGGTTTTGGTATACAGTCTCTTCTATAACCAGCTTGTCTATATGAATGTAATATTTCTGTCCTTATTTCATTTCGACGGTTGGGACGATTAAAAGGTGGAACACAAGAGGGAAAAAAGCTGAATAGAAAGCTGTTTCAAAGGCATGCAAACACTCTTACGGAGCTCCATCGACATCTCTCCACTCACTCTCATATGAACGAGACCGGGCTCTGAAAAGGCACAATTGCAACAAGGCAATACAATAATTAGTACATGTACAACTATTAGCAATTATCAGTCAGCAAATGACACATACATATATATGCTAAAACCACGTGATATATTGGAGCGTATCATTCATTCTACTTTTTCAAATCGCATTCTGATACCTGATTCAGCACAACGTTATCGACTTTACACCACATACCTGCAACAAATACAAGTAATGAGCTACAAGACCTACATACTTTAACGATGTGTATGCGTGTATGTACACTGACCGGATAGAATGGTGAACTTTTCAAGAAAATGCAGCAGAGGAGACAAAAAGAGAAAGCGGTTGAGCATGAGGCTGTTTGGCTGCTGAATGCCGAGAACGAAAACATCTATAATATATCATTAAGGCCTGTGAAAATGTATGTGTTTTTGACGAGTGTGATAGCTACAGTCAAATATGAAAAAACGTAAATATAAAGAAACTGATGTCTTATGTCTGCTGCTGATATACGGAAAAAAATTCAAGACCCCTGGTATCTAAATATTTTCAAACCTGTGTTGTATCGACTTTTTTTTTTTACGTATTCAGACAAGATATGTACAGAAACATTGTTCAAACATCAAAAGGCCTCTTTCCAGTCGGTTAAAGCACAGCAGTTGATTTACTCCTCGCAAAATGGTTTCCTCCATAACAAAAGCAAGCAATAACAGCAGATGGAATATACTGGGAGTAGATCAGACAGTCCACTTCTCTCAGCTTCTCTTACTGTCGTCTTGTGGTTAATTTTGTTAACAAGAAACACCACAAAGGTGCGGATAAAACCTGGAGCACCAATGCCTCGCCACTCTCTGGACAATCACCTCCCAAGCTCCCGACGCCACTCAACAGTCATTTCATCAAGCAAAGGGGGACTGTCCATTGTGGTTAATTTTGACAGTTATTACCTTGCAAATTTGATGACCGCAAAGTAAAAAATTTCCATAATCTTTTAACCTTTAAAAGATTTGATCACCGTCTCCCAGCCTGCAAAATGACCTTTCAGCTTTGCCAAACATACCCATAATGTGGTAACCATGTTACATTGTCACCTCTGTTGTAAACTCAGCG
>CM060306.1:42866982-42869482 GCA_030674185.1 Monoplex corrugatus
ACCATGTGTATTATCATGTAAGTGCTAAGTATAAAAAATGTTGTCTTGTAAATATAATGATGGACAACAGTGTTGTGCACACACTTTTTGGTTGTCATACTCACTTGACATCAGCCAACTCAATATCCACTAGCTGTTCAGAGGCTGTAGCACGTTTTCCTCTGTTGTGACCATCTAGGCAACCTCCGTTAAAGGTGATCTGAATGTTTGTGCACCTGTTCACGCACAACGATGGGAAAATAAAATCCTGCCGTATGAAGATATTTATGACAATTTCTGGAATGACGCCGAAGAGATGATCTTTGTTTGTACATACTCCAATTCTTATCCTGATTGTGAAAAAGATCGTTATTCTCTGAGGGGGTCTGGGTGGAGTATCTGAAAACAGAACAAAATGATCCAATGAACTGCATGAAAAACACAATCAGAAAAGACGAAAAGCACTTTCTTGTACTTGCCAATAAAGACTGCTAACTCATAACAATCAAAAGGGAAATATCTTTTTACACTTACAAGACCAGTGAACTCAGAAGACATATACAGTAACACTCCTTAAAATAAAATCCGAGCTACAGTAACCCTTTGATGACAAGACACACTCACGACATATCAGCATGTTATGGTATCACAGGTGTCTTCTCATGATAGAATGTTTGATTGAAAACAAACCCAGATCCATCATACTTTCAACACAACAGCTCTGCTTAGATCTATATTGACATGTATCAGAATCTGCCTTCAGCCGGCTTTAAACATTTAACAGGAGAAACAGAGACAAGCTATTAAAAGTGCTACGGCTGCAACAACGTCAAAGGCCAGATTTTATACATCAGAGTCACAGGAAGATGATGACCAAATCCAAAGAAAGCTGGATCGAAAGATGGTGTCAAAATTCTGAAGAAGTAAGGAAGGCAGCGAACAATGGGCAGGCCTAAAAAGACAAACAGACAAAAACAAACAAACAAACAACAACAACAACAACAACAAAAACAACAAACAATCAACCATCCAACCAAACAAGTCTGAGGATTATCACGAAGAAAATAAAAAAGACCTGCACGAAAACGCCGTAGCACAAAACTATCATCGCTTACAGTAATGGCAATTATCAATCCTAAGAGAAAGTACGTAAGACTTTATCAAACACATACAGGTGAATCGACCAGCAAGGCAGAAAATGATAGGAAAAAATGACAGAAAGCAAAGGTGGACGAAAGAAACAAAGAGATTGACAGAAAAGAAGAAATTTTCAGCACAGAATTTCCGGAAGGTGGGGATACTATTTATACTGAAAGAGCCCCCGGCATCCCCAGGGAGGGGGGGGGGTAAACAACAGCTGTGCAAAAGTCTGTCTGAATGGCCTGAAACTCATAAACATTGACAAATTTGAATACTTGGGAACTACCCCGATCAAAAATGGCGGCAGTATAGTAAAAAATATACATCAGGATTGCGTAACAGCAATGACAGCAATAACCAAACTGAACAGAACTGGAGAGGTAGCACTAACAGCTTTATCACCAAACACAGTCTGCACAGGTGACTTTTTTCTCTCCGTCCTCTTCTACGGGCGTGAAATGTGAACACTCAGAAGAAAAAAGAAAATTCAGGCCTTTCAAAGCCAACCGCCAGAGGAAACTGCTCGCATAACTTCATTGAACATAACCAGTGAGTACATGTGTACAGAACAAGATTAACAACACCTATGCGATCCAAACGGAACACTTCTAGAAACTATGAAATGGTGCAGGCTCATATGGTTTGATTTAGTCACTCGCCAAGACAAAAAAACACAGTCTAACACCATACATCAGGGTACCCTTAAAACGGGTCATCGCCGAGGTCAAGAGAAGAACAACCGTGTGGCACATATCTTAGACTGGGAGAAAAAGGTAGGCAATTGGACAATACAATACAATACAATACAATACAAACCAACACAACACAACACAATACAATACAATACAATACATTGCAATGCCAATGCAATGCAATACAATACAATGCAATACAATGCAATACAATACAATACAATGCAATGCAATGCAATACATAGAATGCAATACAATGTAATGCAATGCAATGCAATACAATACAATACAATACAATACAATACAATACAATACGATTCGATACGATACGATACGATACTATACGATACGATACAACACAACACAACAACAACACAACACAACACAACGCAGCGCAGCGCAGCGCAACGCAGCGCAGCGCAACGCAGCGCAACGCAACGCAACGCAATGCAACACAATACAATACAGTATAATACAATACAATGCAATGCAATGCTATGCAATGCAATGCAATACAATGTAATACAATGTAATGCAATGCAATACAATACAATACAATACGATTCGATACGATACGACACTATACGATACAACACAACACAACACAGCACAGCACAGCACAGCACAGAGCACAGCACACACAACACAACACAGCACAACACAACAACAACACAATAACAGCACAGCAC
>CM060306.1:42874482-42899482 GCA_030674185.1 Monoplex corrugatus
AACACCACTTATCAAATGTTTGGGAACAGCTTTAGCAACACCACTTATCAATTGTTTGGGAAAAGCTTTAGCAACACCACTTATCAATTGTTTGGGAAAAGCTTTAGCAACACCACTTATCAATTGTTTGGGAAAAGCTTTAGCAACATCACTTATCAATTCGCTGACGCGAAATGCTTCACTAAATACAACACAGCAAATGGTATAAATCGATATTTATAGCAGAATTTTGATTGATACACATATTATGATACACATATTAGGCAGTCGAGATTGTTAACACAAAACAGACACAGGCACACATACTGGCAGACATACAGACAGACTGATGTACACACAGCGAATAAAATAAACCAGCAAATCCGAACACTAAAGTGTACTTAGAATCAGGTTCCAGTTATTGCAGGAACAGAGAAATAAACAACCAAAACAGTATACACCATGTTTATTAGTTTCCTTCTTAAGATCCAGCGCCACAGACAGGAGAAAATGTGTTACAATTACTTTACACCATAGCTAATTTCAATCAGGAATGCATTTTCTGAAATTTTCTTACCCTCACAATAAGGAAAATTCATAGATATTCAATTTTCCAATAAACATAATTAAATTAAACCTCGTATCTGTGTGCTTATTTTCGTCAACACCAAATAATACCATGTTTTCAGTCAGTTTAACATTTGCACTGGTGATATAATCTGACCTGAAGAATTCTTCGATCCTTTCTCACAATTATTTCGTGAGTAAACGTTTCCAAAATATGTGATCAAAACAATCTTTTGTTTATAATAATAATAATATAATAATATATTTTATTTATATAGCGCAAAATCTTGATAAAATCAAATCTAAGCGCTGAGCGTATACATGCATACATACCTACATACATATGAGCGTATACATGCATACATACATGCTTACATACATAAATCTAAGCTGAGCGTATACATGCATACATACATACATACATAAATCTAAGCGTATACATACATACATACATACATACGTACGCACAGAAATTACAATATTTATATAGCGCAAATCTCGACAAAATCAAATCCAAGCGCCGAAAAGACACACACGCACACACGCACGCACGCACACACACACGCACACATACACACACACACACACACACACACACACACACACACACACACACACACACACACACACACACACACACACACACACACACACACACACACATGCATGGCCACAAATGGGGAGAAAAGAATAAAAGCAATAAAAGCAAGAATAAAACCAATGGAAAACCACAGAGAGCACATCATATACAATTATATATTAAAACAAAGTGATTCCCCTCCGAGCGGAGACAGGCTGCAGAGGGGGGTTGAGTGAGGTTAGGATTTTATGCAGAGGAGAAAAGGTGAGTTTTGAGAGCGGACTTGAAGGAGGCAAAATTAGGTTGCTGACGGACTGAGAGAGGAAGTTTGTTCCAGGAGAGTGGACCAGAAACAGAGAAGGCTCGTGGACCATAGGTATTGAGCTTAGTGCGTGGAAAGCGAAAAGTCAGAGGATCGGAGGCAGAGCGGAGGGTACGTGAGGGAACATAGATCTCAAGTAGGCTTGACAGGTAATCGGGGGCTGCGTTATTGAGGCTTTTGTAGCACATGGTGTCTAGTTTGTACTGTATGCGCTTTGATACAGGGAGCCAGTGAAGTTTGCAAACAAATGTCACAACAAAAGATGTTTACAAGTCCCATTTCTTTCAATATGACATAAAATCTATGTACGATGTGTACTTGTAACCATTTTGATTCAGTTTCTAAGATTTTATACATTTCACGTTTTCTTTTTACAGTGCTGTAGGAATATCGTGTACACTTTCATTTGATTTGTTCAGCTTTGTTTTCTGTGTGTATGCCTTAATAGACCGTTAACATCCATTAAAGCTGACAAAAATTCACGTTCAGTTCGTATTTTCTGTTTAATTCACGATATGCTTGCTGTAGTGGCTAATCCTGCGAGTTTGTCGGCATGTTCATTACAGTGTGTTTGGGGCAGTAGACCTTGATCATTTCCAGCTTGATACTGCTAAATGCTTCATGCCAGTCTTGGGTTCCGACTCCTCTTTCTACTTTTTGACTGGGTTAGGGAGTCTGTCCAGGTAAATCTTCAGACCAAAGCTCTTTGACAGAGTGCCGAATTCTCCAAAATAATTTGATACAGTGCTAAACAAACTCATCTGGACAAGACCAAACGAAAAAACAAACAAACAAACAAACAAAAACGTATGCAGCTCCAATTATGAAGGCAAAAAGTGGACTGGACACACTTCGCGCAGCGAGCATGCCCTAGACTAAGCAGAAACCACAGCAGATAAGCTTAAAACAAGCAGGGTCAGCGATGGTCAAAATGGTAACAGACAAAGTGTTTGGATATACGAAGAAAGTATTCTTACCGATAGCACATTGACTTTCATATACTGATCCGGTTGCAGAAGTGGTGAAGCCATCGGTGCAGTTCTGGCAGCTCGTAAAAGCCATGGTCATATTGCCATCATATGGATTGTAGGAGCCGAGAGCACAGGCAACACAGCTCTTGGAAGTAACATTCAGGTAATGGCCTTTGTTACAGATAGCTGCAAACCACATTCATTTCAGTTAAAGACAATTAAACATGCCACTTTAATTAAAGAAAAAAAAGAAAGAACAAAGAAAGAAATAGAACAAACAGAAAAAAAATCTGACAAATTTCCTCACATTTTCACATGAAAAAAAACGATACCACCAAAAAGATCACAAAACAAAACAAGCAAGAAGAGGAATCGTATCAACAATCTCTTTTCTTGCACTCTCGTATTTGTTTTTGTCTGATAGTGACTTCGAAAATATACCAATCTCGATCAAATATAAAAGTTTCAATCAAATCTATATGATTATAACCCTTGATAGTGACTTCGAAAATATACCAATCTCGATCAAATATACATGTAAAAGTTTCAATCAAATCTATATGATTATAACCCTGTGTTATACCAAACACATAAGCCAGGGTTATCTTTCATTTTAAAATTCAGTCTCATCACAATCTTACAGTATAACATGATGAGAAAAGTAAAGACCCAATTATAACATTTTGGTTATTTTATCTTTGCTTTTCATCTAGAGCACAATTATCAATATTCAGTTCGAAGACACTAAGCTTGCTATATAAGACGCAGAAGAAGTGGATTCAGAATTTGGAATTTTAACAAAATCAGCCCTGTTTTTATTTGATCACTCACGCTGGCAATCTGCTGCTTGATGTGGACTTAGTCTGAAGAGTTGTGTTACCATCGTACAGTTATCACAGGAACTGGAGCCATTGAATGACTGGTACTTGCCGTGGGGACAGACTTCACATGTTGTCCTCGATATGGAGTACTCACCCACAGGACACACGACTGAAAACCATATACACATTCTGAAGTACATATTATTTACCCATAGAACAGACAACAGAACAGAAGGTGTATAACATGATGCACACATCGTTCTGGATGATATTACTCACTCTACAGGACGCAGGACTTAAAACCATGAATGCATTATGATGCATGCATTCTGTGTGTGAACTACTCACCTACAGGACTAGCAACAACATATATTGTACATTGTTATTGTTATTGTTATTGTTGTTTAGAGCCCAGCCGACTTCGTAGAGCCATATCAGGACTACAACCTTAACCATTTCAAAACATGCAAAACTTCAACAGGAAAAAAAAAAGAAAAGAAAATTAAGTACACATGTCAATGCATTCGCGCATATAATCTAAGCACATGCCCCCGGCGTTGATCATTCCGTCCAATTTATTGCACAGGGGACTTGAAAAACATACCTGAATACAAATTTAAGCATACTTAAGGACACCAAAATATATACAAAAACAGGCATAAATTACCTAAAATTGCTTCCGCATGTCTCATTTCCCTAGAGTCAAAAACGCACTTAATACATGTACCCAATTATCAATCCTACGAAAAAGTATATAAGATTTTATCGAACACGTACAGGTAAATGGACCAGCGTAAGGCATAAAATCATAGGAAGAAATGATAGAAAGCAAAGGAGGAAGAAAGAAACAAAGAGAGTGACAGAAAAGAGGACATTTCTAGCATAACATTTCCAGAAGGTGAGGATATATTTATACTGAAAGAGCCCCCGGCATCCCCATGAGGGAAACATACATCACGATACACGAGTTATTCTGGCTGTGAATTACACAGCCATAAGACACAGGACTCACAATAATGTATACACCATGTGCACACGTTGTTCTCCAGGAGAATTACTTATTCAATGGGCACAGGACTGAAAACCATGTACACATCATGATACACATGTTCTGCATGTAAACTATTCACCCACAGACACAGACTGAAACTCATGCAGACACTATGATGCACACGTTGCTTTAGATAGGGACTACTAATCCATAGGACACAGGACTGAAAACCCATGCAAACGTTATAATGCACATGTTCCACAAATGAAACACGACCGACGATTGAAAATAATGTAGCTGGTGATACTGATCGAACTACTTACAGTGGACACTTCAGCAGACTTAAGCGTTGTAAACATCTGAGTTTCTGCTGTCGGAGGATGCTTCATTATGCTGTAATGCTAGTAATTAGCATTATGCCCATGACAGTAAAAAAAATTCCACACCGAAGCAGTCACTGCTACAGGTGGATACTTCATTATGCTCTGATGCTAATAATTAGCATTATGCCCCTAAAATGGCATCGCTAACTTAAGCAGTCACTGTCAATGGTCGATATTTCATTATGCATGCTGTGAGGCTAATCATTAGCATTTTGTCCACGACACAAAAGAAGGTACCACATTCTGAAGCGGTCAATGCCATTGATGGATGCTTCATTTGGCTAAATTGTAATTAACATCACACTCATGACAACAAATAATAACAATAAATAAGAAATCAATAAATAAAAAAGAAATCACTCACTGAAACAGTCACTGCTACTGTTGGACGCTACATTAGCTGTAGTGTAATCAGTAGTACACGAATTACATGACGTCTCTCCTGTGTTCTCTTGATATTGTCCTTTTGGGCAATCCATGCACGTGTTGGTGATGTCATCACGATACTTGCCAGCAGAGCAAACAACTGCAAATGATTTGGGCATCTGAATTTAGATTCACGTACCTTAAATAATAAAGCATCCATCCTTTCCACTCGAACTTACATATAACAACCGTCTGTGTTTTGTCCCTCGTATTTACCAAATCTGACACATTTTCTCATCTACCTGTGATACTAAACGAAGAACACATTATAAGAAAGAATGTTGAAGGACCACCCATAACGAACGATGAAGTTACAGTAGCATTGAAAAAGATGAAATCCGGAAAAGCCCCGGGACCAGACAACATTACTACAGAAATAACTGAGGCCCTAGAAGAATTTGATATTGAAAAACAAACAGTCCTCCTAATGAAATTTATGACACTGGAAAAATCCCCAGAGATGTATCAAAATCAATTTTCATTGCACTTCCAAAGAAAGCTGGGATATAGAATGCGAACACCATCGTGCAATCAGCTTGATGAGTCATGTAACAAAAATCCTGTTAAGAATAATCATGATGAGAACAAGGAACAGAATCAAAAGAGAAAAAGCAGAAGAACAGTGGATTTGTCGCAGGGAAAGGCACCATTAATGCCATATACATCTAAGAACTGTCATAGAGAAGTCAGTCGAATTGAATAAGGATTTACATGTATGCTTTGTTGATTATACCAAGGTTTTCGATCAGGTAAGACACGAAGAATTGATCAACCAACTCAACAGGTTCAATATTGATGGAAAAGGTCTACGAATAATCAGAAATATGTATTAGGAACAAACAGCAGCAATGAGAATAGAAAACGATGTAAGTTCTTTCCAGTACATATCAAAAGAGGGGTCAGGCAGGCTTGCGTTGTGTCACCAAATTTGTTTTCACTTTACAGCGAAACCATTATGAGAAACCTAGAACAATGCCCTGGGATAAAGGTTGGAGAAAAATATGATAAACAACATTCGTTACGTAGATGATACCGTGGTAATTGCAGAAAATGAAAAAGACCCACAAAACCTTGTGAATACAATAGACATACATGGCAAAAATAAAGGGCTGGAGCTAAATGGCAAGAAGACTGAAGTCATGGTAATCAGTAAAAAACAAGAAATTTCCTCATGCAAAATAACAGCGAATGGCATAACTTTGAGACAGACTGATAAATTTAATTATGTCGGAACGGTCATCTCACCAGACGGCAGATGAACATCAGAAATATCCAACAGAATCGGCCAAACCAAAACAGCATTCAAGAAGATGAAAAGCGTTCTTACCAACAAAAGTCTATCAATAAACATCAGGAAGAGTGTTCTTCAGTGTTATATAAGAACCGATGCTGTTGTATGGTTGTGAGGCGTGGACAGTCAACACGCACAGTCAGAACAAAATTGAGACAAGTGACATGTGGTTTCTAAGAAGAATGCTGAGAATTCCATGGACAGCAAAGAAAAGAAACGAGAAAGTTTTGAAGGACGCAGACACAAGAAGATCGTTGATAAAGAAGATTAGAAAAAGACAAGCAACATTTATAGGAAATTTTATGACGAAAGAGAAATTAGAGCGCTTGGTCACAACAGGAAAGCTGGAGGGAAAGAGAACACCAGGTAACCCAAGGAGAAAATACTGGACGGACCTGCACGGTGGCTGAGGACAGAGAGGGTGGGAGATGTACTTGCAGCGACAAAGGATAAATTCGTTTGGAGGGCCATGATCACCAAGGCCATGCGGCAAGGCACATAATAATGATGATGATGATGATGATGATGATGATGATGATGATGATGATGATGATGATGATGATGATGATGATGATGATGATGATGATGATGATGACTAGTGATGATTGATATTCTAAGCGTGCAGCACAACTGAATTTTTCAAGATTCATCAGGCGTCTTTTCGGTGGCCTGGCCAGTAAAAAAGTGTCTTCAGCACCTGTGTTAACTCTAGTGTTATAGTAGTCTCTGGTATCACTATCTCTTTGAAATGTTAACATATCTCAAAATCACATACAGTCGGCGAGTCTCCTCTTTTGAAAAATGTACCGATTTTCAAACTCACAGTCTCTACATACTCGGAGGTGAAATTGTGACCATCAATATTATTGTAAATAACCATAAACATCTCCATCATTAAAATGTACTTTATTGTACTCCTTCCCGATAATTGGGGAATAATATAGCATACTGGTTTGGCCATTCGCTGTCAAAAGCTACGGTTAAATCAAATCGACTATGGTTGCAAATGAACAGGAAGCTAAATTCGTTCTGTAGCTGGAACACAACATCCCAATCCACCCGCCTGTGACTAGATACCTGTCCTTCTTTAGAAACGCAGACGATACAGCCCTCATTACCCCACATCCAAGAGAAGTTGACGGTTTAAAATCCTTGCTCCCAAATAGTCCCTCTGGTCATGGGAAGCTCATTCTTTTTCTGATAAATTTACACCGACCTTCAGCAACCCTGTGCCCTAATATGCTAAGAGGAACATTACCTGACCTAACAACACGCCATCTCCACTTCTGATGTGTCTATACCTAGTTCTGCCACTAGTAAAAATCTAGCACAATATACATGGTGGTGCAAAAGTAGGTATACAGTTATGAAAAAAGAAAACACATACAATACTCAATGCATTTATTATATAAACAAATGAATATTGCATATACATGTAATGACAAGCACAGCCTTAATCCCTCAGATACTCAAACTGCTTGCCGTCGGTATTCACACACTTCTCTAATAATTTTTGAGAGCGGAATTAAGCATTATAGTAATGATGTGATACTTACTGTTTACCTACTTTTGCACTCCCCTGTATATCTACAGTCTACATAGTCCAGCACGTCTTCGATGTTGGCTTTCTATGTATTTTTTTTAATCCTGCCACTTCTGTTTTCGTTTACTGTGGTTCATGGATGTCTCATCATGTGACCATGGCAGTTCATTTGCTATCCTATTATTGTAACAGCACACTTTCAACCGTTCAATAGCTTCTTAATTATGCCAATTACTTAGTTTGCTTGTAATGTTCTTGCTAATGCAAAATGCTTAAGACGGTATAGGAACTTGTCATTTCCGACAGTTTTTCTTCTTCTTCAAATACAGATTTAAGAATGTGGGTTTTGCAATGATTACTGAAATACTTGACTACTTGTAAGAATCTTCTTGTTTATTTGCAAAGAGATCTATGAGTCCCCGCAGAATAATTTCAACCCTATTAAGACAGACGTTTTCCGTATTTTTTCGAGAATGCGTGTCTCATTTTGAACCCTTGCAATATCTGCACCGAAGTATTTGAAAATAACTGGCATTTTCAACATTTTGTTTTCTGCTAGAGTACCTCTGCTGATGCTCGTGTAACGTTTCGTGAAGTTGGTCTTTGCCCTCTTAATTGTCATGCTACGGTGACTCATTCGAGCAGAAGCTTTGTTTACTAAGCAAATACAGAAAATACATTATAAAAACAAGAAGTAACACGATCCTCGAGTTTAAATCAACAGATCATATAAGAACAAACAGGCAGACAATTCTTAAAGAAAATGATTGTCAATATATCTCCCCTCTCCAGAAAGCAAACAGCTCAATCAAAACATCCTGCTTTCCTCAGTCACCACTTTCTCCCTTTTCTCCACATTCTTCACTTTCGTCTGTCCTTTGATCCGGGATTTAGTAGGTGGGAAACTGTACATGACTTTCTGACCAGTTCCCTCCATCTCTCTTTGTCCTCTGCAGCTACCTGAGTCTTCACAAACCAGCTGTTAATCAAAATCTCTGTTCTTGTGTCTGTTGCTGATCTGGCACTCATCAATGCTATAACAATAATCACAAACAAACGTACACATAAACAACATCACAATAAATAAACAAAAAGTATGTCACTGACTTTTGCAGTCATCTGAGCTGGTAGATCCAGTAACTGTGGTGGTGTACCCAGTAGGGCAAGTATAACAGTCAGTTTGCCCAGTCTCATTCTGGAAGGATCCAATAGTACAGTTGACGCACTGATTGTTCTGCCTGAATTGACCCACCGGGCACACCACTGAAACAAGCCAAAGGAATACAGTTAATACAAGCATCACCGCACCACAAGACTAGACGATTCAAACAAACAGAATGACTACGTATTAGCACATCAATTTTGGTCTGAAAATACAATACTTCTGGGAAACATCAATTTTGGTCTGAAAATACAATACTTCTGGGAAACATCAATTTTGGTCTGAAAATACAATACTTCTGGGATACATCAATTTTGGTCTGAAAATACAATACTTCCGAAGTATCAATATTTGTTACAAACTGAATTATATCACATGGAAACAGCTACTGTGAAATTACTATCATTATGTCTGCATTAAAATAACTTGCTCTGACTTAGACATTGTACGCACATACACACGCACACATACATGCGCACGCCCACACATACACACACACATACATACATACATACATACATACATACATACATACATACATACATACATGCATACATACATACGTACGTACATGCATACATACATACATACAGACACACATACTCACATACAGACACACACACACAAACACACAAACACACACACACAAACACACAAACACACACACACACACACACACACACACACACACACACACATACACACACACAAACACACACACACACACACACATACACACACTTCTTCCTCTTCCTTAATCAATTCATCGAAAAGCCACTGAGGAGCCGCACGAAAGAACTGTTCACCAGTATCCTCAACCTATGTCGGCTGTGTTCCAAAGCCTAGGTCTCTGCAAATGTTTACATTGTCTATTCCACAATGCTTTTAACAAGAAATACCCGACGGTGCTGGATGGGATCCAGAGCAACAGTGGCTCATCACCGACCGGACAATCAACTCCCAGCTCCCCACGCCATTATCGCAAGAAGGAATTTGCGATGCTGTATAAGGAATTGAGAATGATTATGAAGAATTGTTTCTCTACTTGGTAATTATGCACTTAATAAGGGAGGAGAGTGTGACGAGAGGAAACGCACTAACCACACTAGACAAGGATTCTCAAAGGTAGTCCACACATGGAATGATAAATACAACACATTTATTTAATTGATCAACTTCAACGTAAAACATAATTCACCGTTCTACTGGCCTAAGTCCCAATGGCCCTAAATCCTAAAATGCACAACGAATCTTCACCAGCTTACATGTTACTAGCATACTGCACATTTCCAGCTCTATTCTTTCTGTTTCCTGGAAAGTAAAACATGCCTCTAACTTCTAACCCTAACCTTAACACCTAACAAGAGTACAAATTAAAACGTGGGTCACATACCTGTCAGGTAGCTTGGAAGCTGGTTTCCCCAAAAGAGCGCCCAGGGGCTGACTGACTATCCCTTTTATATAAGGAGATTCAGGTCAGGACGCTTTTCCTCCCTGACCATCAATAGGACCGCCTGTGATTAGCTGACCGCGTCTCTAAAGCCTGACTTCAAGTTTGAACGTGTGATTAGCTGACCGCGTCTCTAAAGCCTGACTTCAAGTTTGAACGTGTGATTAGCTGACCGCGTTTCTAAAGCCTGACTTCAAGTTTGAATGATTCGAAGTTTAATCCTGACATTGTGGTGGTTACATCTAACATTACCTTCGGCCAATTAACAGGCCATTTTCAAAAGTCTGTTTCGGACGGTGACTTTTACTGCTAAGTGTCACCCCTTAAAATCTGTCCAACTCCCCAACGTGGAGAATAATGGCGTTATTTCTTGATATTTGCTTCTGGTCTTTGGTGCGGTCACTTCACGGTCTAGGGTATTGATCCATCCAGTCTAATGTCTATTTATTTCCTCTTGCCCCCATTACAACTTTAATCCGTTTCTGTGCCCAACTGCGAAAGGTTTTAGTACTGGACAATGGCGACTGACCATTACTTTTCAAAATGCGATACCTACTAGTGGCCTGTGGTGTTTGCCTTTACTTTACCGATCCATTCTACTGGAACATCAAATAATGTCTCAATACATCTGCCGCCCTAAGGAATTCCTGTAATAATATGTCCCCTCCCCCATAAAAAATGTCCTCATTTTTTTTTTTTAAGAGAATAGGGGGGATAACGAACATACACAATATAACATATGATTCAGTAGACAAGACTCTCGTACATGATTGACAGGCGATAGGAAGGCTTGGGGAAAGGGAATTTTATCAGTGAATTATATGAAATGGAATGAATCTGAACATTTGTGTGCATTCTGAAGAAGATACCGTAGAGGTTGGGATCGATGGGCCAGCTCCAAGAAGATCGCGTGCGTCACCTGTGGTAGACAGAGTTCTGTCAGCATACTCCTGAAAACTGTCAGACTTCCACACATGCAAGTATGTTGTGTTTGCACTACGAGAACATCGTTCAGGATGAGTTCATGTCCATGTGACGTATGCAGGAGAACGTCAAAGAAAGCACTGAAGATGGAGATAATGTGGCGTGTCACCAAGTAGGAAGACTGAAGACAGGGAAGAACTGCACACTACATGATGACCATGGAGATAAGGGTGGTGTTGCATGTGGCACAGTTCACTGCAGAATTCATGCCAACATGTATCGTCTGTTTCACCCTTTTGAACAGCAATGTTAATGGTCATGTGTGTTCATGATGTCTCGTATGCAATCTGTGGCTAGATAGATGAATACCACAGTAAATATGATGGTGTGTGAAAGGAGTCCATGAAGTCCATTAAAGCCAGGAGGAAGGATGGCTCAGGAACGTTGTTGAGCTGAGATGACTGGAGCAGAGACGAGCTGCTGCAGGCACTGGGATGAAGAACAGTTAGTAGCGTAGAATCATCCCGATGATGAAGACAGTAACTTCTTGCACAACGTGTTCGGATTCATGGGACTTTGACTTGGAGGGTAAGGGATTGGAACATACAGCATTTAAATAGAGCAATCGCTTGTCATCCATGTCAAGAATAAGCAAGGTATACACTGTATATAAGTCAACTGTAATCTATGCCAACCTTAAGTAGACTATGCAGCGTAGGCCAAATAGAAATATAATCGGAATATGAATGAAGTTGTCTGTAATACCATACAAGGTCACACTACATCATAGAATAAAGACATGTAAGGCATAAAAAGGCAAGGACATAAGCATGTGAATAATACACTAGCAATCAACAAACATAATGGGTATTAGGAAAAGTCTGCTGAAAAACACACTTCGTACATGTAAACAACCAATGCTTGAAAACATCCTCGCCACACTTGTAAAAACTACTACAATCATATAAGAAGTAGAACCACATGAAATAACATCATTGACAGAACGATACTTGATATCCTCACAAGATTGCAAGACATGCAGTGTAAAGCTGCACTGTATACTGAAGCCATAGGACAGTTTAACATCACCGTCAGGAAGTAAAATGGATTCATCAAAGAGGAACGCCACTTGAAATATCATCAAAAGTACTGACACACATTATCCTAGTCCCAGAAGTAAGCAAAGTTGAAGACAACACTATATTTGTAGCACACTGAGTCCAAAGCTGACCGAATGTTCGTTACAGAAGTGGATTGGCGATTCCACAAGTTCGCCTCATAGGACGTACAGACAGTAACCTGTAGCACTTGAATACACACATGTTCGAAGCAAGCTGAAAATGTACATGAAATCACACCAAGTGGCATATCTCCTTGGTACCGGAGAGGGATCTCAGCAGAAGTCTTGCAAACTTGTAACAGAGCTCAAGTAAGATTTCATCATACCAAGACGAACGTTTCTTGTTTCACACGTATGACAATCATTTCATCAGCTGATAGGTGAGAAAAAAAGAAACATATTTGTCTCATGACCAACTGGCTTACAATAGTGTTTGTTAGTATGGTTAGTATGATTACGTGAAACATTTGACCAGTGTACAATAGACACGAAGATTTTATTCAAAGAATTCTTCTTCTTCTTCTTCTGCGTTCGCACGTTCACATGGTCAGTCCAGTCAGGGAGACGAATGTTGTCGTGTCCTTCATGTCCTGTCGGCAGCCATAGAGCTTGGTGCGGAGGGGAGCTGCCGTCGGCCACACTTGTTCCCTCTGCTCTTGGAAGAGGGGGCAGATCTGAAGGATGTGTTCCGGTGTCTGTTCTTCCAGACCACAAGGACAGATAGGTGATGAGGCCAGCTTCATCTTCCTGAACAGGTGGGCATTCAGGCGACAGTGACCTGTTCTGAGCCTGAAGATCGCCACCTGCTGCAGACGGCTAAGGAGATGGTATGGATCCTTTGAGGTTGTTCTGCAGAAGGCTGCCTTCACAAGGGTCTTCTTCTCCCTGAAGCTAAGGCTTTTTTCTGGTTGTCTTCCTTTGGCTCCATCTTTGGCAAGCTGGTCTGCTGCTTCGTTTCCAGGTATCCCACAATGGGCCGGAACCCACTGCAGGACCACACGTCGATGCTTGGCGACATCTTGCAGCTTTTCCATGAGATGTGGAAGTTTGTCCCCTGCAAGTGCTTCCAATACAGACTTTGCATCGGAGAGGAAGACAACTTGGGTGCAGTCGCTCTGAATGTCATGAATTAGAGCCGCTGCCTTCATAAGAGCCTCCACTTCTGCTGCATAGTTGGTGCAGTGTTTGCCAGTGGGTATCCCGTTCAAAGAATGACACAAGACATGTATTGACTAGGAAGTGCGTATGTTAACTTCCAAGATGTCAATTGAGTGATAAAAACATTAAACAAAAACAGGTAGATGACGATAACAACGAGCATGAAATAAGGAAACAGCAGAAAACAGGGACTGCATGATGTGATGTGACACCAGACATGTATGAACTCGATGAGGTAAATGGTATGGTATGATGCCACATAGAGATATTATCAAATGATACAACAGGATACAAGATGATACCAGATGATAGGAAATGATATAAAATGACACAAGATGATAACGTATGCTGTGAAATGATACCAGAGGATGAAAGGACAATATACGATACACAATGATATACAAGGATACGGAATGATACACGATGATATAGAATGATACCCCGGGGTTGCATGCAAATAAATGAGGAGAAGAATAATGTGGTGAACAAGTAATGAACGCAGATATAAAATAAACAGATTAATGTTTTATGAAGGCAGTTTGAAAAATGAACGCAGAGTATGCACGTGAGCAGATGAACGCGTAAGGAACATAGGAATGAAATGACGCACAGGAATGCTAAAGTAGCGCAGGGATTGCATACAACTAATGAGTTCCAGAGCGCGAGCAATCATCAAGAACGTGTGGCTATAGTACCGACTGTATACCGTGATGAATGAAGACGAACGCAAGGGGAAAAGACAGGGGTCGCGCGGTACTGACCTTTGCAACGGATTTCCATTGCGATAATGTTCAGAAGAGTGTGGAAACTTTGAACATACTGTGTAACGGTTGGTTAAGTATGTCGGAATATATATCACGAACAATTGACGGTCCTGATTTAAAGCCGGCAAGAACGACAGGATCTGTGAAATAATCGTAAGCCATCATACAACCGAATATAAAGTTGAATCATGATGGTTCCTGTATTGTGAAGAATATTTGCCTGCAACAAACCAACACGTTAGTACCAAAAACATACGCAATATAAAGAAACATTGAGTCATCTTGAAAATGCAATGCTCGTTTACAATCCAAACATTTAGAGCTATCTTGATAGCTGTGAAAAGACTGTTGGCCACAGACGATAGAAGCAAAAGTATAACAGACATCATCGAGTACATTCAATAATATTAGTCTCAAGAGGAGGAAATGTCTGCCGACATAAAATGCATTGTCTATGTATTGAATAGGCCTTATTACATCCAATAAACATAACATATTTACAAGTCTCTGACGTGTGTGTCACACAACGTGAATTGATAAGTCCGGAAGGACGAACACATACAGGTGCGTACACTGTTAGGTCCTTCAACGTGGTATAATGTGAGGAGTAGTATACCAAGAAAACAGCTTTAACAGACAATACTGAGGTAGCCATCACCTCACCCTGTCGTGTGCGACACGCAACACACATTCTGTAGTACAAGAGTACAAGAAGTAATATGAGGCCGACAACGCGTGACCCCAAGACGTGTGCAAAATAACATGAAGCCAAAAGTAGTATGAAGAGTACGCAGTATGTGGCATTGAGACATAATATTATCGCATACAAACCATAGAAAATATGAACTATGTGCAATTAATTATCAATGAATAACTACTGAGACAAGAAAACAACATAGCCATTGTAACACATATCAGTTATGAATGTAAGTGGACAACACGATCAACAGGGAGAACTATGACGTGATAATTGAGCTGCAAATGGATAGGGGGACTACCATAGTTAAGCCTCTGTGTTGACCTCGTGGATTTATGATTAATATACCCATGCCGTAGGAGATGAGAAGAAAAAAAATGATTCCCCTGGCAACATGTGCACCTGTTACCAATAGTCCAAGTGTACCGTCCACAGAAGTGGATTCCAATGTAAACTACACAGACTACATGGGGATATTTTCTCTCTACCATGCCCAATACAGCTGTCGACCATTCCAACCAAGGAGTAGGAGAGCTATGACTGACCATCAGTGTAGCTCAGTGAGACGTGAAAATAACCCAAACGAACGTCACTCAGCAGCGATAAGGTACACGGGTCGATCGGAAGTCCCCCACAATGGAATCAGTATGTACAAAGCGAACGTGGTATTCGTAATAAACAGTCAAGGGGCCATACCAAGCAGACCGAAACTTTTTGTAATTGCTTTACATGATATGTGATCAGTAGCAGTAGAATCTAAAGAGAAATACGAGTGAAGACACAACAAATAGTACACCTAAAAATAGTGTGGCGTCATTGACCAGGTAGACTATCGTTGGCGTCTTCGGCCTTTGATAGTATTATTGACGTGAAAATCGCGAACGAGTTCCGCCGGTATATGTGACTCTGGTTCCCACGTTGTGGCTTTGTAACCCTGCCACTTGATTCTGTAGTGGCGGACTTTGTTAATGACCTTGCTAGCGAGGATCCTTTCTACAAAGTACATATCCTTATCTGACTGATTCTCACGTTGTTCCACAGAAGTGGAAGGGCTAGCGGCAGCAGGTTCTGTGTGACTGAGATGGTCTGGCCCAGGCTGTGAAACAGTGGTAGGCTCTGTACCAGCAGTCTGTCCCAGCTGAGTGGACCCAGTGTTGTCCGTGTCCCCTGTCTGCCCTGGCTCATGCAGTGGGTTAGTTGGTCTGTCTTCAGGGGAATGATAGGGTCGCAAGCGCATCGCATTGATGGGCGATTTGAGCAGCTTGTTGTTCTGGCAGTGACGGAGCACATACACATTGTTAGGCAGGATTTTGGTAATGTAATATGGTCCGTCATATTTTTGCTGCAGTTTTTCCGAGATTCCTGGAATCCTGTGTGAGCACTGCACCAGAACACGTTGACCTTCTTTATAGTGAGGGGGGCGGGCTTTCCCATCATACCGAGTTTTGTAGCGCTGCTGGGCTCTCTGAATGTTTTCGCTGACCAGCGTTTTAGTAAGCTCTGCATTCTGAATGATGTCTTCCATACAGGGTTGGGCAGATGCAGGAAGATCATCAGAGCGTAACGCTGTGTCAATGGGAAGACGACACTCTTGCTTGTAGAGAATGAAGAATGGCGAGAAGAGAGTAGACTCGGTGGATGGCACTGTGCGAAGTGCAGCAGCAATACCAGGCAGCAGAGAAGGCCAGTTATGTGGGTTGTTAGCACAGTGTGCCCTGATAGACTGAGCGATAGTGGAATTTGTTCGCTCACATGTGGCATTTGTTTGGGGATGGTAGCTGCTGGTATGCAAACGAGTGATTTGAAAGATTTTGCACACCTCAGTGACCACTTTGGACAAAAAGTTTTGTCCCCTGTCTGACAGTAAGTGGTCAGGAGCACCATAACGACAGATGATGGTCTCGTACAAATGCCAGGCAATGGTAGAGGCTGTTGAATCCTTCAATGGAATCAGTTCCACCCACTTACTGAACGAACAAACAAACAGCAGAATGTACTTGTAGCCTTCTTTGCCTGGTGAAAGTGGACCCAAGATGTCACAATGCCACCTGGAAAACAGCTTGTTTGGGGCTACAGGCAAGGGTCGTAGTTCCGGGTTTTGAGGATGGATAACCCGTTTTGCTTTTTGACAAGCCTCACACGACTTGACATACTCCAAGATGTCAGAGTACATACCGATCCAGAAATACCTCAGCCTGACTGACTGGTAGGTACGTTCAGTGGCAAAGTGACCGCCCAACAGAGAATCATGAAACGACAGCAGGATATCGTTTCTCAGTTCAAAGGGAACCACTAACTGTCTGACTATTCGTTCAGTTCTATGACCATGACCACGAGGATAATACAGATGGTACAAAATGCCATTAGACATCAGGTAGTCTTGACTCTCCAGGATGAGACGACGAGCAATCTTATCATCCTGGGAAAGCTGACCGTTTTCCAAGTAGTCAATAAAAGGACGACACTGGGGGTCAGCCAACTGCATTTGTCGTAAGTCTGTATCATCGACCTTATCTACCTGACAGACAACCATCTCTCTCTCATTCACCGTATTGCTCCATCCAGGCGTGGTGGCGGGGAGAGGTGAGGTGGGGTCAACGATGGTAGGTGAATGAGTCAGTGTGCTTACGACTGGTTCCCTGACCAGGGGTGGGGTGGTAGGGAGAGACTGACCCGCCGGTGAAGTCACCTGTGTCGCTGACTCGCCCTTCAAGGTCGATGTGGGTGGGTCATAGTCAGGCGGTGGCCTGTCACTGACAGCGTGAGGCATACGACTGAGTGCATCAGCGTTATTGTGCACCCTGCCTGGTTTGTGCACAATGTCATAGTCATATCCCTGTAGAAAAAGAGCCCAACGTCCCAAACGACCCGTGGGATCTTTAACATTCTGCAAGAATTTTGTGGCTGAATGGTCAGTGTACACAAGAAATTTGGCATGGCAGAGATACACCTTGAAGTGGCGAATACCATCTACGAGAGCCAGAGTCTCTTTTTCCGTAATTCCGTAACGGAGTTCTGCGCCTCGCAGTGCACGACCACCATAAGCAATGACTCGTTCTCTGCCATGTTCATCTCTCTGGCCGAGCACATAGCCAATGGCTTGTTTGCTTGCGTCAGTGTACAGAATGAACTGACGAGAGAAATCAGGGTATGCCAGAATTGGAGTAGTAGTGAGGGCAGTTTTCAGAGTCTGAAAAGCTTGTTCTGCTTTGTCATTCCATTCAAATTTTGAATCATTTTTCAAAAGTGCATTGAGTGGGGAAGCTATAGCTGAGAAGTTCTTGACAAAGCGTCTGTAGTAATTCGCTAAACCCAAAAATGAACGAACGTCATGCTGCGACTGGGGAGTGGGGAAATTCTTAACTAGTTCCACTTTGGTTGGATCCACTGAAACGCCCTCTTTTGAGACAATGTGCCCTAGATAGTTGACTTTGGCTGCTGCGAAATGACATTTGCTAGGCTTCAGTTTGAGACCTGCTTTCCTTATCCTATCAAAGATACATGATAGATGAGACAGGTGCTCCTGAAAGTTCTTTGACAAACAAAGGATGTCATCAATGAATACCAGACAGGTTTTGAAGGTCAGTCCTGCAAGGACTGTGTTCATTAATGACTGGAAAGATCCTGGGGCACCTTGTAATCCAAAGGCCATTCTGTTCCAAGCAAACGACCCAAAGTGTGTGGTAAAGGTCGACTTCTCTTGTGACTGTTTATCAAGAGGAATCTGCCAAAATCCAGAGAACAAGTCTAGAGTGGAAAATATTGTGGACTGGCCCATGATGTCAAGAGCGTCCTCCAGTCTGGGCAGTGGGAAATGAATTGGCTTTGTGACCTTGTTCAGTTTACGGTAGTCTACCGCAAAACGGTAGGTACCGTCCTTCTTTTTCACCAATACAACTGGGGAGGACCATGGTGAAGTGGATGGCCTGATAACATCATGGTGAAGCATTTCATTTACCTGTCTCTCTATCTCAGCATTGAGAGCAGGGGCTGTCCTATAGGGTCTCTGTTTAATGGGTGCAGCATCCCCTGTATCTATGGTATGGGACATAAGATGTGTTTCCCCTAATTCTGACATGTCGGCAGCGAATATGTCTCTGTTTTGTGCCAGAAAAAGGGTCAAGTTTTCCTTTTGTTCAGCTGTCAGAGCAGCATCTGCTAGGTTAACCCCTAACTCATTAAGCATGGCCTGTGCCTGGGGAAGCTGATGGGAATTGGAGTCGGTGGTGGCGGACATGATGTGAGCTGATTGGTCGGACAGTTCACCTAGTTCGTCTGAAATGTCTTCAAAATGCCCTAGAATATCCTGAGGTCTGAGTTTGACTGGGGAGGAAAAGGTATTACGCACGGTACACATAGTCTGGCTATTCTGAAGCGTAACCAAGGTCCTTGCAGCAATCACTTTCTTGTCGGACAATAGCGCGTGTGAGGGCTCAATAATACCAGTGGTGTGAACGCTATTTGACACAACTCGCACAGGTAGCAGTACTTCAGAGTGGGGGGCAATAACTGTCGTCTTGAGCACCTGTACAGGTGAGCTGTCTGGCCTGTCTTTGAGCAGTGGAATGGAAGTAAATCCATTATACAGCTGCAGCTGGTGATTAGCAAAGTTCAAGGAAGCTTGATGAGAGGTCAGAAAATCAATCCCTAATATGAGGGGACATGTTAGTTGTTCGATCACAATGAAAGGCTGTGACACCTGTAAACCTGAAACTTTAAAGGAAAGGTCAATTTTGCCTGTCACTCTAACAGGGACACCACCAACACCTTTGATCAAAGGAAGAGAACACGACTGCATAGAAACAACACGTTGATCAACAAGGACATCAGCTAATTGTTTGCTAATACAGGACACATCAGCACCAGTGTCTATCAGAGCTACATATGACCGATTTTTAAGGCACAGCCTGATCTTACTGCAGTTGGCAAAGGAACGGATGTGAGGGATGGAGGGGGATTTCTGTGACTTCGGTCTTTTGCCTTTCCTTGTCCTGTTAGTTTTACGAGATGTAAAAGTACGGGGAATCCCCTGTTTAGCACGACGGAAACAATGACGCGCTAAGTGCCCATCTTTGCGGCAGTACTGACATCGTGCATGACGAAACCTACATGTGTGGCGGGGATGATCACCCCCACATGATTTACATGGGCGCTGTGGACGAGGGAAGTAACGATCTGGAGTATAGGAACCTGACTGGTGCTGTTGGTTATTCGTCCGTAACAGCCGCCGCCTAAAGAGCGAGCCATGTTTGCTCTGTTTTCTTGAAGGTGGGCGGTGCCACCTTTGCTTACCTGAAAGACAGTCTTGTGACTGCGGTTGGCGCCGGGGCTGTGTTTGTCCGCGTGACATACTAGTAATTTCATCTTGCAGTTTATCTAGCTGAGTCTCCAGGGTTGCAACAGCTATATCTACCTGGTCATCAACATTATCAGTAAAGGTAGCAGCCGTACGGGCGAGGTCGAACGCATCTTCAAAGGTGTGAGGATTGTGTGACATAACAAATTTAGAGACTGACGGCCGGAGACCATTGACAATTGTTTCCATTATATCTTTTGAGTCTTTACCTAGGTTTTGGCCCTGGTAGCGCATAGAATCAAAATATTCTTCGACTGACTCATGTGGGAGTTGCTTTCTCCCCCGGAACTGCTTGGCACGAATCCATATTGTGGAGTCATGAGGCCTGTATCTCTTTGAAAGAGTATCAGTAATAGTGCGGTAAGAAGAAACCTGCTCTGAACTTAAACTGTAGAACCAGATTTGGGCTTGATCCTTAAGGAAAAGAGGTAGGAGATGGGCTTTCTGATCATCTGTCAACCCATGGAGGAGGGCGTAGGACTCGAACGTTTTGAGCCATAGATCGATATCTTGAGAAGGTCGGCCTGTGAATGGTTCAGGAATAAACTGATTGGGAATGTGTATCGCAAGAAGGAATTTGCGATGCTGTATAAGGAATTGAGAATGATTATGAAGAATTGTTTCTCTACTTGGTAATTATGCACTTAATAAGGGAGGAGAGTGTGACGAGAGGAAACGCACTAACCACACTAGACAAGGATTCTCAAAGGTAGTCCACACATGGAATGATAAATACAACACATTTATTTAATTGATCAACTTCAACGTAAAACATAATTCACCGTTCTACTGGCCTAAGTCCCAATGGCCCTAAATCCTAAAATGCACAACGAATCTTCACCAGCTTACATGTTACTAGCATACTGCACATTTCCAGCTCTATTCTTTCTGTTTCCTGGAAAGTAAAACATGCCTCTAACTTCTAACCCTAACCTTAACACCTAACAAGAGTACAAATTAAAACGTGGGTCACATACCTGTCAGGTAGCTTGGAAGCTGGTTTCCCCAAAAGAGCGCCCAGGGGCTGACTGACTATCCCTTTTATATAAGGAGATTCAGGTCAGGACGCTTTTCCTCCCTGACCATCAATAGGACCGCCTGTGATTAGCTGACCGCGTCTCTAAAGCCTGACTTCAAGTTTGAACGTGTGATTAGCTGACCGCGTCTCTAAAGCCTGACTTCAAGTTTGAACGTGTGATTAGCTGACCGCGTTTCTAAAGCCTGACTTCAAGTTTGAATGATTCGAAGTTTAATCCTGACATTGTGGTGGTTACATCTAACATTACCTTCGGCCAATTAACAGGCCATTTTCAAAAGTCTGTTTCGGACGGTGACTTTTACTGCTAAGTGTCACCCCTTAAAATCTGTCCAACTCCCCAACGTGGAGAATAATGGCGTTATTTCTTGATATTTGCTTCTGGTCTTTGGTGCGGTCACTTCACGGTCTAGGGTATTGATCCATCCAGTCTAATGTCTATTTATTTCCTCTTGCCCCATTACAACTTTAATCCGTTTCTGTGCCCAACTGCGAAAGGTTTTAGTACTGGACAATGGCGACTGACCATTACTTTTCAAAATGCGATACCTACTAGTGGCCTGTGGTGTTTGCCTTTACTTTACCGATCCATTCTACTGGAACATCAAATAATGTCTCAATACATCTGCCGCCCTAAGGAATTCCTGTAATACCATCATGGGAGCCATTTCGCCAAGCATAGCGGGTGGTGGTGCTGCTGCTGTTCATGCGCGACATGACCCATTCAGATCCACTCATCAGTTATATTGTTTACAAGCCGAATGGCAAGGTGGGGAGGTGAGAACCCCCGGACATAACCGCAAAACGCGATCTGCCAGGCCCAGCCGCCAGCTCGCAAAGCTGCCAGCTTTTCTCCCTTTACTATATCCCAATACTTTATAATCGGTAGCTTCCTACACTGCTCCACCATTTTCATTTTCAGTTTCTCAAGATAACGTCTCCGCGCTCGGAATGAATTCCATAAGCACTGACGTCACAGGTGCCACTTGATGGAGAAGATCCAGAATGATCACAGCACAAGCCTTAAGCCTGGACATAAACCCATGAGCTGGCCAGGTCCTGAGGTCATATCTAGATAGTTCTATAACCCTGGGGTTGTAGGAGAGTGAGGTGGCAGAGACCTTAACTTTTCTCTGGGCCAGCTTCACGAGGGCTTCACCCATCCCCTCTCCCTCGCTTCAAATTCATGTACATATTCACTTTTTTTAAAACTAAAACTTCAGAAAGGCTAGAAGGCTAATTAGTCTTCAGAGGGTGGCACCTGGGAAATCAACTTATCTCTCCAATGTTTTATACCAAGGCAGCCGGGCAATGCCCTGCTCGTCACGATTTTCAAATGCCGTTGGATCTGTAGCGTGCTCAGCCAGAAAGCACACGGGTCTGACTCATTTTTCGTCCCCTTCCAAAGGACTAGACGGTCAGTTCGATTCTCCGGGCAAACTGAGAAAAAAGTCCAGGCCTCTACGGGGAGCGAACCCTGGAACGTCGGGATTAGTAATTGGCAGGCGAACGTCTAAACTTTTCTGCCACTCTTCTCCACTAAAGTTGCCAACAGCACCTGGTGTTCCCAGGCGGTCACCTTTCTAAGTACTAACCAGGCCCGACATTGCTTCATCATCATCATCAGGTGCCCTGCCGCATGGCGTTAGCGACCATGGACTTTCAACCATCTCTATCTCTCGTTGCACCCAACATCTCCCCCACCCTCTTCATCCCCAGCCACTTTGCAAGTCCGTCCAGCATTCTCTCCCTGGGTCTACCCTGTGCTCTCTTTCCCTCCAGCTTTCCCGTTGTGACCAGGTGCTCCAAATCCCCCTTCCTCATAAAATGGCCTATAAATGTTGCTTGTCTTTTCCTAATCTTCGTTATCAGTGATCGACTTGTGTCAGCCTCCATCAAGACTGTCTCGTTTGTTTTCTTTGCTGTCCATGGTACTCTCAACATTCTTCTGAGAAACCACATCTCGACTGCCTAAATCCTGCTCTGGCTTTGCTTGCTGACTGTCCACGCCTCGCATCCGTACAACAGTATTGGTTCTATATAACACTCAAGGACTCTCTTTCTGATGTTAATTGATAGGCATTTGATATAGCTTAACTTCGGTGATCAGACGAGAACTGGTGTTTTCTACGTGGTAAGCCCAGCAAGAAGACTAAGTCATGGTAATCAGGAAAAAGACATGAAATCCCCTCATGCAAAATAGCAAACGGCACAACCTAGAGACAGGTTGATAAGATTAAATATCTGGGAACGACCATTTCACTAGACGGCAGATGCACATCAGAAATAGCTAGCAGAATCGGCCAAGCCAAAACAGCATTCAGGAAGATGAAAAGCATTATTACCAACAAATGCCTATCTATTAACATCAGGAAGAGAGTTCTTGAATGTTATATAGAACCGATAATCTTATACGGTTGTGGGGCGTGGTTAGTCAACAAGCAAAGCCAGAACAAGATTGAGGCAGCCGAGATGTGGTTTCTAAGAAGAATGTTGAGAGCTCCATGGACAGCAAAGAAAACAAACGAGACAGTCTTGATGGAGGCAGACACAGGAAGATCATTCATAAGGAAGATTAGGAAAAGACAGACAACATTTATAGGCCATTTTAAGAGGAAAGGGGAATTGGAGCACCTCGTCACATCAGGAAAGCTGGAGGGAAAGAGAGCACCTGGTAGAACCAGGGAGAAAATAATGGACGGACTTGCAAAGTGGTTGAGGACAAAGAGGATGGAAGATGTGCTTGCGACAACAAAGGACAGATGCATATGGAGGGCCATGATCGCCAACGCCATGTGGCAAGGCACTTGATGATGATGATGATGATGATGATGATGATGATGATGATGATGGCCACAATCACAGGGAGTGTCTGTACGATCGCAAAAACGGCCAGACATAATACTTCGGAACAGCATATTTTGCACGTCAGCGAGGTCTGACATGTCCTCCCAAAAGCTTTTTTTTTTTGCCTTCCCTCCCTCTCCCTCCGTCAACAATTTCTTAGATGACTGATTTAGCAAGTTCACTCGATCTTGTTACATGGCCATACCAACGTGGTCTTCCTTTCTTGACCGAGATCAGCAGATCTTCATAAGCCATCTTCATATTTGCTGCTTGATGGCTTGGCGTACTTGTTCATTGGTGGTATGATCAGCCATCTGAAGTCCCCGCAGATTAGTTTCAATCTTATCAAGACAAATATTTCAACATGTTCATTCTACTTTGCTTTGGTTTGGTCAAGTCTTTTACAATCTTAAACGCTGTCTTTGTGCTATTATTGTCAAGGTTTTTCTCAATGTGTATGTCTTTCGATAACATCTCATTTTCATGGCTTTGATTCGTCTTTCCAAATCCGATGTGAGGATCCATGTTTCGCATACATACAGAAAGATGGGATACACCAGCGGATGTAAGAGCCAAATCGCGTTTCATGCAGATGTTTTTGTTTTTCGATAC
>CM060306.1:42909482-42941982 GCA_030674185.1 Monoplex corrugatus
TTACATTATAATTATGCTGTTTGAACTGACTCCGAAGGGTGATCTCCCGATATCACTTACCTTTCACCCCATGCAAACTATTCGGTTTGCTAAGTAATTAGTACATACAACATACTGATCGTTTTAAGCATTTTGTGTACCTGTGGTACTTCTTTTGTTGTTGTTGTTGTTGTTGTTGTTGTTATTTTTTCAAGGATCATTGCACTCAGGAAGGTTCCCTTTGTGCTCACCTTATATTTTTTCGTCCCATTTTCCACGCCACTTTAATGGCCACAGAAGCTGGCACACCTTTTACAATGCGATGATGATGATGTCGATGAGGATGATAACCATGATGCTCTGGAGTTCCATCTAGAATTGAGATTGCGTGACAGGGCTGTACTCTACGCTTACTATCCTGATATATCCTGGCGTCAACCAGGCTTGAGAGATACAGACTCCTGCGAGGTTGGTCAGAAGATTTAGGAACACCTTCAATGACGCATCCGTGAAGTGGATAAGACTCGACTGTGCGGTCCAGTCTTCCCAATGAGCCCATAGCAACCCTCAACTCTGGGTAGGAGCCGTTTGGAGCCGAAAAATCCCACAATGATTTTTGAAGGTACTGATGGGGATTCGAACCCACAACCGTCCAGTCTGGTCGTACTTGTGGTATTTCAGAGCTGGATGGTTTTCTCGATATGAATGCATGTGTAATAAAATGCCTTATGCTGCCACCGGACTATGGCAAACTATAACGCCATGAAAAGGGAACTAGGGAGAAATTCACCTTCTAGTTTCAAAATACAAGAGAGTACATTTGAACTGACTTCAGAGGAACACACACACACACAAACACACACACACACAAACACACACACACACATACACACACACATATACACGAACACACACATACACACAAACACACACACACACACACACATAACACACACACACACACACACACACACAGAGAAGTGCGTGCACGCGTGCAAACAACACGCACATATTCACTCTCTTACATACACAAACATACACACAAATGTGCACACATACATGTGCCTGTGAATACACAGTCTGCAGAACACAAAAGCCCATCAAAGGACCACTAGCAACATATGCAGTAAAAAAACTGTTTGCCTTTGACTGTAAAAATACGTATACCTGTACAGTCAGATTCTAGCCTTCAGAACACAAAATCCCATCGAAACATCACTGATGTCTAATTCAGTACAAAAACCTGGTTTCCCTTGGCTGTAACATACCTGATAAGTCAGATTCTTGTCTGCGGAACACGAAAGCCCATCAAAATATCACTGACACCATAGTCAGCAGAAAAACTGTTTCTCTTGGCTGTAACATACCTGTACAGTCAGATTCTTGTCTGTAGAACACTAAAAGCCCATCAAAATATCACTGACACCATAGTCAGTAGAAAAACTCTTTGCCTTTGACATACGTAAACATACGTATACCTGTACAGTCAGATTCTTGTCTGCAGAACACGAAAGCCCATCAAAGTACCACTAATATCTAATTCAGTAGAAACACCTAATTTCCCTTGGCTGTAACATACCTGTACAGTCAGATTCTTGTCTGCGGAACACGAAAAGCCCATCAACATATAACTGACACCATGGTCAGTAGAACAACTGTTTGCCTTTGGCTGTAACATACCTGTACAGTCAGATTCTTGTCTGCAGAACACGAAAAGCCCATCAAAATATAACTGACACCATGGTCAGTAGAACAACTGTTTGCCTTTGGCTGTAACATACTTTGTACAGTCAGATTCTTGTCTGCAGAACACGAAAGCCCATCAAAGTACCACTAATATCTAAGCTAATTCAGTACAAAGACTGTTTTCCCTTGGCTGTAAACATACCTGTACAGTCTGATTCTGCCTTGCTTTCCTTCGCCAGAAGTGTTGGTGTTTGTTCGACACGCATTGCACTCTTTCTGTCGGGGAAGGTCCTGGTAAAACCCCACGGAGCATAGCGTACAGTTACTGTCATCTTCGCCGTCAATGAATGATCCAGTGGGACAGTTTCCTGCAGGAGAAAACAAGAATATTCAATCTCACTGGGCATATTGGTATAATGTATAGTCACTGCCAACACTCGTAACTTGGTCATCCGGGCCAACCAACCAACCAACCAACCAACCAACCGACCAACCAACCAACCGACCAACCAACCGACCAACCGACCAACCAACCAACAAACCAACCAACCAATCAACCAACCCAACAATCAAGAAACAAACAAACAAACAAACGAACGAACGAACAAACAAACAAACAAACAAACAAACGTATGCATACAGACAGACAGACAGACAGACATATACAGGTAAATAAACGTATATGCAAGTAACCACACATGCATGCAGTTCACAGTCAAATAGAGCCTTTAACCCCAATGGCAGCACACACAAAATTCAGTGAATTACTAACATCGGACAGAATTGATGCATGATATATGACTTTTTCTTCTTGGATAGCTAGACAATACGAACATTAAAAACGTACAACTTTACTGCTTTTGGGAACTTTGCTGGCTCGAACATTAAAAGTACCATACAACTTTACCACTTTCATAAATTTTGGTGGATTTAATGAGAGAAATCCAATAACTTCTGATAACTTATTTTGGTCTTTTTTTCTTCTAGGTTTGAAACTAAATAGAGGAAATATTGATGTAAGTTAATGAAATGTATTTTTAGAGAATAAATTTCAATGCTTTAAAACTGAATACGGGCATTCTAAATAGTTAAAATCATCTCTCAAGGCATTCTTAACTGCATGTGATTTGATCAAAGGAAACATGTACATGTCATACAACTCTGCAACATAGCGTTTTTTCAAAGTTGTTCAAATTTCTTCACAATATGTATTTATTATTATCAGTTGACGTCTTCTGTTCGCAAACACACACGCACATGTACTACATGCACGGACATACAACACATCAAGAAACATGTGCACATAAACGAATCAATGCACACATATAATACACAAAATATAAATACAGAAGTATGTAGATATACACACAGAGGAATGTGCGCATTTATATTAGTCTTTTTTTTTTTTACATATACGACGCTTACATAAACACAGAATCGACCAGCAACAAAGGCAAACTGTGTAACTGAATCCAAGAACAACCCGACACATTAGAATGGTACTAGTGATTGTGTTATGAAAATTGAGATCTGTCTGAAAGTTTTCCCAATACTGTAATTCACTGAGGAATGATTTAGTAGACACTTTATTATGATCAGAGCCTGCTGTATGAGAATAGGATGGAGCCCCTCTACTCTCCTTATCTTTCCCATCTTATCCAGCTCAAAGTAAGACAAATTCTTCTTCATTGCAGCATGGGCACAAGCGTTTCTCAAGTCGCAAGCCGAACTCTAAATGAACCGTTTTCGATTAAAAGTTTAGCAGTCTAATTTCTATCAACAATTCAGTTAAAAAACAACAAACAAACAACAACAACAAAAAAGACCGTCTCTGTAAAGTATAGAGAAAAAAACACTGTGCAAAAAAGATGAAACCTATCTGTCTTTCACACATGACATACTTTAAAATGTTTAACTTTACATATCAATCAACAACCGATTATACGAATTTCAGTGAAAGAAAAACTTGTTTCGTAAGAGTCCACTTCTTTTTTCAGAGGAGTTTGTTTTCAGTAATGCCTGATTTAATAGTGCCAAGGAAAAAAAAAGGAAAATGATCATGATTTATTAGCAGCCTTCCCGTCTCACCTACTGTATGTATGTAATTTAGTTACAATGTGGCATTCATCCTGGGCCAATCTCACTCAAATTGACAGACAGACTAATTCATGTTTGTCACTACAATGTTGAATGATGTATTCATTAGCGTTGACCAGAAGCAGATATCATGCTATATTTCATCTTTTTTTTTTAAAAGACTGTGACTTGTAAAATGAAGACATTACTCAGAGTACAGTTGTCAATGGAGGTAGCTCCAGTCATCTCGTCAACAGTAACGTAGCCAGTCTGACATGAGGCACACTGGTCAAAGCGTTGACTGCTGTTGCCACTGTTCCATGTGCCCAAGGGGCATGGTTCACACTGTGAGGAGCTGGAGTTGTATTGCTGACCATCACCACACACAGCTGTCAACACAATCATTGGTTCATATAGTTTCATGGAATACTTATTTATTACCACCCTTCCACTCCAACCAAAAAAAAAAAAAAAAAAAAAAAAAAAGAGTGGTTCATACAATCTGATAGAACACTTCATTCACTAACATACTTCCAATTCAACTTAGACAATAACGAATTCCTACAGTTTGATAGAAAATGTCATTTAGTACCAATCTAATTTAGACAATAAGAAATTCCTACAGTTTGATAGAAAATGTCATTTAGTACCAATCTAATTTAGACAATAAGAAATTCCTACAGTTTGATAGAAAATGTCATTTAGTACCAATCTATCTAGAACAATAAGTAAGTGGTTCCTGATTAGTATTGTTTGGTAGAAAACTTCGCCCTGCCTCATCTAACACTGTCAGTGAGTTCGAGGAATCTAATATGTATTTATGCCATAACTATCCGTCAATTCTTATTAACATAACCGACAGTTCATAAAGCTTGGTAGAACATGTTATCACCACAGTTCCAGTTCAACTATCTCAGCAAGAATCTGACTAAATGTGACAAATAAAATTATCAGAATTTATGAGTTAGCTGGACCTCCGTGACAGTATATCTTTCACAGTGAAAACATAGGAATAAATGGTCCTTTCAGCACACTAAAACTAGGATGAAAATTGACATAATTCACATCAAAGAGCATCTTACGGTAACAGGCACTCTCAGAAGACCGTCCGGCCTCCCGTGTGCCTGTACCAGTTGGACAAGGCTGGCACTCTGTGTCTCTGTTTGGCACAATCTGCGGCTGGTATTGATCTTCTGGACAATCTTCACACGTGCTTGAAGAGTTGGAGATATACTGGCCAGCCTGACAGATAGCTGCACGATGAAATACATTATGACAGTTTACCACTATACGTCACTGTCTCACTCCTCAAAACAGTAATTGGAATCATAACAAATACATTCTCTAATGAAGTCTTAAAGATTCATGCGAGTGCTATTCCCCATGTCTAATCATTCTACACTTAATGTGACAATGCACGATGCACTGATAAAAAAAAAGAGATTGCCGACAGTACTAATAAAGCGAGTGTTTCTGTGTAACTTTGCAAGATACACCGTACTGTTTCGTTAGTAAAGACCTCGCACAATTTCGTTAGTAAAGACCTCATACTATTTCGTTGGTAAAGACCGTTTGCTTTATAGATTGAATTATGTGAGGCTTTCTTGATTTACCTGACCACAATTTAGTTTTTCATTTTAATTTCAAGTTGCTACATAAAGTAGTAGAACACATATATATCTATGGCTGCTGTATATGTTTTGCCACACATGTCATACGATGGAAATCAAAAAGATTATGGCAGAAATCTGAGAACGCATGTTACCTGTTAGCAAGGGCTTGATATTCAACCCATCTTTCTGGTTCTATGCTATCACATTTTCCATCCTTTAGTCCACTTGTCAGACAAAATACCTATAACTCCACAAACAGTTCCACATCAATGGTTCCTACTCAATGTAAGGCATCGGTGATTCCACGTGAAAATTGCCCATCAGAGACAGATTAAAAATTTCTGCCAGTCATCTGCTTATAACTCAGACACATCTTTTAATTCGTTACCTTTCCTCGAATGATTGTCACTAAAACCTCACCTCAGCCCCTCTTCCTCCTAAACATTGGTTATTGTAGCTTATTTTTCTCCACCTTTCTTTTTGCCTAAATCTTTGGCATACACTGCAACTGGATTATATTTCCTATATTTCCAGACTTCTGTTCAAAACAGTTAAAGGAAATTCTATTACGAAATCTCATTGCTCTTCCACTAGCTGCCCATCCCAGCTCCAACTGATTTTTTTACTATTACTCTCTTTTTTGTCATACACTTCTTGCATGCTCACTCTCAACACAGCTTTGTATACCTGGTGACCCAAGAACTCTTAATACGTCCCCCACTCACATAAAAGCCGTTACTATACATTTAATGGGATGATGGCACTCAGTTTTTTTTTTATTCATTTGTGCAAACACCATGATATGCTTCTAGAACATGTAGGTAAACGTTTTCATATTTATTGGAGATCCAGGTATGCAGCTGTGTGTATGTGTCTGTGTCTGAGTGTTTCTGTCTGTCTGTTACTAAAATCCACCAAAAAGCTGTTCTTGTTTGTTTCTGGATTTGTTTATCTTGATCAGTCTATCTAATCCAATCTAATCTAATCTGATCTAGTCGAATCTATTTATCTATCTATGTATCTATCTATCCATCTGTCCAGCTATATACATGTATCTATCTATCTATCCATCCATCTCCCCCCGTGGGGATGCCGGGGGCTCTTTCAGTATAAATAGTATCCCAACCTTCTAGAAATTCTGTGCTAGAAATTTCCTCTTATCTGTCAGTCTCTTTGTTTTTGTGTTGTTCCTTTGCTTTCTGTCATTTCTTTCTATCATTTTCTGCCTTGCTGGTCCAGTCACCTGTATGTGTTCGATAAAGTCATACTTTCTCTTAGGATTGATGATTGGGTACATGTATTAAATGCACTTTTGGCTCTAGGGAGGTGATATATGCGGAAGCAATTTTAGGTAATTTAGGCCCGTTTTTATGTATCTTTTGATGTCCTTAATTTGTATTCAGGTGTGGTTTTTAATCCCCTGTGTGATAAATTGGATGGAGTGGTCAACGCCAAGGGCATGTCCTCAGATTATTTATCTGAATGTATTGATATGTGTACTTAATTCTATTTTCTTTTTTTCCCCTGTTGAAGTTTTGTATGTTCTGAAGCGGTTACAGCCTTGATATAGCTTTATACAGTCGACTGGGCTTTAAACAACAATAACAATAACAATTCATGTACGTACGTATGTATGTATGTATGTATGTATGTATGTATGTATGTATGTATGTATGTATGTATGTATATATGTATGTCTGTATGTATGTATCCATCTTTCTATCTTTCTATCTTCTGTCTATCTGTCTATCTGTCTGTCTAAGTGTAAATGTACATGTGTGTGTGTGTGTGTGTGTGTGTGTGTGTGTGTGTGTGTGTGTGTGTGTGTGTGTGTGTGTGTGTGTGTGTTTGTGTGTGCATGGTGTGTGTGTGTGTGTGTGTCTGTGTGTGTGTGTCTGTGTGTGTCTCTGTGTATCTGTGTGTGTCTGTGTCTGTGTTCACTAATCTTTTAATGGGTTTACTTAAATGTTTTTGGATCCAAACAAAAACGGACCAGGAGGGATATAATACATGTGTACTGAGAAATAAGAAATTTAACATCGCAATCGGAAGAGGAGAGGGGGATGAACAGACAAGGGAAGTAACTCACAAGAACTAACTCGTTAAAAGCCTAAACCGGCTATGCAAAACGATCAACACACAAATTATAAATAAATAATAATACAATCATAAATCATTAAGTTATAGATAACTAGCTATGGGACTTTTCGATAGGTTGACAGATAATTCATACGTTAATTATAAATAAATAATAATACAATCATAAATCATTAAGTTATAGATAACTAGCTATGGACTTTTCGATAGGTTGACAGATAATTCATACGTTAATTATAAATAAATAATAATACAATCATAAATCATTAAGTTATAGATAACTAGCTATGGGACTTTTCGATAGGTTGACAGATAATTCATACGTTAATTATAAATAAATAATAATACAATCATAAATCATTAAGTTATAGATAACTAGCTATGGGACTTTTCGATGGGTTGACAGATAATTCATACATTAATGATGTTGACTCAAATATTTCATGAAATGTGTCCTTCGAAAGTATTGTAATATGTTATCTACCGGAACGTTAATGCGAGCACGAATATGACTAGTTGTTATCGTTTATCCACAAAAGTACACAACATTCCTGGTGTATTTTGTTTGAATGCTTCAGGTTTTCACCTGAAGATAAGGGATTGGTAAAATTTTGCTAACATCTTAAAACTTTTTGTTTTGTTTTGCTAAATTCAATGTTCATGTTTTTTATTATCATGCATGTGCGCGAGCGCGCACGCGCGTATGTGTGTGTGTGTATGTGTGTGTGTGTGTGTACATGTGTGTGTGTGTTCTTGTTTGTGTGTGTACATGTGTGTGTGTGTGTACATGTGTGTGTGTGTGTGTGTGTGTGTGTCGTATACACACACATACACACATACACACACACGCACGCACAACACACACACACACATAATATATGTCTGTCTGTCTGTCTGTATGTATGTATGTATGTATGGATGTATGTAGAGAGAGAGAGAGAGAGAGAGAAAGAGAGAGAGAGTACGCGCAAGTGTGTGTGTATGTGTGTGTACATTTGTGTGCGTGTATGGGCATGTTTGTGTGTGGTGTTAAATTTTCATAAGCGTGTATGAAAGACTTTTTGTGTTCATATTTTTTTCAATGATTCACATTTTCTTCTTCTTTATAAAGTATCACAAGTATCCATTTCTAATGTCCTGTCATTAACTGTTGTTATTCTTGATTAACTGACTATTTGTACTGCAAAAATGTATGTATCGGAGAGAGTTACATTTATACTACATTAATACATAGGCTCAGTAACCATAACCACCCCCTTTTTTTCATATGACGTATGAGTACATAAAGAGAAACGAGCATGTTTTGACAGTTTCAGTTTCAGTTTCTCAAGACGGCATCTCTGCGCTTGGAACGAATTCCATATACACTAACGTCGCAGGTGCCATGTGTATGGTCATCATGGCACAAACCGTTAAGCCTGCACATTTACCCATGAGCTGACCAGGTCCTGAGGCCCTACCTAGCCTATGTTTTACCTAGTCTATTTTGTATACTTGGCAATGACTGCGCTATACAAGTACATTTGTTTTCAATGCAAAGCTTAAATATCAAAAATAAAAATATTCACTCACGGATATCACAGGCCATGGCGGACACAGAAGCTTCATAGTCTGTGGTGTTGCTTCCATCACATTTCTTGCATTTGTTAAACTTGTTATCTCCATCATTTGTCTTGTGGTATCCTCGTTCACAGGCTTTGCACGTTTGGTTTTCAGCTGACAGTACTTCATATCCCGCAGCGCAGAAGACTGAAGGGAAAAGAAAGAAGAAAGAACAAACGTACAGCCACGAACCAGTCATCTAAATGTCTTTCAGTCATCTGCAACAAAAACCACTGCATACCACTACCACTGTACTAAAATCTTTTCTGAAATGAGGCTGCTTCAGAATTTCGAATAACAATTTCAACCAGCTATTTTGACTTTGTATGTGGTTTTTAACATCCGTGCTTCAAAATTTCAAACAATGACTTCGATACACATCTGGATGCCACTATCTCCCTCCAGGCCGCTCTGTCTTGACTTTTGTGGACAGTTTCTTGAATATTTAGGCTACTCATGTTGGTTATGTTCTCGATGTATGAAATTGGAGGTTTGCCTTTCTTCCTTCTTGCCACTGTTTTTCCTTAAAAGATGGTTGCCGTGAGTTCCGTGTTTTTGTTGTGTGACACATGGCCAATGTATTTTAGTCTTCTCTTGATGATGTCTGTTAATACGAAGGTGAGTCAAAAGGTAATGCCGTTTTATTTATATCAGGCGAAGTGTTTGATAAAATTACCTGAAATGTTGCTCAGTTACAAATGATTATAACTGTTACGGACTGAAATATTTTGTTTGGTATGTTTCCCGTTCATAGACTCGTGAGGAAAATTCAAAATGGCTGCCCCCTTAGAGCTGCGTCAAAAACAAAGAGCAGTGATTGAATTCCTTGTTGCTGAGGGGGAAACCTCTGTGAACATTCACAGACGATTACAGAATGTGTATAAGGAGAATACTTTAGATTATAGCAATGTTCGCAGGTGGGTCTGTCGTCTGAATGATGAAAAGGTGGGAACTGCGAGCGTAGCCGATAAACCCCGTTCTGGCCGTCCGTCGACTTCTGTGAATCCTGCCAGTAAAGCAAAAGCAGATGCTCTGATTAGAGAAGATAACCGCATAACTCTTGAGGAGTTGGCAGAAAACCTTGAAGTGAGCCTTGGAAGTGCTTATAACATTGCTGAATCACTTGGATTTTCAAAAGTGTGTGCCCGTTGGGTACCGAGAGAGCTGACTAGCGAACGCAAAACTGACAGGGTCAACGCCTGCACTGAACTTCTTGAATAAAGTCAAGAAACAGCACCTTCTTTGGAAGGCTCGTTACCGGTGATGAAATATGGATTCACCATTATGAACCGGAATCAAAGAGGCAGTCAATGGAATGGCGCCACCCTACATCACCAAAACCGAAAAAGTTCAAGACAGAAAAGTCAGCTGGAAAAATCATGGCGACTGTCTTTTGGGGTGCTCAAGGTGTCATTCTGGTTGATTTCTTGAAAAGAGGAGAAACAATAAACTCTGAGGCTCAAAGCAAGAATCTGACAAGTGAGACCCAACTTGCAAATCGATAATGTCCTCCTTCTGCATGATAATGCTCGACTACACACAAGCATCAGGACAAGAGAGACAATCGCCTCATTCGGGTGGACAACTTTTACCGCATCCTCCATACTCACCAGACTTAGCGCCTTCAGACTATCATCTCTTCGGCCCCATGAAAGAGGGTTTGTGAGGCAAACATTATGCCAGTGACGAGGAAGTGAAAACTGCAGTGAAGGCGTGGCTCCAAGCACAGTAAACAGAATTTTACAAGGCAGGTATACATGCCCTCATTCGAAGTTGGGACATTGCTATTGAGAGAAACGGTGACTATGTTGAGAAGTAGGGATGTAATACCCAGAGGACCAGCTACATTTTGATGTATGATACATGTTCCTTTGTTGGTAATGTTCCTGTACTTAAATTAAGAAAAAGGCATTACTTTTTGATTCACCCTCGAAGTTTTCTGATGGTATCAAGTTCTTCCAGGACACTTTTATTAGTTCTTCTGTCTGTCCATTTGACACGTAGTAGTCTCCGATAAAACCATATCTCTGCTGCCTCGATTCTTCTGCAATCAGTTTTTCTTCAGAGTCCAGGCTTCGCAGCCATAAACCATGACTGACCAGATCAAACATTTTAGAAGTCTAACTTTCAGGCGTATTACTATCGATTACTTGCCCTAAATATACAGTCAGGAGTTTGCCAATAGATAATGAAACTTGAGTTTGGGCACATTCACTTTCATAAACAGAACATAGTAACAATGAAAACAATAAAACGATTGACACATACGTTTTGAGAGACATCACACTATAGACACAAAGCATTATAAAAAAAAGTAGCAGTAGTTTACAGTACTTACAAACACACTGGGTCTTGTTTTCACTGCCCATCTGCTTTGTAGTGGTGTTACCTGAGCAGTTCAAACACATCTCCTGTAGGCTGTCAGGCTGATATTTTCCAATAGGACACTCGTAGCATTGGTTGTCTGTTGTGTTGCGATAATATCCAGCATTGCAAACTCCTGCCAGATCAATGCAGTTAAAAAACAACTCAATTAAATGTTTTCATTACCGGCTACATTTTCCCCAGTTTTTTCTTCCTCTTCATTTTGTAAACACATTACGAAAGAAACACGTTCCTTTCTGTATAAATAGACGTGATTATTTTCGCATTCACTCACAATAGCGTTTACATTCCAGCATACACATATATCAATACACCAGATTTTTTCTTGGTTTTGATTCGTTTTCCGTTTTCATGTTTTTCTTCTTCTGGTTCAACTTTACTAAAGTAATAAACAGTATATGAAATCACCCTATCCACCCTATTTCCTTACTGGGTCCCATGCTGTATTAAAAACCCAGCGTTGACGAATATTCACTGCTTAACTGCCAAATTGTGATACAGATTATCTGGGTACAGTAAAACATTATGATCCCAAAGCATTAGTACACTTTTAGTAAGCCTTCCCTACAATTTTGCAATTTCCAAGTAAAACATTTTTTTCTAGATGACTTTAGACAGAAAACACTCTTTCAGAGGAATTTTTGTAATAAAGTTTAACAGACAAACAAGAAGAAGTCACAAGGACACGTCACACAACTATTACATCATACACATGTTTCTAATGGCAAAACACATTTACTTATGAAGAAGTCACAAGGACACGTCACAACTGTTACATCATACACATGTTTCTAATGGCAAAACACATTCACTCATGAAGAAGTGACAAGTACACGTCACAACTGTTACATCATACACATGTTTCTAATGGCAAAAACACATTTATTCATGAAGAAGTGACAAGGACACGTCACAACTGTTACATCATACACATGTTTCTAATGGCAAAAACACATTTACTCATGAAGAAGTCACAAGGACACGTCACAACTGTTACATCATACACATGTTTCTAATGGAAAACACATTTATCATGAAGAAGTCACAAGGACACGTCACAACTATTACATCATACACATGTTTCTAATGGGAAAACACATTTACTCATGAAGAAGTCACAAGGACACGTCACAACTATTACATCATACACATGTTTCTAATGGGAAAACACATTTACTCATGAAGAAGTCACAAGGACACGTCACAACTATTACATCATACACATGTTTCTAATGGGAAAACACATTTACTCATGAAGAAGTCACAAGGACACGTCACAACTATTCATCATACACATGTTTCTAATGGCAAAACACATTCACTCACGAAGAAGTCAGAAGGACACGTCACAACTATTACATCATACACATGTTTCTGATGGGTAAACACATTCACTTATGAAGAAGTCACAAAGAAACGTCACAACTATTACATCATACACATGTTTCTAATGGCAAAACACATTCACTCACGAGGAAGTCACAAAGAAACGTCACAACTATTATGTAGTACATATTTTTCTAATGGCAAAACACATTCACTTACTGATATTGCAGTCACTAGCCAGTTGAGATCCCTCACCAGACGTGGTAAAGCTGCTGTTACAAGCACTACAGTTTATAAAGCGATGGGCCAGCGAGTCAGTGCGATAATAGCCTTTCTTACAGTCTGTGCATGAGGTGCCACTGAGATTTTCCTGGCCTGCAGGACATTTGACTGAAACACATATTACTTCCATGTCATGCATGCATGGGTTGCAAGGGACAGGCTTCAAGAATACCCGATCTAACCCCTCAACATTCCCTCGCGTTTACTGTGTCGATGTGGCTGAATTTTTGCCCTTCCCTAACCCTCCTACTCCTTCATCGAAAATGATCTGTTGACCGCATGGCTACGTAATCAGTCTTTCTTTCGTTCGCCCTGCTGCTTAAACCGCTGGGAATGACGTGGGAAGAAAGAATGGTCGGACTGAAGCGAGTTGGACGGCCTGGACAGGTAGGATGTCATGTGAGATCAATCTCTTTGTCCCCCATCAGTCCTGGTCTTCCTTGGTCTGCCTCTAACCTTGAAGCTAGGCAGCCTTGTATTATATGCCAGGTGGTCTGGGTGGAAAGTAGGCAGTCGTTTGACATGTTCGAATCATCTGACTTTCTGATGGTGTATGACCTGATGGACTGCTGTTGTGCCCATCATTTTTCTACACTCGGTGTAACAGATATGTCTCGTCGGGTCTTGTCGACATCTTTTCTCAAAGCAGCGTGTCTCGTCGGTCATGATTTTCTGTTGAAGAGGCTTGGTCTGGGTCCAAGTTTGACCCTGATAAGTTAATGGGGAAGCGAAGATGGAACCGGTAAATTAGCTTTGATATTAACCGAGATGCTGGGGTCAAAGGAGCAAGGTGGTCAGTACTGTTGTTAACCTTCTGCACTCTGTTTACTGTTAATGTTGTTTAAAGCCCAACCGACTGCCTAGAGCCATATAAGGGCTATAACCGTTTCAAAACATACATAATACTTCAAACAGGAAAAACAAAAGGAAGTGAAAATTAAGTACATATATCAATACATTCGTGTACATAATCTAATGAGATGCCCCCGGCTTTGACCACTCTGTCCAATTTATCGCACTGGGGATTTAAAAAAAACATACCTGAAAACAAATTGAAATATAACTAAGGACACTGAAACGTATGTAAGAACGGGTCTAGATTATCTAAAATCGCTTCCGCATATCTCACTTCCCTAGAGCCAAAAATGTACTTAATACATTTACGCAATCATCAGTCCTAAGAGAAAGAATGTAAGATTTTATTAAACACATGCAAGAGAATGGGCCAGCAAGGCAGAAAATGATAGGAAGAAAAAAAAAGTAAAGGAACACGGCAGAAACAAAGAGAGTGACAGAAAAAAGGAAATTTCTTGCACAGAAATTCCAGAAGGTGGGGATACTATTTATACTGAAAGAGCCCTGGCATCCCCACGGGGGGTTGGGGGTTGGGGTGTGCTGCACTCTTGTTTCAATTTTCCTGTTGTTTTCCATCCTCCATGATGTGTATGTATATATGTGTATGTGTGTGTGTGTGTGTGTGTGTGTGTGTGCGCGCGCGTGTGTGTGTGTATGTGCGTGTGTGCGTGCGCATGGGTGTGTGTGCGTACGAGTGCGCACGTGTGTGTTTGTCTGTGTGTGTGTGTGTGTGTGTGTGTGTGTGTGTGTGTGTGTGTGTGTGTGTGTGTGTGTGTGTGTGTGTGTGTGTGTTGTGTGTGTGCATGTGTGTATAATTATATGTTTGGGGACACTAGTAAACTCGTAGAATTTCTGCGCCATCTTAAAGGCCACAGAAGCTGGAACAGTAATGTCGATGAGGATGATGTCGATGAGGATGATAATGATGATGCTATGGAGTTCCATCTAGGATTGAGACTACGTGACAGGGCTGTACACTACGTTTACTATCATGAGACGCATCCGTGAAGTGGATGAGACTCAGTCTTCCCAATGAGCCCATAGCACGCCCAACTCCGGGTAGGAGACGGTTAGAGCCGAAAAATCCCATAACAATTTTTGAAGGGACGGATGGGGATTCGAACCCACAACCTTCCAGTCGGTAGTCCGTTGCGTTAACCACTACGCCACAGCAGCGGGTAAAAAATTGAAAACTTACACTTGCACTGATCAGCCCTGGTAGAAATTTTGTTGACTGTCGTGTAGCTGGCATTACATTCTTCACACTTGTCCTGCCACTTTTTAGGCTGGAAGAACCCGTAATCACACTCCTCACATTCATTGGTTGTAGAGTTCCTGAAATGACCTTCACTGCAAGCAGCTGAAGGGGAAAAAGGAATGGTATTAGTTTGATATTGATGTTTTGACAAATTCATGTTATTCAGATACAGACAAACATACACGCAGACACACACATATATACACACACACACCACATACGCGCGCGCGCGCACACACACACACACACACACACACACACACATATATATATATATATATATACACACAGAGACACACACACGCGCGCGCGCACACGCACAATCACATACACACACACGTACACCACTATCACAGACACAGACACAGACACACACAGACACACACACACACACACACACACACACACACACACACACACACACACACACACACACACACAAAGAGGCAAACTCACACATACAAAGTAATCTGACACACACACACACACACAAAGACACAAACACACACACACAAACAAGATAACAGACTCACAAACACAGACACACACACAGACACAAATACATACACATACACACACATACACAAACACACACACATAATCACAGACAGACACAGACACGCAAACACACAAACACACACAAACACACATAGACACAAACACACACAAACACACATAGACACAAACACACACACACACACCCAAACACACAGACACAAACACACACAAACACACATAGACACAAACACACACACACCACACACAACACATACATACACGCCCGCTTGAACGATGGAACGATTATTACTGAAGACAAATGAAAACAGTTCTACCTGCTTTGTTGGGATTCTTTGGTCTCCTTAAGTCACACACACCGCCCTCTAGTCTGCATTGCAATGCAGCAAGATTTGACAGACATGTACTTCTAACAAACCGCCCGAAAATGAAATGAAATGAAATAAAATAAAATTGAATAAATTAAATTAATTAAATTAAAAATTAAAATAAATTAAATTAAAATAAATTAAAATAAAAAACAACAACAACAATGAAATAGTATGAAATAAAATAAGATATAATGTGTGTGTGTGTGTGTGTGTGTGTGTGTGTGTGTGTGTGTGTTGTGTGTGTGTGTGTGTGTGCGCGCGCGCGCGTGCGCGTGATAGGGAGACTACAAACAAAGAAGGGGGAAAAAATAAGTACTTCTTACTTTGGTAACAATGAGTAATAGAAGTGGAGCCTTCTCCTCTAGTGGTGTTACCGACAGGACAGGGCTCACACTTCTCCTGGTCCTGATTGACTCCGTCACGGTAAAATCCCCGGGCACACGGCACACACGTTGAGTTCTTCAGTTCAGTGCCGGCGTTGCACGTATCTGTGGTGTCATTATAAAATGGAATGCAAGTTATTCAGAAACAGCTTCGTGGTTTAAGCTGTGAAACGCACCTGAAAGATAAGTGGCACAGAATTAACTTCCAGTGATTAGTTGAATGTCAAGTCTATTACGAGTTGAAATGTTCTAATTTGTACATTGTACTCAGGCACTACCAGAAAATTACTTAGATACCACCAGAAAATTGCTTAGATACCACCACCAGAAAATTGCTTAGATACCACCACCAGAAAATTGCTCAGATACTACCAGAAAATTGCTCAGATACTACCAGAAATTGCTCAGATACCACCAGAAAATTGCTCAGATATCACCAGAAAATTGCTCAGATACCACCAGAAAATTCCTTAGATACCACCAGAAAATCACTTAGATACCACCAGAAAATTACTTAGACACCACCAGAAAATTGCTTAGATATCACCAGAAAATTGCTCAGATACCACCAGAAAATTACTCAGATATCACCAGAAAATTGCTCAGATACCACCAGAAAATTGCTGATACCACCAGAAAATTGCTCAGACACCACCAGAAAATTGCTAAACCAAAAATACGACCAACAAGAGATGACTAGAATACACTGCCCATGTGTCACGTGGCAAGAACACAGACCTCATGGCAACCATTTTCCAAGGAAAAAAGAGGCAAAAAGGAAGAAAGGCAGACCTTAAGTCTCATGCATCGAGAACATAACCAGCATCAGTGGCCTAAATATTCAGAAGTTTTCCACAAAAGTCAAGACAGAGCCATCTGGAGGGTGGGGTGGGGGTGGGGGGTGGTTGCGGTGTCAAAGAGTGCTGAGGCCAACGCTGAACCTGATCACGCCGACAGGTGAGACAGGTGAGACTTAGGCACAGATTGTATTAATTTTGTCATTGCTGCCGGTTTCAGAACAGGCTATTTCTTCCCCACAGTTTAAAATGCCATGGTAGGCATAAGAGCATAGACGACAATGTGAAACGGTTATGAAATCTGGCATCTTCTGCTACTTTACACGACAACAACAACAAACAACAACAACAACAAAGAAAAAGAAACAAAGGAAACAAAAGAAAACAAAAACAGAATGAAAAGAAAAAAATGCAGAATGAGTTTTAAAAAAAATTGATTGCATCCAGTGGAATTCAAAAGCGAAAATACTTTGCTAATCAAAAATTCAATAACTGATATAAGCAAATTTTAGCTTAAAAATATCAAAATCTGTAGATTTAATCTGGTCGAACTGATTCAGAAAACTTGAAACACTATTATTCATTAAACATCATTCAAGTCATGTGACATACTGAATGCCAACTGTGCAGACAACGCTGTAAATAAAACTCGTTAAGCAGCTGGAACCTATTTTTTTTATCTGCAAACAAACACAGATCTTAAGTTACGCATGCATATATTTGAAAGCATCGTTTCTCTTCTTAACATAATTATGTATTGTACGCGAACAGAATTCGTATGACACTCCACACAAACGAATACGCGCGAATGCACGCTGGCACACACACACACACACACACACACACACACACACACACACACACACACACACCACGCACGCACGCACGCACACACACACATACACGCACACACACACACGCGCACACACATACACGCACACGCACACACACACACACACACACCACACACCACACACACACACACGCACACGCACATGCACACACACGCACACACGCACACACACACACACACACACACACACACACACACACACACACCACACACGAGAAGACAGACAGATAAGGACGCTGAAACAAATACACAGAGGAACTGAGAGAAAAGGAGGTAGGAATAGCACGTTTGTGTGTGGGTAATGCACACGTGGTTGAGTGTAGTGTGTGTATTTGTTTTCTGTTATATGTAAATCTGTTCAGAATTAAATTAAAGAAGTTATACGTATTTCATTTTCATACATTATGTTTGTGCTGTTTCATACATTTTTTTTTCACACAAGTTTGTGAAAGCTTTGAGTGGAAACAGGATAAGAAACAACTATCACGTCATAGGAAAAATGACCACACAAAAACAACAAAAAACAACAACAACAACAGGCTCTGGTTCATATTGCGTATGGCCCAGCCGACTACTATAGCCATATCAGGCCTTACACCACGTTAAAAACAACTCCCAAGTTTAATTACCAAGGCAACACTTAAACCCAAGCTACCAATGATCCTTTCAAGTCTGAAATGCATTAAACACATGTATAATCGTACCAGATAAAATCTGTTCATCTCATGCATAAACTTGAAAATTACGTCCGGTGGAACATCTCTGAAGAGGTTCTTTAAGGAGTCTGCTGTATAGCGTTTATGTCTCACATCCGCGCAAATCCAAGCATTTTAATAAAAAGGTGTTTGATACTGATTGCCTCGTCTCACGGTATACACCATGACGCTTCTTCATTTTTTTTGAAAAGTGTGAGTGAGTTTTATTGTTATTGTTATAGTTGTTTAAAGCCCAGCCGACTGCGTAGAGCCATATCAGGGCTATAACCGCTTCAAAACATACAAAACCTCAACAGGAAAAAAAAAGAGAAAAAATTAAGTACACTTATGAATGCATTCGCGCACATAATCTAAGGACATGCCTCTAGCGTTGACCACTCTGTCCAATTTATCGCACAGAAGATTTAGAAAAACACACCTGAATACAAATACAAGCATACCTAAGGACACCAAAACATAAATAAAAACAGGCATAAATTACCTAAAATTGCTTCCGCATATCTCACCTTTCTAGAACCAAAAATGCACTTAATACATAGACTATACCCAATTATCAATCCTAAGAAAAAGTACGTAAGACTTTATCGCACACATGCATGTGAACGGACCAGCAAGGCAGAAAATGATAGGTAGAAATGACAGAAAGCAAAAGAACACGGGAGAAACAAAGAGAGTGACAGAAAAAAGGAAATTTCTGGCACAGAATTTCCAGATGGTGGGGATACTATTTTACTGAAAGAGCCCCAGGCATTCCCACAGGTGTGTGTGTTGTGTGTGTGTGTGTGTGTGTGTGTGTGTGTGTGTGTGTGTGTGTGTGTGCGCGCGCGCGCGCGTGTGTGTGTGTGTGTGTGTGTGTGCGTGCGTGTATGTGTGTGTGTGTGTGTGTGTGTGTGTGTGTGTGTGTGTGTGTGTGTGTGTGTGTGTGTGTAAGTGAGTGCAGGATATGTGATCCGTGTGTAATCTTCACAACACTGTCTCTTTCCGACGGTTCCCTGGAACAGACAGAAGACCTGTTTAAGATCTTGGTGGATTTGGAAAGATTTGTTGTCCGTCTACTTGTTCCAATCCTGATTTGAAACAAAACAAACCGGACTCTCTAGGACACAGCACACTCTGGTTTGAACTGCTTTTTAACTTTGCAAATTCTCTGAATTTTTTCGAAATGTAAGATTCGTTCCGTTTTATGATTCTGCTATTACCATCGTTTATAAGCTTGGACACTGTCATAAGCATAAAAGCAAACTTGTACAGGATATTGGCGATGCTTTTCGAAGACAAAAATTATCAAAAATGATTAATATCCAACAAATATAATCAGAGACATACGTTAACACCTTCACCTCCACCACTTCCCTTTTTTTATCTTGAAAGAGCACACGTAAAACGTCCAACACTTCCACCAATAATGAACAGTAGAAACAGAAACATGTTCCAGAAGGTGAGTCATAAAATTCCTATAAAACAAAGTAATGTGGCATCACATGCTAAAACTCACACTCGCACAAACATTATGAATGACCCAACTGCAACATTTCATATCAGATAATACAAAGGAATCTAAAAAGTACAATTAACACATATAAACAATATGTATTTCCAAGCACGTAACATGGATAAATATGTTTTCGAATACATGTTATATATATATATATATATATATATATATATATATATATATATATATATATATATATATATACATAAATATATATATATACATATATGTATATGTGTATGCATATATATGTATATATATATATGTATATCTGTGTGTGTGTGTGTGTGTGTTGTGTGTGTGTGTGTTTGTTTTGTTTGTGTACACAGATGCTTTTGCATGCAAGATCAAAGGGATGTACTCCTGCACTCTTATACTAACCCACACCCATACAAAAAACTCCCTCCACCACACATAAACAGTTATTGTAGACCAGTCGCAATATAAAGCTTAGTTTTGAAAGGCTAAAGATAAGGTCGATCTATATCTGATAGTACTAAATAACATTCAGAACAACTAGTCCCAAATGCGGTCGTGCACAAACCCATGTTATACATTTCTATATTTATTATGGACATCCCAAATGACCCCCAGCACAAACCATGTTATATCTATTTATATTTCTATATTTTGGACATCCCAAATGACCCCGAGTACAAACCATGTTATATCTATTTATATTTCTATATTTTGGACATCCCAAATGACCCCCGAGTACAAACCATGTTATATCTATTTATATTTCTATATTTTGGACATCCCAAATGACCCCCAGTACAAACCATGTTATATCTATTTATATTTCTATATTTTGGACATCCCAAATGACCCCCAGTACAAACCATGTTATATCTATTTATATTTCTTTATTTGGACATCTCAAATGACCCCCAGTACAAACCATGTTATATCTATTTATATTTCTATATTTGGACATCCAAATGACCCCGAGTACAAACCATGTTATATCTATTTATATTGCTTTATTCTGGACATCCAAATGACCCCGAGTACAAACCATGTTATATCTATTTATATTGCTTTATTTGGACATCCCAAATGACCCCCAGTACAAACCATGTTATATCTATTTATATTGCTTTATTTTGGACATCTCAAATGACCTCGAGTACAAACCATGTTATATCTATTTATATTTCTTTATTTTGGGACATCCCAAATGACCCCGAGTACAAACCATGTTATATCTATTTACATGTATATTTCTTTATTTTGGACATTCCAAATGACCCCGAGTACAAACCATGTTATATCTATTTACATGTATATTTCTTTATTTTGGACATTCCAAATGACCCCGAGTACAAACCATGTTATATCTATTTATATTTCTTTATTTTGGACATCCCAAATGAGCCCGAGTATAAACTATGCTTTATCTATTTATATTTCTTTATTCCAGAAAAGAAAAAAATCATAGTGAATGACAATGAATGCTAATGTGACACATTCTGAGCAAACCAGAACTGATGGAAAACAGTGGGAAAACTGCAGACATGTTTTATGACCACAAGCACCATGTGCATTTCAGCACGTTAAAGACTCTCACTGACAATAGAATCAAAGGCAGGAACCTTAGTGAGTTTTTTAGAACTGTAAAAGAAATGATAAAATTCTCCCGTCAATCATGTGGTGTACACGTACCCCTCTGTAAACAACACAAGCGGAGTTAAAGTGAATCAAATGCCAGCACCAATGTTCAAACGAGCAAGCATGACCCAAACCTACGTTGGCTGAAAGTCCCTCTATCCTCGTCAATTAAATTAATATAACTGTTCCAGAAAACTTGTAATCATTGAACCTCTTCCTCAATGTCACTCAAACAAGCACTTACTTTGTGGAACTGTCGGGGGGAAAAACAAGACAAATGACATATTTCATCTGGAATACATTCACGATAACAAAGACTCGGTCTGCTTATACTAACATATATGTACCAACATGCAACGAAGGCATTGCTGACTTCAGCTTATCACAAAAGAAACGAACGAACAAACAAACAAACAAACAAAGCAACATACAGGCTAGGAAATTACTTTGTTAAAATTCATATTTTAATTTGTTGGTTTCCATATCAAGATTTGACAAAGAACAACGTCAGAAAGAAAGGAAAGTAGGAAGAGCTCGTATCATTATGAAATAAAGCAAATTATCACTGACATTATTCTCATCATTATCGTGATCGGTGATGATGAATTTCTTTTTTATCGTGGATAGAATGAATACAAAAATTAACAAGAACTACAAGAACAAAAATTAGCTCCACAAAGTACAGAAATAAACGATATACACCAAGGCAAACATGCAGACATTGATAGCCGATAGTGATACCCCCACATTCATGTTAGCAGACTATAATACTGAAAATAACCTGCAACATGTTGTGGTACCATGTACACTTTATGATGAACAAGGCAATCAGAGGTTGGTTAGGGAGAGGGAGGGAGGACTGAGGGTAAGGAGAGAAATTGATATGAGTGTATCACTTTATGAAAAACATTCACAAATCTGTACTCACTTCCAATTGAGCACACAACTAAAACACACTTTGGTTCTTTTTGGTCAGCATCCGTCCATGTGGCACACACGTTCCAAAGACTGTAGGCGGCCCTACTACGATTATTACAGAGACAGACAGATAGAGACAGAGACAGAAAGAGAGAGAGAGAGGAGAGAAAGAGACAGAGACAGAGACAGAGACACGAGACAGAGAGACAGAGAGAGTCAGAGAGACAGACAGACAGACAGACAGACAGACAGAGAGACAGAGAGAGAAAGCAGGGGGGGGGGGGGAGAATCGGAATCAGAATTAGAATCACAATTAAGAATCAGAATCAGAATCAGAAATTTATTCAGTACGGCCATAGTCCCATTTGAAAGGGTGTGAACACAACAGCAATGTCTATGGTAGCCCGAAGCGCACTTCAGCAGAAGTTAATGGACACAAAACACGTACATTGAAGTATAGGGTAAAACAAATCAGAAGACGAAGGTAAACAATACAGGTGAGAAGAGAAGTGCAATGAGCGAAGAAATCTTTAGAATACTGACCGTAACACAGGTCAGTGCTCGTGGAACCAGTCGTTTCGGTGATCGTACCGGCAGGACAGGGCAAACACTTCACCTGGCCAGTCGCATTCTGATAAAAGTTCTTGGCACACTCCTGGCACTGGTCATTGGCGTTGAGGAACTGACCAGAGGGGCACGACGCTGCACAAATACATGTAAGCAACAGATTATGTGGGCAAAGTAAATTAACGTTTGTCAAGAAACCCTGAAGCTGCAGGGGAGCGAAGAGGTGCCAACCTCAATATGGTTTCTCTGGTCAGCGAAACAAAGGCAGTGCAAATTTCTTTCCTTCGCTGTTTTACCTCATCTTTTTTTCTTGCTTACCAACAAATGCCCATCAATTAACATCAGGAAGAGAATTCTTGAATGTTGTATATAGCACTGGTAATGTTATACGGTTGTGTGGCGTGGGCAGTCAACACACAAAGCCAGAACAACATTGAGGCAGCTGAGATGTGGTTTCTAAGAAGAATGTTGAGAGTTCCATGGACAGCAAAAAAAAACAACAACAAAAAACAAACAAACAAACAAACAAACGAGGCAGTCTTGATAGAGGAAGACACAAGAGGATCATTCATAAGGAAGATTAGAAAAAAACAAAAACAACATTTATCGGCCATTTTATGAGGAAAGGGGAATTAGAGCACATGGTCACAACAGGAAAGCTGGAGGGAAAGACACCACCAGGCAGACCCAGAGATAAAATATTGGACGGACTTGCAGGGTGGCTGAGGACAGAGAGGGGGGAAGATGTGCTTGCGGCGACAAGGGATAGATGCATATAGAGGGCCATGATCACCAACGCAATGCGGCAGAGCACATGATTATGATGATGATGCTGTTTCACCTTCCCCAACCTTGAACACAGTCAAGTACTCATTGACAGCGTGATGGACTGCAGGCTATGTGCAGAAAGCTTTTTCTTGAAAAGGAAATTCATCTACGTAAAACCTAAACAGTTAGACTGAAAAGGCTGGGACTCTGTCTGTGCACCAACCAGAATTACTGATTAAATAACGAATATACAAAAAAACGAGTCGCTCAGCAGAGTGGGTTTTTTTTAATACTGTACCAGAAATGGAAAGTGAGAGAGAAAGAGAGAGAAAGAGAGAGAGAGAGAGAAAGAGGGAGAGAGAAAGAGAGAAAGAGGGAGAGAGAAAGAGAGAAAGAGAGAGGGAGAGAGAGAGAGAAGAGAGAGAGAGAAGAAAGAAAAGAGTGAGAGACAGACAGACACAGAGACAGAGACAGAGAGAGAGAAAAGGAGAGAGAGAGAAGAGAGAGAGAGAGAGAGAGAGAGAGAGAGAGAGAGAGAGAGAGAGAGAGAGAGAGAGAATCAGAATCAGAATCAGAATCAGAATCAGAATCAGATTCAGAATCAGAAATTTACTCAGTAAGGCCATAGCCCCACTTGAAGGGGTGTGAACACATTATAAACATGCAATCACAAAAAATAGTACAGTTGTTCTTGGATAATGCGTATTTCAAATATTTTGGAATAAATACAATGTAGGACCCACACTCAAACTTCGCTAATACAATAGGAACATATAAATAGGTTTGACAGACACATGTCACAAAGATTTAACTTTATGAGAGAGAGAAAGAGAGAGAGGTACAGAGAGAATAAGAGAGAGAGAGAGAGAGAGAAGAGAGAGAGAAAGAGAGAGAGAGAGACAGAGAGAGACAGAGAGAGAAAATAAGAGAGAGATGGAGAGAGAGAGAGACAGACAGACAGACAGAGAGAGAGAGCCAGACAGAGAATAAGAGAGAGAGAGAGAGAGAGGGAGAGAGAGAGAGAGAAAGGGAGAGAGAGAGAGAGAAAGGGAGAAAGAGAGAGAGACAGAGACAGAGAGAGAGAGAGGAGATACTTCAGACTTTAGAACACTGGGTCCCATTGTGCCCAGTACCTGTCTAACAGCTAGTCTTTGCTAACCTGCACTGAAAATACGAGTGTATAAAAAAGAAAAGAAAAAATTAAAAGAACCTTAACATATTATAATGTGAGGCAAATTCACGTAACCTTTTTTTGTCTTTTGTCTAATACTTTTGACTGTTTTATTTGTTGTCCACAATGACATGATGATACACGAGAACGATGATGACAGTGATGATGCTCCGGAGTGTCCATTTAGAAATAAAATGGCGTGACAGAGCTAGCCTGTCCTTCCTTGCATACTATATCATTCTATCCTCACATCTACCAGGCTCGCGAGATTCAGTCACCCGCGGTGTTGGTCAGGGAATTTGAACAACACAATCAATGACGTACCGCTGAAGTGAATGAGACTCGACCGTGTGGTCTTAGGCTTCCCAATGAGCCCATAGCACTATCAACTATTGGTCGGATCCGGTTGATGCTGGAAAAATAAATCGCAATCATATAAACTGACGGGAATTCGAATTTCCGGTGTCCTAGACATCAGTCCGTTGCATTAGGCTGCTGAGCCATAGATACTCATGCATCACGTCTCACGCCTCATGCTTCACGTCTCACGCCTCATGCATCACGTCTCACGCCTCATGCTTTACGTCTCACGCCTCATGCTTCAGGTCTCACGCCTCATGCATCACGTCTCACGCCTCATGCATCACGTCTCACGCCTCATGCATCACGTCTCACGCCTCATGCATCACGTCTCACGCCTCATGCTTCACGTCTCACATTTCATGCAGTGGGCCACATGAGCTCACGCCTCACTGCTCACGTGTCTGTTCTGTGTTGACGGTGCCAGAATACAGTGCTGTTTGCTCAATTGATCAGAGGCAATCTTCGTGGTTTGTTTCTTTTTACGAAGGTGGATTCTTCCGACGAAGAAGACCTCCTGGTTTTGCTCTTGCTCAGGAGGAGGAAGCGAAAGAGACAAAGCATATGGTGCCGAGAACATTTCTTTCTAATCTGCAGGAGAATTCCACTGTACATTCCATCATCTCCTTAACTTTGGGTGCGTTCAGAATCTTCGCCAAGACTTCCGAAAACTTGTGGGATTTTCATCTTTGTCCTTGTAGTCAGGCACACGCGGATTCCAGAAGAAGGGCCTTGCCCGGACCAACTCGATCAATTTTTCTTTGTAGTCATCCATCCTGCATGTGGGGAGACGTGAAATGGCCAATGGTAACCAGGAACTTCAACTTCACGCATCGAAAAAGAGTGGACAGTCCCACTTCTCCGCTCACGCGTTAACTGTGAACGATGAAGCGTTAAGCATGAGTGGAGTTGTATGGCCCCGCGCAAGAGAGACCTCGTCTGTTCATTTTTCTATTCACGCGTGAGGCGTGAAGCATGAGGCGTGAGACGTGAGGTGTGCGCTTCCATAGCCCAGCAGCCTTAGCCACTCAGCCATAGTACTTACCATTACAGTGGTCTGCTCCAAGCTGCAGAGTTGTTCGTCCCGCGGGGCACTGACTGCAAGACATCTGCCTGTCTGAGTTCGTGATACTGCCGAATGGACACAGCTCGCACATCTTTGTTGTTTCATTCAGAAAGCTTCCTTTTGTGCACTCCACTGTAAACATTTTTCAAAGAAAAAGTAATGCTGTTTTTTCAGTAGGGGTATTGTTACATGCATGGGCAGAGGGAAATGTTATTATGAAACCAATCAACCTGTGCACAACGAAAGTTTATCATGGAGCCAATCAATGGTTTTTACAATGCTTTATTCACCTTAGAACTAATGAAAACGAAATGGCGTTTCGCACATTTGTGCCAAAAATAAATGTAGCCTACAGATGCAGCCGTGTGCACACACGTCCTCACACTACACACACACACACACACACACACACACACACACACACACACACACACACACACACGCACCACACACACACACAAACACACACACACACACGCACACACACACACACAACACACACACACACACACACACACACACACACACACACACACACACGCCCACACACACAACAAACATAAACACACACACACAAACACAGACAGACACACACACAGAGTTGCACACACGCACACACAAACATACACACATTCACTCACACACACACACAAATTCACTCACACACAAACACACGCTCCCTATGCACTCACACACACACACACACACCACACACACACACACAGATGCACACACACACATACACAAACACACACACACACACACATTCACTCACACACAAACACACGCTCCCTATGCACACATACACACTGACATACTTTCAACTCAAAATATTTCTTTACTCATTTATTAAGACACTGTTTCTCAAGAGTATGACAGAAAAGAACCACGTCTTACACCATTAGTTTATATGTCAGCTTGAAAGAGTGACAGACTAGATGTATTAGAGAAAAGAAACATGTCTTACATCATCAGCTTATATTTCAACCTTTGTATGATACTTTCAAAGACTGTCAGACAGCTGTTTGCCATCAGCTTTTAGCTCAACTTTTGTATGATACTTTCAAAGACTATCAGACAGCTTGTTGCCCTATATTTGCCACACATACACAACCAATGCACAAGCCGGTGATTATATCTGCTTACCACACTCATCATCATGAAGCCCAAACCCTACAGCACAGCTTGGCTCTGCTAAGATCACCACAGTATCTTTCTGAAGCTGTGCAGCGAAGACATCCTGAAACAAGAGGGCACAAAGACAAATTCATAAATTAAATAAGACATAGCAATGTTCTCTCTTTTATTATCACCGTAAAATGATGTGAACTTGAATTTGCTCAAGAGCAATTCATCACATCGGGACATTTCAAAATATACATATGTATATACACGGTGTTTTCAAAAAGAATACGCCAAAATCATCACGTGATGTGTCAAAAACGAAAAAAATTACAAACCTCTAGCATGAACACATGTGTTGTATATACATTCAAGTTTCATTTCATTTTTTATAAGTGCTCAATGTGGCCACCACCGGCAGCGCGGACAACATCAAGCCGATATGAGAATTCCTCCCAAACGCGCCTCAGCATGTCACGGTCCACCGTGTTGATTGCAGCTGTTATTCGATCTTTCAAGTCATCGATACTTGCTGGAAGTGGTGGAACATAAACTTGATCTTTAACATACCCCCACAAGAAAAAGTCACACACAGTGAGGTCCGGGGATCTGGCAGGCCAAGCACAGAGAGCAAGGTCTTTAGCACCTCTCCTCCCAATCCATCGCTGAGGCACGTTTTCATTCAGATAAGCTCTAACCCCGAGATGCCAATGGGGTGGTGCTCCATCTTGCTGAAAAATGAAGTCATTCGAATCTGCTTGCAGTAAAGTGAAAAGCCAGTTTTGGAGCATTTCGAGATAGGTTTGTCCTGTAACGGTGTTTCCTTCAAAGAAAAAGGGGCCATAGACCTTGTCTTGAGACACAGCACAGAAGACGTTCACTTTAGGGGAATCTCTTTCATGCTCAACAGTTTCATGTGGGTGATCTGTTCCCCAAATGCGCACATTGTGACGATTGACTGTGCCGCTCAAATGGAAAGTCGCTTCGTCACTAAAAACTAAACGTGAAAAGAGAGTTTCATCACCTTCCTCCATCTCCAGCATTGACTCACAGAATGTCCTCCGCATCACCTTGTCATCATTAGTAAGTGCTTGGACGAGGCTTAGTTTGTATGGTTTCATGTGTAATCGTCTCTTTAACACACGCCAGACAGTGGTATGAGGGATGGCAAGCTTAAGACTTGCTCGACGTACGGACTTACGTGGGCTGCTCTCAAATGCATCATGAATCCTCTCCACTTGCTCCTCTGTAACACGTGGTCTTCCAGGACTCTTTCCTTTGCAAGACACCCACTCTCTTTAAACTGTCTAACCCACCGTCGAATGCTCTCACGATGGAGCGGATCAATGCCGAATTCTGTTCTGAAAGCACGTTGCACCGTGACAATGGCGTTTGTTTTCGCGAACTCAAGCACGCAAAACGCCTTCTGCTGAGGAGTCGCCATTTTGATTGATCTTCCCACAATTCAGCTGCACCGGAAGTTATACTAACGACAGCGGTGAAACTGACACCCAATCAAACTTTGATAACTACTCTATCAAATAACCACTGATTCAGTCCACTACAATGCTATAGACCTGAAAAAAACTGCGTAATGATTTTGGCGTATTCTTTTTGAAACACCCTGTATATATATATATATATATATATATATATATATATATATATATATATATATAATACACATATACATATATATATACATATGTGTATATGTATATGTATGTATACATATATATACAGATATATATACATGTAACACACACACACACACACACACACACACACACACACACACACTACAATCACATACACCCGTCTAAAACTTAAGAAAAACGTTAAATCAAGGAACGAACGAACACACACACACACACACACATATATATATATATTCCCTCTCTTCGTTTTTATCTATCTATCTATCTATCTATCTATCTATCTATCTATCTATCTATCTATCTATCTATCTAATCTTATCTATCTGCCTATCTATATGTATGAATGTATATTTATATATATGTACATGTGTGTGTGTGCGTGTGTGCGTGCGTGCGTGCGTGCGTGCGTGCGTGCGTGTGTGTGTGTGTTGTGTGTGTGCGTGTGAGTGCGTTACGCTCTACCTAAACACGCCAGTAACAATCTGACAGACACCTTGAGCCTGTGCAAAACCATATGCCTTGACAAGGTTTTGAAATGGGTCCATGGACAGAGGTGTTAAGGGTAGGAGCACATCAAAAAGCATGAAAATGTGTGATATTTGTGATACAGTGCATGCACCCATCAGCGAGTACATATAGCGGGTGCGTGCGTGAGAGCGTCTGTGTGTGTTTATATATAATTTTATATACATGTATATATATATATATATATATATATATATATGTGTTGTGTGTGTGTGTGTGTGTGTGTGTGTGTGAGTAGTGTGGAGTGTGTGTGTGTGTGTGTGTGTGTGTGTGTGTGTGTGTGTGTGTGTGTGTGTGTGTGTGTGTGTGCGCGTGAATTGTTCGCAAGTATTTTGAACAACTCAGTTCCTGACAATAATGTTTTACTGTCTTAATTTAAAGCATAATTCAGACGTTCTCTTTCACTCCAGCTTTCCTGTGAAGGATCATTCTACGCTCAAATGTTCTCAATTTAACTAACACGAGAAACTTGTTAGTATATGTAATGCCAGAGAATGGAGTGGGTATTGTAGAAAAGACACTTAGTCAGTCATCCTACCAGCACAGCGCTGGTCTTCAAACTTAATGCCACTAACACGAGCAACTCTTTGGTTGCAATGCCAGAGAATCGAGTAGATATTGTAGAAAAGGCAACTAGTCATCCTACAAGCACAGCGCTGGTATTCGAACTTAATGCCACTAATACGAGCAACTCGTTAGTTGCAATGCCAGAGAATTGAGTGGGTGTTGTAGAAAAGGCATTATATAATACTAACAAGTTTCTCGTGTTAGTTAAACTGAGAACATTTGAGCGTAGAATGATCCTTCACAGGAAAGCTGGAGTGAAAGAGAACACCTGGTAGATCCAGGGAGAAAATATTGGACGGACTTGCAGGGTGGCTGAAGACAGAGATGGTGGGAGATGTACTTGCAGCGATAAGGGATAGATTCGTATGAAGGGCCATGATCGTCAACGCTATGCGGCAGGCACATGATGGATGATGATGATGATGAATGATGATGATGATGATGATGATATGTGATGATGATAGATGGATGATGGTGGTGGTGATGATGATGATGATGATGATGATGATGGTGATGATGATGGTGATGATGATGGTGGTGATGATGGTGACGATGATGGTGACGATTATGATGATGACGACGATGACGATGAATAATGATCTCTCAAGAAACGTATCGCCATGTATGGGTATGGACTATCCTATGTCGTTCAAATTCAATCTGATTAATAAATATACACAAACATTTTTTTTCCCAAGTTACATGCAAAACTGTGTGTCACAATAAATCCCCATTACATTGATATTAAAGGAACCCAGCTCCAGCATAGCTGTTTGCAGGAGTTCTTTGGCCGTGAGCGTGACACCGTTGCTCGTAAGAGTGGCTCTGAAAATGTCAGAAATAGGATGAATCATATAATCTTCAATGCTAAAAAAGAATGCTACAACAAGAGGTAAGCACACACAAATACACATGCATGCACTCACGCACGCACACGCATATACACACAGTGCTACTCTCTTTTGTCTCGCCGCGCTATCACATGACGAGCTCAAAGGCAGCCATCCGACCACACCCCACCAATAGCTAATAATGATAGTAGTAGTAGTAGTAGTTAACAGTAGTAGTAGCAGTTAACAGTAGTAGTAATAGTAGTGGTAATAGTAGCAGTAGATAGCACTACTACTATTACTACTACTGCTACTACTACTACTACTACTACCAACAACAATAATATTAAAACAATAAAAATGATAATAATGATAATGGTGATGATGATGATGATAATGATAACAATAATGATAATACTCCTACTGCTACTACTACTACTACTTATATATAACAATAATAGTAATGATAATAATAACAATATAATAATAATGATAATAATAATGACAATATAATAATGATGATGATGATAATAATAATAATATAATAATAATGATAATAATAATGATAATTCTTGTATCGAGATGTTTTCAATCTCTATCTAGATTCACTGTTCATTGCAGATTCCAAGACACAGAGAGTATAATACGAAAGGATTGATATCACACACACACACACACACACACACACACACACACACACACACACACACACACACACACACACACACACACACACACAACACACACACACACACACACAACACACACACACACACACACAACAACACACAACACACACACACACACAGAGATAAACAGCACACATAGACACATACACACACAAACACACACACACAGATACACACACACCACACACACACACACACACACACACAGAGTAAAAACACATACACACACACGCACGCACGCACACACACACATACACTTCAATCCTGTGTGGCATAAAATAATCTCCCTTTTTAAAGAAAATGAAAGATCAAAATGTCACCTAAACAAACAAACAAAAAGAAAAATTAAAAAAAAAAA
>CM060306.1:42946982-42956982 GCA_030674185.1 Monoplex corrugatus
TGGAACGCTTTGGCTTAAATGTTTCTGCTAAACCACAAGCACTTGTGTGGGTGTTAAAATATCATGTACATACAACGCAATAATCACAGCATATATACCAATTTCAGACCTGTCACAAATCTAACTCTACAATTAACTTACATATCACTGAACAGGTATATTAATAGTCTTTTATTTGTTTAGTCAAGTTCATAACTTACCGATATAAAACATTTCGATCTCCATAAACTTAAACAGCATTGTGCTTTGTCGAAGGTTTAATGAAGCAACAGCAGACTGGTAACCAAGCATGCTAGTACAGCACTAACAGTACACACACACACACACACACACACACACACACACACACACACACACACACACACACACACACACACTCCACTCTCTCTCTCTCTCTCTCTCTCTCACACACACACACACACACACACACTCACACACACACACACACACACACACACACACACACACACACACACACACATACACGCAAAAAGAGCCTTAAGTATGACAGATCTTTTCTTACTGCACATCAGTTGATAAAACACACACCGGAGATTTACCACAGACAAATAGAGACAGATTTTTTGAAGGAACTTAGGTTTTGGCTCTGCCCTCCTAATCCTGACTGCATTTAACTGTGTGATAGATGAAGCATGTTATGTCTGCAAATGACCGATAAGTTATTTAAGTATATTGTAATGTGTGCTTGATCGTGTGTATTTTTTTTATACCCAGTTGTTGTTAACAGCTTGAGTTCTGAAATTCTGTGTGTTGAAGTGCGGGCTTAAACTGTGCTGATACCTACTCTTTGTATTCTGTTGGTTAGTGTCTATATCGACACGAAATTCATATGAAATCAGTAAATAGGTGGGGCTACATGCCACTGTGTCCACGTGTCACTGTGTCTGCCTACTCTTGTGTCCAAACATCATGTGACCTTCAACGGGGCCATCGCTCATAATACCCAAAAAGGAGTATGATGCCTCAAATTGGGTCATGATGGCACAAACTACGCCATTGTACCCCAAGTCGATAACGATGACAAAATGTGCGTTACATCAGATGCGAAAATTTGCCCGCGGAATACGTGAGACAAATACAGGTACAGACGCATATACATACGAGGACCATAAATACTTACACAATACATACACACTGCAGTATGGGTCTCCGTGACCCAATTTGACCCATCATATCCCGTTTAGGGAATCATGGACACAAATGCATGACCTCATGCACGGAACTCTTAATAATCATTTGTGTGTTGATTTACTGTTACAAACTTGTCTACCTGTCTGCTGTGCTGTGTAAGGAGTCTCCCTAAAATAACAGTCCTCACAGCTCACTATACAAAGAAAGAATGTGACCAGTACATAAACAGTCATGAAAAAGAAAAAGAAAGGATACACGTCGCGACGAAGAAACAATAATTCAAGAAGTAAGCGTCTGAGAAAATGAACCAAAAGGATATTCACAACAATCATGAAACTATAATTAAAGAACCAAGTTTCAAACGACACAATTTTACTTCCAGAATTTTGTGCTAACCACAGTCTTGATGTTCTGGAAGGCCACAGTGCTCCAGACCTGTGTACATGCAAACTAATGCCAACAGCTCACATTCTGGGTTTTCTGCAATGTCCCACCAGCCTATTCTTATCTTTCATTAATTTAAAATGGTTATGTTTGAAATCTAGCAAATAATCGACATTATTCAACCTTTGTAAACTCTCTCTTTCTCTCTCTCTCTCTCTCTCTCTCTCTCTCTCTCTCTCTCTCTCTCTCTCTCTCTCTCTTCATTCTCATCGATACATGGGGGCTTTGTTTGATTATTTTCCAATTTAACCAAGCGATTTGGCTGAGAGTTAATGCTAGTTATTTTCTTTGATGGTTAAACATTTGATCAGATGAGCGAATGATGATTTAATGTCTAACTGATGTACTGTTGTTCGAACTAATAGATGTAATGTAAATCATGATTCTGATAATACGATTAACTATCTGCGATGCAATACACAGTGTAGAGATCTTTAGACTCCTTAGCGTAGTTGCGGTGATAATTGTGCAGTGTATATTCTTTTTTATATGTTTTTGTGTGTATATATACAAGTATATGTATTGTACTAGAATATATAATTATGTGTGTGGTTGTATGAAATACGTATGGATCCCATCCCCCATTCCATCCACGTGTTTGTATCGTGGCCTAAGGCCGATGTACATTAAACAATTCTGAGTTCTGAGTTCTGAGTTCTGAGCTCTCTCTCTCTCTCTCTCTCTCTCTCTCTCTCTCTCTCTCCCTCTCTCTCTCCCTCGCTCCCTCCACTGAGACACCTATAATGCATTGACAGTGACTCACGTCTGACGTATGCGCTGAAGCGACAGAAACCGACGTTGTCCTGTTCATCTTTTTCCATGAATACAACTCGGTATGCTCCAAACGTCAGCAGTGTACCTGGTAGAATAAACACAGCTGGTTGAAGCACTGCATACATCTTCTAGCTCAGTACCGGTTGGATGACAAATTAAAATGTAACATTAGAACTATTTCATCTTCAGTCGAAGACTTAACATGTACTGTTGTGGGTGAAAAAAAAAGTCATATCATTTTTACACACTTATCTCATACAATTTTGTTTTGTTGTTCACAAAACAGACAATATATAACTGATGTTTCAGTTAGCGTAAAAAGACGTTTTACGAGGATCAGCCAAGAAAAAGTGAAAGAGTACGTCTATGCAAATGTTTGCAAAAATGATCATCAGTACCTTTTCTACATTCTTTGGACGTGATATCACTTTATAATACGACCAACTCCCAACTGTTAGGAAGGTTTTGCAATGCAGTTTCAGGTTCCGTTTCAGTTTCAGTTGCTCAAGATGACGTCTCCGTGCTCGGAATGAATTCCATATGCACTAACTTCACAGATGCCATGTGATGGTGATCATGGCACATGCCTTAAGTTTGCACATAGACCCATGAGCTGGCCAGGTCCTGAGATCCTCCCTAGCCTAAAATGGCTGGGCTGGACCTGGTTGGTGCATGTTATATGGCAATGGCTATATCTGGGGGTTTGTCATCTCCCTACCTTGCCATTCGGTTTTGCAATGTCCCTTGGTAGGCAAGCAGGGCTGTCATATTTTATCTACCTCCATTTCCAGGTCATCTAAATCACACAAACTTACACAACAATAATAATTACAATATTTATATAGCGCAAAATCTTGATAAAAATCAAATCTAAGCGCTGAACAGACACACACGCATGCACGTACACACATGCACGCACACACACAAACACACACACACACACACACACACACACACACACACACTCCCGTCTAATATCACTTATAGTGAAAAGACGTTTAATCAAGCAACACACAACACACATGGCTATAAATGGGGAGAAAGAATAAAAGCAATGGAAAATTATAGAGAGCATATTATATACAATTATATATTACGATGTGATTCCCCTCCGAGTGGAGACAGGCTGCAGAGGGGGTTGAGTGAGGTCAGGATTTTATGCAGAGGAGAAAAGGTGAGTTTTGAGAGCGGACCTGAAGGAGACAAAAGTAGGTTGCTGACGGTCTGAGAGAGGAAGTTTGTTCCAGGAGAGTGGACGAGAAACAGAGAAGGCTCGTGGACCATAGGTATTGAGCTTAGTGCGTGGAAAGCGAAAAGTCAGAGGATCGGAGGCAGAGCGGAGGGTACGTGAGGGAAGATAGATCTCAAGTAGGCTTGACAGGTAATCGGGGGCTGCGTTATTGAGGCTTTAGTAGCACAACAGAAGAGTTGTTACAAGTTGAGGAACAGACTTAAGTCTAGGGGGGCTTATATCTGGAGAATAGGCCGGACGTGGCATAGTGTCCTGCTGATCTGACGTCATAAGTGATCTTATCCTCTCTGCTATACGGCAAGATGCATTGTCATGTAAACATCAATGGCAAATCCCTTCAACAGTGTTTTGTATTTCTCTGATCGCAAGTGTTAGCAATTTCACCAGAAATATTATGTGACAGTCTCTATTAACAGTTTGTTATACTAGGCACGTATTGGAATGACTGTACCAAACCTGAAACTAAAACAAATAATGTCACAATGTTCGGCACGTAATTTCTTAAATAGATCACGAAATAAGTGGACCACGCGAAGCGACAATTTCTTTTTAAAGTAATGAAGACATTCTTGAAATTTTTCGATGATCCTTATAGCGCTGCCATGCGAATGAAAAGACGAAAGTTATATAAAAATTCTACGTAAAAGTACAAAATAAGCATAACAATAGCATGATCACTGAAGTACTCATGCACTGATTCTTTTTTTCTATTTAAAAAGAAGAGGATAGACATGTTTTTATCAACTTTGTTAGCAATGGGTTTTTTTAACTTTTTTTGTGGACCTCAGTTTCATGCAAGTACATGGATCATCCTTTGTTTCTTTTTTATTAGTGCTTCACACGCCCTTCGTCAATGGTCCTTTTTTTTTAAAGATGTTTAGACATACATTGATGAAATACTATTCATAATCTGACGTGTGTTGTTTGTCTATAAATGAACAGTTGACATCTATCGTTAGTCTCTTTTTACCATTCGTAATCTACTGTCTGTATGTTACCAATGTTTTCTTGAACAGTCAAGACACATTACAGTATTAATACAGGACATAAAAAAGTTAGGCCTGGAGGCTTTTCCATAAACTGGTGGTCCTACGAGAGTGAGGTATTTGAAACCTAAACTTCTCTCTGGGCCACCTCTCCTCCCCAGCAATGTTCAAAATGTGCTGTACCTTTCAGAGAGTCAGGTACCTATGAAAGGGTGAGTGGAACAGAGCGTTTTGTGGTCAGACCATGGCACAGACATGGGTCATAGGCTGGGTGAAATGAGATGTAAATCTGACCACAAGCGACATTTTCTCGATTGCACGAAATTCTGCCTGTGAACCGCAACCGAGTGATTACCAGTCGTGACAAGTAACTTTCAGTTTGGGCTGTTGTTGAGGAAGTTAGGACTTTGCCACACAGGAAGTTTCAAGGGGAAACTACCTTCTGAACTTCCTGTAAATCTAACGAACTTGCTGCATTCCAAATCAACGGATATTACGTAGTCAGAAATGTGAAAATATGAATTCGGTGATAGACCAGCACTTTAGAGGATGAGGTTTCTGACACATCTAAACTATAATCTATGGATTCGTACCTTACTCAAGACTACAAACAATTGTGTTAAATGCCAACAATGTTTTCCTTTTATACACGCGGAATGAACATGAAATACACCAAACAAAATTATCGTTACATTTCCACCAAGCCTGAAAATAGACAAAACAGTAACAATGAAAACATGATCAAAGAACTTACTGTCAAGATTTGAAATGGTTTGTGGATCAAAGAAAGCACTTGCGAGAGAAGAGCCGATCTGCACAAGTCTTTCTGTGTCATCAAATGTTCCATTGTATGGACAGAATGGCAAGACTGGAGATTCTTTATCTGATGACGAAAACAAAAACACAGAAAACATTCATTATTCACCAGACAATCGTTTGGAATTCAACATGAACAACAAATGCTAAAACGACAGATAAAATATTTCAACAGACTTTCTAAATAACATTAGGGTGACATAGTGATACTGGGTATAGCATAACTACTTTTCAGTGCCATTACTTGAAAAGTGTATGCAGTCAATACACACACACACATATACAAACGCGCGCGCACACACACACACACACATACATAATACACATACACACATACATATACATACATTATACATACATACACGCATACACACACGTACACACGCGCACACACACACATACACACACACACACACACACAGACAAAGTATTGGGTTTTGAATATCATCATCGATTATGTGCCCTGCTGCATGGCGTTGGCGATCATGGCACTCCATACTAATCTATCCCTTGTCGCTGCTAGTATATCTCCCACCCTCTCTGTCATCAGCCACCATCCAACATTTTCTCCCTGGGTCTGTCTGGTGTTCTGTTTCCCTCCAGCTTTCCTGTTGTGGCCAGGCGCTCCAATTTGTCTCGCCTCATAAAATGTCCTGTAAATGTTGCTCTTCATTTTCTGATCCTCTTTGGTGGTAATGATCTTCTTGCATACACATGTAAAGCAAACCCGTGCCATCCCCCCCCCCCCCCTCACCATTGCAATAATACAACAATAACCCTTTGAGTCGCGCACCCTATCCACCAGCATCTTGCACTATCAACCATGCCAACCAAGCAAAACTTAACCCTTTGACTCCCTCACCCTATGCAACAGCTTTCTGTAGGAAGCTGTTGGATAGAGTAAGAGAGGCAAAGAGAGAAGATTTCGAAGTTGGTGGATAGGGTGCGCGACTCAAAGGGTTAATAACACAACAATAACAACAGAAGTAGCGATAATACACATATTTTTTGTTAACAAAAATTACAGACAAGGAATCAATTAAAAGAAGCAGAAAGTACAAGGAAGAGTTACAAACAAACAAGGGAGGGTAGAGACATGCCAACGTACCACTGTAATGAAGAGAGAGAGAGAGAGAGAGAGAGAGAGAGAAGAGAGAGGGAAAGAAAGAGAGAGAGAGAGAAAGACGAGAGAAAGACAGAGAGAGAAAGAGAGAGAAAGACAGAGAGAGCGAGACAGAGAGAGAGAGCGAGACAGAGAGAGAGAGAGAAAGAGAGAGAGAAAGAAAGAGAGAGAGAGACAGAGAGAGAGAAAGAAAGAGAAAGAGAGATAGAGAGAGACAGAGAGAGAAAGAGTGAGAGAAAGAAAAAGAGAGAGAGGGAAAGAAAGAAAGAGAGAGAGATAGAGAGGGAGATAAAGAAAGAAAGAGAGAGAGAAAAGAGACAGAGAGAGAAAGAGAGAGAGAAAGAGAAAGAAAGAAAGAAATAAAGAGAGAAAGAGAAAGAGAGTTGTTATGTAAACTACAATATAAATAATAGACTGCACTTTGCACCCGCAATAAAGGAGTGCAGAGAGAGAGAGAGAGAGAGATGATGAGAGATAGATAGATAGATAGATAGATGATAGATAGATATATAGATAGATAGATATATAGATATATAGACAGATAGATAGAAGATAGATAGATAGATAGATGGGATAGATGGATAGATGGATAGAGAGAGAGAGAGATAGAGAGATAGGTAGAGAGATAGATAGAGAAATAGAGAGATAGAGATATAGAGAGATAGATAGAGAGAGATATAGAGAGACAGAGACAGAGAGTGATAGAAACAGACAGACAGACAGACGACAGACAGAGACAGCCAGCCAGCCAGCCAGCCAGCGAGACAGACAAACAGTCAGAGACACAGACAGACAGATAGTCAGAGGCACAGACAGACAGACTTATAGACAGTCAAAGACACCGACAGACAGACAGACAGACAGAGACAGAGAGACACACACAGACAGACAAACAGTCAGAGACACAGACAGACAGTCAGAGGCACAGACAGACAGTCAGAGGCACAGACAGAAGACAGACAGAGGCACAGACAGACACTCAAAGACACAGATAGACAAACAGACAGACAGACAGTCGAAGACACAGACAGACAGACAGACAGACAGTCAGGTGTTACCTGGACTGGATCCGTTACAAGCATTGCCGGAACGACCGTCATCACAAACGGCGATATCTGCCATTACGATGCTTGGAGAGACAATTCGAGCCCACAGATTGTTAAAGAGACGGTAGCCAGTCCACCGGGCCACTAGTTTATCAACCTCTTTAGGAACAGTGGAATTGGAGTACATGGAAAGTATGTCATTGTAGGTTAGCGTACTCTGCCACACCAACAGCTGGGAGACGTACCCGGAGAATTTTGCCCCAATGTAGATGAAGATTGGTCTGAAAACGATGGCACCTTCTGTTAGTTCTTCCAAATTATTCGTGGCTATTTGCGCTACACAATAATAAAGAAGAAAACAAAAACAACAACAACAACAAAATGAAAACAGATTTATTACTGCAGATGTGTTTAGGTTGACAATCACGCCTGAAATGAAATACTGTTCATCTTTGTTCATGTACTGAATGAATTAGCCTCCTGCACATTTATCGCTGTTGTGCATCTGCTCAGGATGTTTTTCTCTGTTTGTTTGTGTGCACTATTCATAGTCAAAAACAAATAAAAATGAAGTCAGACGAAAAGAAAAAAAAAACAAATACACACACACACACATTTTAAAATATCAAGGACATTAAAATAAGAAAGTCAAAGGCAAAACAAAACAAAACAAAACAATAAATCGAAACAATCTGTAAAAGAGTACAACGCATTAGTATATAGGGTCTCAAAGGACATTAAAGTATCAATACACTCTATATTACTACCAGCTTTCTCTGTCTAATGACTGCATGCCAGCTTAGTTATGCATGTTTAGTATAGTGCTGGTCTACTAGCAGCCGCTCAGTTTCAACCTCTGGGCACATGCCTTACTTCATTGACTCCCGCACCCTATCCACAAGCTGCAGGAAGCTGGTAGAAAGGGTGAGGGAATCAAAGGGTTCGGTTTTTGCTTTGCTAGCATGGTTGACAATGCAGGATGGTGGTAGACAGGGTGTGGGAGTCAAAGGGTTAAATGGGATAGCACTGCTACTACGTACCAATGAACATGGGTCAAGGAATGTCGGCTCTAAACACTGCGCATATGGAAAGAACTCTCCAACAAGTAGAATATCAAACAGCACTAAGTGACAGACACAAAAGACAGACACTGAAAATACAAGCATCTCTACCTTGCCTGTGGCTGACACACTGAAAATACAAGCATCTCTACCTTGCCTATGGCTGACATACTGAAAATACAAGCATCTCTACCTTGCCTGTGGCTGACATACTGAAAATACAAGCATCTCTACCTTGCTTGTGACTGACATACTGAAAATACAAGCATCTGTACCTTGCTTGTGACCGGCACGCTGAAAATATAAGCATCTCTACCTTGCCTGTGACTGACACACTGAAAATACAAGCATCTCTACCTTGCCTGTGGCTGACACACTGAAAATACAAGCATCTCTACCTTGCCTGTGGCTGACATACTGAAAATACATGTACAAGCATCTCTGCCTTGCCTGTGGCTGACATGATAAAACTTCAGGCATCTGTACCTTGCCTGTGGCTGACACACTGAAAATACAAGCATCTGTACCTTGCCTGGGGCTGACATACTGAAAATACAAGCATCTCTACCTTGCCTGGGGCTGACACACTGAAAATACAAGCATCTGTACTTCGCTTGTGGCTGACACACTGAAAATACAAGCATCTGTACTTCGCTTGTGGCTGACACACTGGAAAAACAAACATCTGTACCTTGCCTGTGGCTGACACAATAAAAATACAAACATCTGTACCTTGCCTGTAGCTGACACAATAAAAATACAAACATCTGTACCTTGCCTGTAGCTGACACAATAAAAATACAAACATCTGTACCTTGCCTGTAGCTGAAACACTGGAAATACAAACATATGTGCCTTGCCTGTGGCTGACACAATAAAAATACAAGCATCTGTACCTTGCCTGTAGCTGACGAACTGGAAATACAAACATCTGTGCCTTGCCTGTAGCTGACACAATAAAAATACAAGCATCTGTACCTTGCCTGTGGCTGACACAATAAAAATACAAACATTTGTGCCTTGCCTGTGGCTGACACAATAAAAATACAAGCATCTGTACCTTGCCTGTGGCTGACACAATAAAATACAAACATTGTGCCTTGCCTGTGGCTGACACAATAAAAATACAAGCATCTGTACCTTGCTTGTAGCTGACACACTGGAAATACAAACATCTGTGCCTTGCCTGTGTGACACAATAAAAATACAAGCATCTGTACCTTGCTTGTAGCTGACACACTGGAAATACAACATCTGTGCCTTGCCTGTGGTAGACACAATAAAAAATACAAGCATCTGTACCTTGCTTGTAGCTGACACATTAAAACTACATGCATCTGTTACTT
>CM060306.1:42961982-42969482 GCA_030674185.1 Monoplex corrugatus
TTAGAGAAAAAAAACCAACAACAAGAAGACAATAAACATACTTGCATGAAACTAAATCAATAAATCAATAAACATGAGGACATGAAACACACTTTCTCATCATCATCATCATCATCATGTGCCCTGCCGCATAGAATTGGCGATCATGGCCCTCCATACGAATCTATCCCTTATCGCTGCAAGAAATAGGAAGTGTACTGTGTGCGCTTGAAAAGCAGAGGAAACAAACGAGACAGTCTTGATGGAGGCAGACACAAGAAGATCATTGCTAAAGAAGATTAGGAAAAGACAGGCAACATTTATGGGCCATTTTATGAGGAAAGGGGAATTAAAGCACCTGGTCACAACAGGAAAGCTGGAGGGAAAGAGAGCACCAGGTAGACAGGGAGAAGATATTGGACGGACTTGCAGAGTGGCTGAAGACAGAGAGGGTGGAAGAGGTGCTTGAGGCAACAAGTGATAGAAACAGATGGAAGGCAATGATCACCAAGGCCATGTAGCAAGACACTTGATGATGATGATGATGACTGTATGCGCTGCTTTCATGGCGACCTGAGTTTCAGTGGGTCTGAGATACGTTGGAGAGGAGAAAATGAGCGAGGTAATTAAACTGAAGCGGCACAGAGAGAAGGCCAGCACAATTAAAAAGGCGATAAGCAGTTCAAAAACAATGATATGAATAAATCAAGTCTTGATTATGAAAACAAAATAAATAAATAAATAAATAAATAAATAAATAAAGATAAATAAGACCTACTCAGAAACTATTTGGCATCTGAAAGAAAATGCAAGATTGATCTTGGCCGCTGACAGAAACAGCAAGACTGACCTTGGCATCTGACAGAAAGAGAGAGACTGATCCCCTTTGATCTCCCCTTAAAATCACAAATACTTATAGACAGTGACATTAAGGTTGACTTATTACCTTTACAACTGGATCCACTTTTCAACTGGTTCGCACCACAGAGACAGATGACCTCATCATCTTCCACAACGCATGAAGACTCGCCAGGGCAGTTAGCAGTCGGACAAGGGTCTGCCTTTGTTGTGCAGTTTTCTCCACTATAACCATCTGTCACAACCCACACATATCTGGTGTATACTGTGAAAGCCGTCGTAATTTTTGTTGTCATTGTTATTTTGGTAAAAGCCCAGCCGATTGCGTAGAGCCATGTCAGGGCTATAACCGTTTCAAAACATACACAATATTTCAAAAGGCAAAAACAGGAAAAAGAAAATTAAGTACACATATCAGTGCATTCGCGCACATAATCTAATTAGATGCCCCTGGCGTTGACCACTCCGTTCAATTTATCACACAGGGGATTTATAAAAAAAAAACCCTTAATATAAATTTAAACATAACTAAGGACACTAAAGCATATATAAAAACAAGCCTGAATTGCCTAAAACTGTTTCCACATATTTCATTTCCCTAGAGCCAAAATGCACTTAATTCATGTACATAATCATCAATCCTAAGAATAAGTATGTAAGACTTTATCGAACACATACAGGTGAGTGGGCCAGCAAGGCAGAATCTGATAGGAAGAAATGACAGAAAACAAAGGAACAAGGCAGAAACAAAGAGAGTGACAGAAAAGAGGAAATTCTCAGCACAGAATTTCCAGAAGGTGGAGATATTATTTATACTGAAAGAGCCCCCGACATCCCCACGGGAGGAGCCATCCTAATTAACCAGGGGGGAAAGCATGATACTGTTTTTATTCGTACGTTTATAGATCCTGTAACTTCAATGCCTACGACTACAAAAGTAAATGAAAATGTTTGTTAAATAAAAGCTTTTGTTTCTTAATTTTCATATGTCTCGTGTGCATACATGCCGATGCAAAAATGTTGATCGTTCCCAATATGTATCCCAGATTTGTTATTTAGTCCCACTGCTCAGGATGTTTAAAAAGCGGTGTTGTTTTCTGTGGATGATGTGCCGTAATCACATTGAATACGTCAAGCATATCGTAATAAATCAGCCCTGTACTTGTTGACTGTTATGTTATATTTATATACTTTTCATTACACAAAGAAAAGAGACAAGAACAATTAGCTTACCCGCACACTTGCAAGTATACCCAATAGCATGAGTCACACATGTGCCGCCATTTGCGCAAGGAGTGTCAATGCAAATGTCCTCAATCCGGTTACAGGAACCACCAGTGTAATCTGCCCCACAAACACATTTCAATTACATGTACTATCTATGAATTTAATCTTCTTTTCACAAAATCTTGTTAGTTCCCTTACTTACCAATGCCTGTGTTTCCTTATTGTGTCCCGGCTCTAAAGTATGCAAATATCCGCACATCATATTTTTTTGTCTTCCCCATAACTCTTGAGAGTCAAGTAGGAATTATCTCCCATGTTGTAGAACTCAAATCTAACACAGTTTGCGCTACCCATTCAGCTTGCATAGAAGCAGATACAAAGCACAATAACCGTAAGCTTTTTGAGGAGTGTTCTGAGCTTACGGTTTTTGTGCTTTGTATCTGCTTGTATGCTAGCTGAATGGGTAGCGCAAACTGTGTTAGATTTGAGAAGTTATACAACATGGGAGATAATTCCTACGTGACTCTCAAGAGTTATGTTCTTTGATTAACATTCCTATGCTGTCGACGAGTTTGGAACTGAGACGGAATAAATCTGTGAGGAGCATTTTGTTTCCATGCTATCTGACTGTCCAATGAGCACTGCTCTTTGTCAATGGTGTTCATGTGTGCAAACATTCAAAGGCATGTTCCCACAAAAACTTCGACTTGAGTGTGAGGTCACACATTTTCCAACCGCAATTTGTACAGCAAACCTTGAAATCGGGAATTATACAACATTTACACCAAAAACAATTTTTTCAACATGAAAACTTTTCGGATTTCCAGATTAGTTACGTGAAGTAATCACTACCGACATACATATGCACAGTCTTCATGGAGCCCAATTACTACTTAACTATGTGATTTAAATTACCATGATGCTGTGACTTATGCAAATGTACACAATCTTGAACATCTGAAACTATCTTGATAACATAACTGATGTACATGTATACAAGTATGAAGAAAAATTCATACTGACATAGATTGCGTACATGTATGAAACCTGTTACTGTAAATTGATCTTCAGTGTATATGTTCACATTTTTGTATCAACACTATTTTACACCAATGACAATGATACAACTATACAGCTAACGTCAATATCGATTTCTAGTTGACAAGAAATATGCTCTGAAACTCAGATATTATCATGGGTTTGTGCAGTTTCCAATATTTGGCATTTAAGACTATGTGTTTGTATTGTTTTTCCTGGTCTACAGTAGGGTTTTGTTTGATCCTTTCTTTAAAATAGTCAGCGATCCAGCTTACTTGACAGACAGACAGAAAATAGTTCTCTCCTCGAAAGAAAGAAATGCAACTAGCATTCATGCACATAGAGATGTAGAACAAATGAAGGCTTCCGTTGTTGTGATAATCTAGGCTTCCGTTGTTGTGATAATCTATCTCAAAAGTGATTCTAAAATGCAACTATTTAGAAATCAATGCGTTTGTTGTAAAAATCTGTCTCGTAAATGTATCTGGAATGTAATTATTTACAAACGAATACTTCTGTTGTTTTAGTAATCTATGTTATTTGTAGAGTAAGTTTTGAACTATTTACAAATGAACTCTTCTGTTTTTGTATATTCCCTCTCTTTGAAAGAATAAATCATGGAAAGAACTATTTACAAATGAAATCTTCTGTTGTTGTACCGATTTATTTCAAAAATAGATTAGTACTAGAGTACAACTATTTACAAATCAATGCTTCATTTTTTAAAAGTAATCTGTGTCAGTAGTCAAATAAATCTAGAATGTAATGAATGGATGCTTATGCTGTAATAATCATCCAGTAAAAGTAAATGAAATTAAGCTTTTTATACACCCCACTGTAGTCAGGTACATATAACCTACACCAAATACAAATCACCATCATCATCATCATCATCATCATCATCATCATCATCATCATCATCATCATCATCATCATCATCATGTGCCTTGCCGCATGGCGTTAGCGATCATGGCTCTCTATGCGAATTTACCCTTGTCGCAGAAAGTACATCTCCCATCCTCTCTGTCCTCAGCCACTCTGCAAGTCCATCCAATATTTTCTCCCTGGGTCTACCTTGTGTTCTCTTTTCCTCCAGCTTTCCTGTTGTAACCAGATGCTCAAATTCCCCTTTCGTCATAAAATAAAATGACCTATAAATGTTGCTTGTCTTTTCCTAATCTTCTTTATCAATGATCTTCTTGTGTCTGCCTCCTTCAAGACTGTCTCGTTTGTTTTCTTTGCTGTCCATGGAACTCAAACAATTTCTATACTATCGCCCACCCTGTGAAAATGTAAGCAAATGATCCACTTCCTAATATACAAATTACACATACGCAACTAACACCATACAATACAATATCGACTAAGATGGCCTCTCACTGGTTGACGAGAAAGAGACGTTTTCCGTCGCATTTTTGAAACCGACACGAAATATGGGATAGGTTTAGGTTTTAAAACTTAATCCCAGCCCAGTACATCTATCCAAAATCTTATATATATTTTTTTTAATGCCGTCTGTCTTAAGAGCTGTTGATGGACTTTGCACCCTTTCATCTCAAGCAATCGATACATTCAGCTCCTTTTTACACCCTGCCGTAACCACTTCAACACACACACACACACACACTCACACTCACACACACACACCACACACACACACACACACACACACACACACACACACACACACACACACACACACACTCATTCCAAGAATACTCACTCTGCGGGCATTCACAGACAGCAGTACCGCCACTTTTCTCACAAGGACTGACATCAGCACATGGGTGGAGGATGTCACACAGTTCACTTGCTTCCTGGCAGGTCTCACCGAACGTTCCACTTTCACAGCTGGTAATGGAGATGTTCATTACATTTGTAACTGTCAGTTCATGTTATTGCAAAATGTTTTGTATACACTTTTCAACTATCCTTTTGCAAAACAGCATTCTGAAGGAAAATCCACACAAACAAGAAATCCACTCAAACAGAAAAGAAAAGAAAAGACACACACACACACACACACACACACACACACACACACACACACACACACACACACACACACACGCACACGCACACATACACTCACACACACACGCACACACATACACACACAACCACACACACACACACATACACACACAACCACACACACACACACACACACACACACACACACACACACACACACACACACACACACACACACACACACACACACACAAACACACACACAGGCGGTAGAGGATTGTGGTAATAGCGATGGTGATGGCTTATAACTGTAAATAAGTAATTGTTCAAAACTATTTCGTACTCGTTGTATACACTTACATGTTTAAGTGAGTTTTTAAGAAAGAATGAGAAAACCTCTACGTTAAAATGATCTACACAGTGAAATATCTGACTCAAAGTCTTGTTTCCATCAGTCATCGTGATGAAGTCATCAGTGAAAGGAAAAAATGACTGGAAGGTTGGAGTTCGAACCCGTATCATTTCATGTCACTGTGGTCTTTTTGGTCTCAGCTCACTACCACCCACATCTGAACATATTATGGGTTCATGACAAGACTGAGACCACACAGCTGAATTTCCTCCACATCACCGATATGTCAAGGGGGAGCTACTCAAAAGTTTTTTTTATCATAGACCGCTCGTATCTGTATCTGTCGACCTGGCTGCTTCAGGAACATTGTGAGATGATATGTAGAGTACAGCTCTGTTAATCAAGCAGCGTTAATAGAAATGAGAACCATGTAACGTTGGCATCATCATCATCATTAGCAGCAGCAGCAACAGCAGGAACAACAGCAGCAGCATCTCCGTTTTTCACGCACTATCTTAGCACTGTGAAAAACTGACCTAGATCCTGTGGCACTGCATGCCTCGTTCTGGTTGTGACCTAAGTGTCGGCGTTGTTTGGAAGTGTGTTGGAGACTCAAAATGAGTACAAGGGGACAATGACACAGACACTTGTTCCAAAACAAGTGCGACTGCCCGCGTTCAAACAAACAGGAACCAGAAAAAACATTAAAATAGAATCAGAACGCGTTTTTAATACAGCAAGACAAGACAGGCGCAAATTTTCGGCCAAAAGGCCTTTGTCAAGCGTGAATGTAAGATCACAAACAAACACCAAATACAAAATTATGAAAAAAGACTGAAACTTCCCTGCTGCTTCGCTTCGTTTTGTGGCAGAAGAGGACATTGCGATTTCATTTAGTTTTCTTCTCCCACAGGACGAAGCGATGCAGCAGGGAAGTTTCAGTCTTTTTCTCATAATTTTGTATTTGGTGTTTGTTTGTGATCTTACATTCACGCTTGACAAAGGGCAGTTGGCCGAAAATTTGCGCCTGTCTTGTCTTGTTGTATTAAATACGCGTACAGACATTTGTTTTAAACTCACCTGCAGAAGGAGTTGTCTTGCAGACTATAACAGACCCCATTGTTTTTGCAGGGATCAGGAGTGCAGAAGTCGGTTAAATTTTCACAGTTGCTTCCTGTCCATCCATCCACACAAGTACAGTTGTACTGGCCAGGTGTTGCACTCTCACTACATGTGCCGTTGTGTTGACACGGAAATGACTGGCACTCACTGATGGGTGTCTGAATAGCAGCAAAGAACACTATCAATACAAGCACACTGTGCAAGTTGACTTTTTGAAAAAAAAAAGTAAACTCACTATCAACCAGCCAAACAGTCAACAAAACATTTCTTATCTTCCAGACTAACAACTGTCTCTCTCTCTCTCTCTGTTTCTCTGTCTCTCTGTCTCTTTCTCGCTCTCTCGCTCTCTTTCTCTCTATCTCCTCCTCCTCTTCCTCTCTCAGTCTGTCTGTCTGTCTGTCTCAACACACACACACACACACACACACACACACACACACACACACACACACACACACACACACACACACGCACTTACAGCTTAAAGCTTAATAGATCCTTTAACCCCAGTAGGAGTATGGAAGATGACACCAAATAAACAAAGCTGGATAAAATCAATACATAACAGTCAAATACAAAGAAGCAATCATGAAAATTGTCTTTGACTGGAACATCAAGTGGTCACAACCTTTCCAAATATGACATAGTTTACTAATTCCATTAGATTATTTCTTCCTTCAGATATGGTGTTAGACACTGAAAACATGAATTCAACTGAAAGACAGTTTTGAGAAACACGCTTTTCTTTTTGGTGTTCTTTAAATTTAGGATAATTGAAAAAACAAAACAAAACAAAACAAAACAAAATAAAACTCGTCACCCAAGGCATTGTTATTGCAAAACTTACAGATTCTATTTCTTTTAATCCGTTCTTACCTTCCTCTTAATTCAATATCAAGCTCGTGAAAACCGAATGAAATGTAATCAGTGGAAAAAAATCAACGTCTCTT
>CM060306.1:42974482-42976982 GCA_030674185.1 Monoplex corrugatus
AATTTCAATTAGCAAAATTGGTAGTTCGGCTAATTCCTAACAAAAATTAATATTGCTAATTCCTAGTAAAATGGTACAGCTTCGACACAAAATTAATATTTCAATTAACGAAACTGGTAGTTTGGCTAATTCCTAACAAAATGGTACGGCTTCAACACAAAATTGATAATTTCAATCAGCGAAACTGGTAGTTTGGTTGATTCCTAACAAAAACGGAAGTTTGGCTAATATCTAACAAAACTGGTACTTTGGCTAATTCCTAGCAGATTTCAATCACGTCTTAGTAAAGCATCCGGCAATGAAGTTGACTCTGCTCTTTTAGGTATTCTTGAAGTCAACTTCATATCATAACAACCCAGATGACAAAAGTCTTGAAACAGTATTGAAAGCAATTAGGAAGAAACAAACATCGATGTCGAAAGACACCTTTTCCATTTCTGAATTACACCACTATAAAATCAGTCTACATTCTGAAAGTGATCGTCTTTATCAAGTTTCAGTTGAAAAGCTCACATCGACGTCAGCTCATTCTGTTCACAGGTACATCGTAAATAATCTGTGTTTTTCTTCAGACTGTGTAAAACAAATAGTCCAAGGTATATCGGTACATACTGGTTATTTCCAAGAATTGTTATCAATCAAAATATAAGCATACATATCGTTATAAGAATGATGACTATTTCGTGCTATTTATATATTTTATTTAAACTGAGAACAAGACTGAGGCAGTCGAAATGTGGTTTCTAAGAAGAACGTTGAGAGTTCCATGGATAGCAAAGAAAACAAACGAGACAACAGTCTTGATGGAGGCAGACACAAGAAGATCATTGCTAAGGAAGATTAGGAAAAGACAAGCAACGTTTATAGGCCATTTTATGAGGAAAGGGGAATTACAACACCTGGTCACAACAGGAAAGTTAGAGGGAAAGAGAACACCAGGTAGACCCAGGGAGAAAATATTGGACGGACTTACACGGTGGCTGAGGACAGAGAGGGTGGAAAATGTGCTTGAGGCGACAAGGGATAGATGCATATGGAGGGCATGATCGCCCACGCCATGCGGCAGGGCACATGATGATTATGATGATTTAAACTGATGATGCTCTTATAGTGGAAGGTTTCGACTGAATTGATTTGTGACACCACAGACTTTTTCCGCATGAAATGCTAATTGCTCTACTAGACAAAAAATGTGTCGCCATACTGCAGCGCCAGATTTTCTGTTTTCCTGAGCGTGTGTTTTGTTTGCTTTGTTTTGTTACCTAAGAAAGTGAATTCTTTTTCCTACAGAATTTGCCAAGGACGATTGTTTTGTTGAGGGTGGGCCTTGTTCGAGCACTAAGACCATAAGTGCCTTCTGCAGGTGGACCTCAATTAACTGTTTCATCGGAACATGGCGCCTCTTGTTCTAAAGGAAGGTAGTTAACCAACTGAGGGGGGTAGGGGGGAACCACTCCATTAGTGTTGAAGTAAAGCATGTCAGTCATCATCACACTGTTACCTGTTCACTGTAATGTTACGAAAACGTTAAGATACTGGAACCAGAAAAACACGAAGATAGAATCAGAACGCGTATTTAATACAACCATACAATAGGCCATTTTATGAGGAAAGGGGAATTAGAGCACTTGGTCACAACAAGAAAGGTGGAGGGAAAGAGAACACCAGGAAGACCCAGGGAGAAAATATTGGACGGACTTGCAGGGTGGCTGAGGACGGAGACGGTGGAAGATGTGCTAAGGGCAGAAAGGGACAGGGACAGATACATATGGAGGGCCATGATCACCAACGCCATGTGGCAGGGCACTTGTGATGATGATAGATGATGATGATGATGATGATGATGATGATGAGAGACAAGACAGGCGAAAATGTTCGGCCAACTGGCCCTTGTCAAGCGTAAATGTAAAATCACAGACGAACAAACACCAGATACAAAAAAATAAGAAAAATTAGGAGAAAAAGACTGAAACTTCCCTGCTGCTTCGTCCAGTGGGAGAAAAGGACTACAAAACAACAACAACAACAACAAAACCCACACACAAAAAAACAAACAAACAACAAACTAACAAACAAACAAACAAAAAAACAAATTAATACTGCACAGGAATTATCATATCGATATTCACCTCTCTGCTACAAAAAAAAAAAAAAAAGATCGGTTATACTTTACCTCGGTAGCATGTACTTGCTGTCACTTGGGCACACACAATCTGCTCTGTCAATAAGGTCACGACAAAAAGAACGGTCCTCACATGTGAGATTTGTACAGTTATCTCGAACGTCCACCTCACACTGAGTGCCTTCAAACACTGCAAACAAGATATGCCATTTTAAGAACATCACCGTAAGGATTCCAGACTGCGGAGGTTTTACTTTTCTTTTATCAAAGTAATCAGAACTGCATTTTGTCCTTGTCCTTTTCTTTTTTTTTTTCTTCTTTTCTCTGAATGATAATTACATATGTATATCTTGCAGACGCAGACAGAAGACGTAACTG
>CM060306.1:42979482-42996982 GCA_030674185.1 Monoplex corrugatus
AAATTTCATTTGAAGAATAAAGAATAAAGAGGATCAAGTAAAAGATATTGTGACTGGAAGCGGCGGCTTTGTAAACTATGAGACGTTACAACAAAATGTCAAATAATAAGATCAAACTACTTAAATTCGTATTCTTGTGTACAGGTAATCAAACAGTATGTACAATATAGACACATACAAACAACAATTAGTCTACATGTAAATAATGCGACGAAGAACGCGGTACAAACAGTATAAGCCATTTATAAGGGATCTAAAATGTGCCTAGTATGATAATACCTGGAAAAGTAGAAAAGGAAATTCAAGAAATGTTTAGTGAATTGGGAAAACAAACTAAGCACGCTGGTGATTGGAAAAAATAGTCCTTTAAAAATGATAAGAATACAAACAAACAAAAAACTAGAATAGCTTCAACTAAAAATCTGTTACCGATTGGTAGTTTCAATTATAATTCTACAAAGAATGGGTCTCGCAGATAAGGATGAATGTAATTTTGGTGAATGGGACAAACACTCGTCCACCGTTAAATGTGGCTTTATCAATATTCAGATTATTCCGGAAAAAGACAAACATTCTTAAAGTAGAAATATGGAATTGGTGCTCAGCTGAGTTTAAAAACTGAGCTGGTTCGGGTTCATAATGCTTATAGCCCAGCCGACTACTACAGCCATGTCAGGGCCATGTTGAACTTGTTCTGTTTGAAACTTATAAAAAAAAACAAGTTGTAGATTATGTGTTTGATCCTATTTCCCTATTCGTGAAATGTTTCGTCTACAAGCATAAAACTAACAAAACAAAACCCCATGTACAAGCATTTATTTATTTATTTATTTTCATTCAAATTCAGTTTCAGTTTCAGTTTCTCAATTGTATGATCAAAAAAGCGTCTTCGCAATTAGAATAAATTCCAATGCACTGATGCCACTCATGCCATTTATGGAGAAGATTCAACTTTAAAAACAGACTTGTCTAACCACATCAATATTTTTTTATTTTAGTCATAACACAATATCAACTGAACAACAGAAGAACAAGCGCTGGGACCACAGTCCTCCTGGAAAAACGATGAACGACAAGGGAGGCGTGCAAGTGTTAAGTGTTAGCGTCGTTTACGTTTGAGGCATATCTGACCATTGCTTAAAGGAGTTGTCAGGCGAGTTAGTCACTAATATCATAAGCAACCAGAAAGAAGGACACCTCACAAAAATTGCAGGCCATACCATTGCGTGTACGCGCACGGACACGTACACACGCCAACACGCACACGCACACACACGCACACAAACACACACACACACACACACACACACACACACACACAACACACACACACACACACACAGTCACACACACACACATACATACATACTCACAACACAACAACACACACACACACACACACACACACAACCACAACTCACACCACACACACACACACACACACACTCACACACACACACACACACACACACACACACACACACACACACACACACACACACACACACACACACACATTCTTCAACCGACATGAAATAATCTCTAATTCAAAACAGGGAGACTGAAAAGATCAATTGTTGACTACAGACTGAAATACTTACAATATTGTTGTGAGCATGTTTTTAAGTAAGTCTCAGTGTCTGCATCCTTAGTCCCATTGGTGTACTCTGTAGCAGCATATAGCAGACAAAATTTGTTGCCGTTGTTTAGTGTGGAGAGTATAATGACTGCACAGTCAGTAAAATTTTCAAGGCATAACTGCATGCAGTCATTTAGGTCAGCAACACTAGCCTGGTGAAGAATGGTGTCATCTGAATCGTATTGGACGTCATTTTGCACCATGCTACACGTTTGTTCTGAAACAAACAGGACAGACTTTAAATGCAAGTGTACTTCGTATTGTATGTCACGGAAAAAGAAAGTTTGCGATTCATTTGGTTAGTCTGTCATTTCCTTGAATGTATGCGCACGTGCAGACGCACGTGCTTGCATTCGTGCGTGTGTGGTTGCGTATGTGTTTGTGAGAGCAAGCGTGTGTGAAGATGTTGGTTCAATGACATTAACAATCATCTTTTTCTCACACAGTGTTCCATGCCTTGTACTTTGCTGATGGAGAGTGGCCTAATGGCCCTCCATATGCATCTATCCCTTCTCGCTACCAGTACATCTTCCACCCTCTCCGTTCTCAGTCACCCTGCAAGTCCGTCCAATATTTTCTCGCTGGGTCTACCTGGTGTTATCTTTCCCTCTATCTTTTCTGTTGTGACCAGGTGCTCTAATTCCCTTTCCTCATAAAATGTGTCATAAATGTTGCTTCTTGTTTAGTAATAATGATCTTCTTTTGTCTATTTCCTTCGCTGTCCATTAAACATGAAGCCGATACAAACTGGCACAAATCTACCCCACAGAACGTCTTGGACACCCGGAGGCACTGCTGGCATTGCTCTTGCAGCCAGCGTGGTGAGATATTTGATAGTCCAAGCAATGACTACCTAACGCAAATGCACTGCTTAACTGCTCGTCCGTGCAAAGAGTCTTACTCAGAGGCATACAAAGCTCACAACTCAGAGAAAGAGAGAGACAGAGAGAGACAGAGACAGAGACAGAGAGAGACAGAGACAGAGACAGAGGGAGACAGAGAGAGACAGAGAGAATCTTACGGAATTGACAGGAACACATGAAGTCGGTTGGAGATGTAGAAGTGCAGCTTCCTCCATTGTAACAAGGTGTTGAGTCACAAGCATTCACAGCAACCTCACACGAGCTTCCACTGTAGCCTGCAAGTAAAAACCACATCAGACCAAACAAACTCTGAAACCTCTGAACAAAAATGAATGACAACTGACATTACGCACTAATTTTGATGGCAGATCCTACAGAATATACCTAAAAAGTCAGCTCTGTCTCTCGGCCAAATGCCCTCCATTCAAAGCCCAAAGCTGTCACAGAGGATCGGCCAGTCCTCAGTCTAGTTTACCACCCGTCTGTGCACCTCATAAAAAGGATCATCTTGTCCAACTGGAACATTTTGCGATCCAGTCCCACTACAGGTGAAACCTTTGACAAGCGCCCTTTGATCGTCTGCAAGAGAGACACCAATCTCCGCGACTTGCTGGTGCATTCGAATCTCAGCAAACCATTCAGCCGGCCTCCGGGAATCTCTCCATGCAACAAACCTAAATGCAAGACTTGTCCTTTCTTGTGCTCAGCCACCACAGTCAAAGGCCCCAAATCTCATATGAGAATTACAAAACATTTCAACTGTCAAACTTATAACATTGTCTACTTGATCAGCTGCTCTAAATGTTCCCAATTGTATATTGGTGAAACTGGACGCACCCTTGACACACGTTTCAAAGAACACTTGGCTGATATCCGCCACCAAAGGGATAAAACTATCCCCAATCACTTCAACCAATCAGACCACTCAATCAATGACATCCGAGTGAAAGGTCTGTGGCTTCTACACAATAACAGCACCATAGACAGGAAAGACAGAGAATCCCACCTCATAAATAAACTTGGAACACGCAAACCACATGGTCTTAACGACAAACCATGAGTAACAAAATTCAGACATGCCGTTTCATGTCTCTTCCTGTTCCCACGCCACCAGATTCTTGGCACCGGGCACAATCTACTCCCTTATCTCTTGGCTCTTGCCCTGTGCCTTCTTCAGAACAGGGCTATACCGATATAGCATGGCCACTTCTCAAAATTGCACAACTCATCTCACTTCCCTTTTGACATCACAGTTGCCTCCCCTCTCCCCTTTTCTTACTACTGCTCATGATGATATGGGCATTCCATCTCTTACCCACTGGACGAGGCGGCAGGGAAGTTTTTAGTCCCGTTTTTAATTATCCATTGTTTGGTGTCTGTGATTTGTCTGTGACCGTGCGTTCGCGCATGACAAAGGCTAGTTGGCCGAAAATTTGCGCTTGTTTTGTTTTGTCTTGTTGGAGACGCGCTTACATTGGTTTTCTTGTTCTTCTGGTTTTAGTTAGTTAGGCCGATCTCCCGATCGAGCCTCTGTGACGTACTCCTTCCACTTGCTTCTGTCCAACATAGCTGCCTTGATCTCATTGATGTTTTCGAGGCCAGTGTCCCTTTTGAGAAGATAAATGAAGTCTGTTGTCTTCCTTCCCCTGTTCGCTCTCCCTCCAACATAGTTTGTTATATCTTAATAAAACTGCTCAGGGTTTTCAGCGTTTAGTGTATGATTAATTTCTCTTCCTAACGACAATGCTTAAGAAGAAACAAAATGATAACTTCAGCGATTGCATGAAGTCAAAACCTTTGGATCGTCTGGTCTGTAGTAGCATCACTGAGCACCAGTGGTTTGCTTTCAGCTAGTGATCTTCACCATTTTTCTTCCTTCCATCTTATGTTATTCTAAATGATAAAACAACAGGCAATATTTCAACAGATCCTTCAAGTATAACCATATAAATATGCCACATCACCGCTTAGTATTTTGTGAATTTGACTGCCTTCTCTCCGAATATATTTTCTCAAAGGTAAAGGTCCAGTACAAGTTCTAAACTATCAAATTTCAGGAACCAGAAAAAAAGAATAAGAAGATTCTTTTTCTTACACAGGACGGAGCAGCAGGGAAGTTTCAGTCTTGCTGTCCTAATTTTTGTATCTGGTGTTTGTTTGTTTGTGATCGTACGTTTGACAAAGGCCAGTCAGCCGAAAAGTTGCGCCCGTCTTGTCTTGTTGTATTAAATACGCGTTCTTATTCTTTATTGGTGTTTTTTTCTGGTTCCTGTTTGCTTGAACGCAGGCAATCACATTTGTCGTGGATATCAAATTTCAGTTTCTATTCATTATTTCAAGTCATGGGCTTTCAAAACAAATCACATGTTAAGCCTTTGACTTCTGCACCCTGTCCATTAACTTCAAAAAGTTAAACCCTTTGACTCCCTCAGTCTATCCACAGCTTCCTGCAGGAAAAGTGGTGGATAGGGTAAAGAAATCAGAGGATTAAGTTTCTGCTTTGCTAGCATGGTTCGCAATGCAGGATGCAGGTGGACAGGATGTGCGAGTCAAAAGGTTAATCAATTTGGATGTTTCAAACATTCGTCTTTAATCGAGTCGGATCATTTGACCCTTTGACTCCTGAACCTTATTCAGCAGCTGCAAAATGTGAACCCTTTGACTCATGAGTCTATCCGGCTGATTCCTTCAGGAAGCTGGTGGACAGAATGAGGGACTCAAAGGAGTAAATATTTGCTTTGCTAGCATGGTTGACAATGCAGGATGCTGGTGGACAGAGTGCTGGAATCAAAGGGTTAAACATCAAACGATCAATTCGACCTTTTCGTCAATGTACAACCTCTTCAATAAACCACATCAGACATCAGTTAGACACGTAACCAGTCGTCCTCATCTCACTTAGAAACAGAATGTCAAAACCAAATTAGAGAGTTTTTTTTGTACGCCTATAACATCGACAAGGTGGAGTTAAAGTCCCACGGCACGTCTGCTGTGATGCAATACATTATAAACAACAAAATATTCGATACCTTCTTGATCAAAATGAAACGACGGCTAAACGCATTATCTACCACGATGATCTCGTCTTTTTCTTCTTTCTCCATTTCAAGCACAGCTAGACATAACTTCATGCTTTACAAAATTTTTGAGAGATATTCTGTTCACGAAATATGTCACAGACAATTAGGTTAATCTTGCACAAAGAAACAAACCATTTGTATGCGTAATTATTCCAACAACTACATGCAAACAGATCTTGCATAGGTGCATGACAGCGAGATATTTTAATGAAGTCATAAAAGCATGCTAGATTCAACATTCGTTTCTGCGGAAGGAAAAACATGTTTACATGCACACCAAAAAGAAATCTCTCACCATCGGGACAGACGCAGAAGTTTCTATGGAAATCGACCGTTGGAATGCCCCCTTCTCGCATGTAATCATGTTGGAAACTGGATCTGGATGAAAAAAAAGATTTAATACACACACACACACACACACACACACACACACACACACACACACACACACACACACACACACACACACACACACACACACATACACACACACACACACACACACGAACACACATACACACGAACACATATATGTATATATAAATGTGTGTATATATACATATATTATGTATTATGTACACATACGTATATATATATATATATATATATATATATATATATATATGCCATATATATATGTATATATATATATATATATATATATATATATACAATATATATATACATATATATGTGTGTGTATGTATAATGTGTGTGCATGTAAAGGTATCCAACTGTGTTTGCAACCCTTCTGCTCTTTCAGACAGTTAAAAAAAATATAATCAAGAAATAAAAAAAGGAAGATTTCTAGAAAATATGAAGAAAACGTAGTCCCATGTTTACTAGTATGAATAATTTCTAAAGCCAAATCGTTTAATAAAATGAACACAAATCAGGGCTGCCTACATCACCCTGCTTAATACCCCATGTGTGCACAATTTAAAGCCAGTTCCTTTAGCTTTTACAATAGTCTCGTTGGACGTTTCTTAACTTGTAAAAAAAAATATCACTTACCTTGAAATACTTCTTAATCTTAAACATAGCCGCACAAAACAACTTAGCGTATTGTTAGTCGCAGCAAATCAATCAAACTAACAAAAATGAAATAAAGATATTTTTATATATCTCATTTCGAGTCTTCAAAACTGTCGACGAAAATTCATTCCAATCTGATTTATCACAAACCAATTTCAGTACCCAAATAGTCTATCATGTTCTTAACATATACTCTACAAAATCATAAATGCCTACAATGTTCCACTTCACCGCCCTGGCTGACCAAAACTATACCTGAAGCTATGTCTCAAGGAAACATTAAAATTCAACAAAATGCATAAGCATTACGAAAAGGCCAGAAGCAAAATCAACGCATATTTCATTTGATTCAGGACTTAAATGCTCGAGTGCGGTCATTTTGTAAGGATGAATAGTATCGCTTTCCTATATTCATACTGCACAGAGAAGAAAGAGCTGTATGGCATATTCCTACAACAAAAGGAAATCTGCAAGCAAAACACAAGTATTCGTCCTGGAGAGGAAGTCGCCTTCGGATACAGATCTTCATCTATAAATGGGTGTGCCTGCGCATGTGTGTGTGTGTGTGTGTGTGTGTGCGCGCGTGTGTGTGTGTGTATGAGTGTGTGTGTTTGTGTGTATGTGTCTGTCTGTGTGTGTATGTATGTCTGTGTTTGTGTGTGCGTATGTGTATGTGTTTGTGTGTCTGTGTGTGTCTGTGTGTCTGTGTGTGTCTGTGTGTGTCATTGTCTGTGTGTCTGTGTCTGTGTTTGTCTGTGTCTGTGTTTGTCTGTGTCTGTGTACGTGTGTGCGTATGTGTATGTCTATGTGTTTGTGTTTCTGTGTGTGTACATATATGTGTATGTGTGTATGTGTGTGTGTGTGTGTGTGTGTGTGTTTGTGTGTGCCTCTGTGTGTGTGTGTGTGTGTGTGTGTGTGTGTGTGTGCACGCGCGCGCGCGCGTGCGCGTGGATGCATGTGCGATAGAACAATGCGTGTTTGGTTTGCCTTTGCATGTTTGCATGTTTTGAATGGTTGCATGCTTTCTTTCTTCTTTCTTAACGTATACGAGAACAACAAAACTAGATGTTTTCTATTACTGGTGCGCTTACCCAATCAATGTATAGATAGATAGATAGATAGATAGATAGATAGATAGATAGATAGATATGTATGTGTAACAACCATAACATTGGTACTGACCACAATCATTGCTGGTAGTGGTTTGAGTTGCGCTTGTGGTTTCACTCATACTACAGGCTGCGCAGGCCACATTGTCTACATTTGACTTATAGTAGCCAAGAGGACAGACTGCACACGCTGTGTTGTTGACAGGGTACTGGCCAGCTGGACACTGGGCTGTTTCAATTGACAACAAAAAACAAAACAAGTCAGTGAGCGAATGAATATAATAATAAAGCATCTTCATCAAGCTACACTTCATTAGTCTGCTGATAAACTGTTCTACAAATCACACACTATACTATGTTACACTGGGCTTGTTGGAACACTTGCTGTTTTGATTAGCAACGAAAATACATAAATAAATAGATAACTAGATAAATAGATAACTAAGTAACCAACTAAGTAACTAAGAAACTAAGTAACTAAGTAACTAACTAATTAACTAACTTATTAATTTACTAACTAGCTAACTAACTAACAAACCACCTACCTACCTACCTACCTAACTAACTAACAAACTAACTAACTAACTAACTAACTAACTAACTAACCAACTAACTGACTGACTAACACACAAACGAACGAACTAACGAACGAACAAACTGACTAAATGAATGAATAAATGAATAAACAAAGAAACAAACAAATAAAATAGATAAATAAACAAATAACAAATAACAAAGAAACAAGGAAACGAATGAATGAATGAATCAATGAATCAATCAATCAATCGATAAAAAAGTAAACAAATAAATAAACAAACAAACAAATAAACAAACGATACATGAATAGATTTAATAAACAAACAAACAAAATAATCAATCAATCAACCAATCAATCAATCCACCAATCAATCAATCAACCAATCAATCAATAAGTGAAAAGATAGATAAGTAAACAAATAAATAAATAAACAAACAAACAAACAATACATGAATAGATAAATGAACAAACAAACAAATCAATCAATCATCAATTGATCAATCAATCAATCAATCATCAATTAATCAATCGATCATCAATTAATCAATCAATCAATCGATCGATCGAACAAATAACCAACCAATCAACTAACCAACCAACCAACCAACCAACTAACCAACCAACCAACCAACCGACCGACCGACCGACCGACCGACCGACCGACCAATCAATCAATCAATCAATCAATCAGTGAATCAATCAATCAATAAACAAATGAATAAGTGGATAAATAAATAAAATGAATAAGCGAATAAATTAACAAGCATTAGCAAACAAACAAATGAATAAATAAGTAAATAAATAAACAAATATATGTACAAATGAATAGACAAAAATATAAATAACAAATAAATAAATGAATAGATAAATAAATAAACATACAAATAGATAAATAAATAATAAATAATAAATAATAAATAAATAAATGAACAGATAAACAAACAGACAAACAAATAATAAATATTAAATAAATAAATATGAAGTAAGCAAATGAACATAACAAGATATCTACGTCGCTCTACATTTGATCAGTCTACACATCACTACACTACATAACATGTAGCACAACAAACCATGCCACACTGAAGCTTGTAATTGTCGGGAGAACAATCTGCCCCACTATACAGATGACAGCATACCGACCGGCTGTTCCCTATCCACCTACTGCTAAAACGTAACCTTTGACTCCCTCCTACCCTATCCTACAGGAAGCTGGTGGATAGGGTGAGGGAATCAAAGGGTTAAGGTTCTGCTTTAGTAGCATGGTTGATAATACAGGATGCTGGTGGCCAGGATGCGGGAGTCAAAGAGTTAATCAAAGAGGTACAGCAGAAAAAAAACAAAAACACTATATACTTCACACATCACATGTCTCTATTCTGCACGTCACTACACTGTAGCACGTAACATTACAGTACAATACACAACAAAATAATACCTTAAAGTACACACATTACAGTACATAATATAACAATACATAACGTTACGGTACATAACATAACAGCACACAACATAACAGTATGCAACATAACGGTACATAACATCACAGTACATCGCATAACAATACACAGCATAACGGTACACAGCATAACAGTGCATAACATTACAGTACACAATATCACAGCACATAGCACTACGTAACACAATAGCACACAAGATTACAGTACATAACATCACAGTACATAGCATAACAGCGCATAACATTACAGTGCACAATATCACAGTGCATGACATTACAGTACATAAGATAACAATGCATAACATTACAGTACATAACATTACAGTATAAAGATAGCAATGCATAACATTACAGTACATTACATAAACAGTACACAACATTATACATTACAGTACATAACAACATTACATAGCATTACAGTGCATAACATTAAAGTACATAACATTACAGTACATACCATCATGGTGCATAACATTACAGTACGTAACATTACAGTAGCTATCTTACATATTAAAAGTCTCCTTTGGCTTCAGTAACACTCAGTATCCCATTTGTTGTAGGTGGATTCCTGATGGATACACTTTAGTGTTACCGGACAGGGAGTACAAAATTTTGAAATAAAAACACTCTACAAACACCAAACTGTAAGTGTTCGATGTGTTGATTTCTTATTCAGATCAGCACAGTCTACTCGAAACTATTTGATAGTCTCAGTCATCTTTACAGAAAGGATTATTTATAGTTTCATCAAGAGGTATTTCTTGTTTTAATGTATGTAATGTATGAAGGTTATCTTGCATGAGGGGATTTCATGTTTTTTCCTGATCACCATGACTTCAGTCTTCTTGCTGTTTAGTTCCAACCCCTTACCTTTGCTTTCTATTTCTAGTATATTCACAAGGTTTTGTATGTCCCTATCATTTTCTGAATTAGCACGGTGTCATCTGTGTATCGAATGTTGTTTACCATTTTTTCCTCCAACCTTTAATCCAGGGTCTTCATCTAGGTTTCTCATGATGTTTTTGCTGTAAAGTGAAAACAGATCGGGTGACAAAACACAACCCTGTCTGACTCCTCTTTTGATATTTTGGAAACAGCTCATATTTCGTTTTTGATCCTCATTGCAGCTGTTTGTTCCCAATACATATTTCTGATTATTCGTATATCTTGTCCATCAATATTGAGTCTTTCTAGTCGGTTGATCAATTCTTCATGTCTTACCCAATCGAAAGTCTTAGTATAATCAACAAAGCATAAACATAAATCCTTATTCATCTCGATTGACCTCTCTGTGATAGTTCTAATGATGTCTATGGCATTAATAGTTCCTTTCCCTTCGATAAATCCACACTGTTCTTCTGCTATTTCTCTTTTGATTCTAATCCTTGTCCTCATCATGATTATTCTTAATATGATTTTTGTTACATGACTCATCAAGCTGACTGTGCGATGGAGTTCGCATTCTATAGCCCCTGTCTTCTTTGGAAGTGCAATGAAAATTCATTTTGACATATCTTTGGGGATTTTTCCAGTGACATAAATCCCATTTAGGACTGTCCTTTTTTTCCAATACCAAATTCCTCCAGGGCTTCAATCATCGCTGTAGTAATGCTGTCTGGTCCCAGGACTTTTCCTGGTTTCATCTTTTTCAGTGCTGCTCTAACTTCATCTTTCATCATGGGTAGTCTTTCAGCGTTCTTTCTTATGTGTTCGTCGTCTCTGTCATCTTCAAAAAGGTTTTTACTGTACTCTCCCCATCTATCTAATATTTTGTCTTTTTCCATGATAAGCGTATCATCTTTCGATTTTAAGCAACCATTTGATGTGCATGTATTTTTCCTGTGGACAATTTCTTCAATTCTTCTGTTCATATACCCTGAGGATCCGTTTTGTGTCGGTCTTGTATTTCTTTGCATTTTGTTTTCAGCCAAGCTTCCTTAGCTTCATTGCACCTATTCCTGATTTCTTTGTTTATCTCCCTGTATATCTCCTCGTTTCTCTTTGCCTTCCTCCGTTCCTCCATCAAGCGTAGGTTGATAAGTTTAAATATCTAGAAACGATCATTTCACCAGACGGCAGATACACATCAGAAATGGCCAGCAGAATCGGCCGAGCCAAAACAGCATTCAAGAAGATGACAAGCATTCTTCCCAACAAATGCCTATCAATTACATCTAGAAGAGAATTCTTGAATGTTATCTGGAACCGACAATGTTTTATGGTTGTGAGGCGTGAACAGTCATCAAGCAAAGCCAGAACAAGATTGAGGCAGCCGAGACGTGGTTTCTAAGAAGAATGTTGAGAGTCTCATGGACAGCAAAGAAAAGAAATGAGACAGTTTTGATGGAGGCAGACACAAGAAGATCATCCATAAGGAAGATTAGGAAAAGACAGGCAACATTTATGGGCCATTTTATGAGGAAAGGGGAATTAAAGCATCTGGTCACAACAGGAAAGCTGGAGGAAAGAGAGCACCAGGTAGACCCAGGGAGAAGATACTAGACGGAATTGCAGAGTGGCTGAAGATAAAGAGGGTGGAAGAGGTACTTGAGGAACAAGGGATAGAAACAGATGGAAGGCCATGATCGCCAACGCCACGTGGCAAGACAATTGATGATAAATGTACGAAAGAATACAAGATACCACTTCAGCTCATTATGCTATCAACATCTTCAATGAACATTTACATTATGTTAAAGTGATAATTGTGACACAGATAACGAGAGGAAGAGATATCTACAAATACGACTCGTAGAATTAATTTTTCCCATAATAATATGTTAATGGTGATGGCCAAGATCACAGAAAAGTCATTTTTCTCTTGTTGATTTTTCCCCTCTTCTTTTCTTCTCCACACAACTCATTTTTATGTAAAACATAAGCAGCAGGATTTGCAGAGATACAATTTTTTTTTGTCATCACATATTTTTGTGTTTATCAAGCCCAAGCAAATGCAAATTGCCAAATTAAGATGTATATATGTAGTCTCCTTAGACGCAGTTATAGCTTGCTTACCCAGTGTTTCAGTTTCAGTTTCAATTTCTCAAGATGACGTCTCCGTGCTCGGAATGAATTCCATATGCATTAATGTCACAGGTGCTATGTGATGGAGAAAATCCAGAATGATCACGACACAAGCATTAAGCCTGCACGTAAACCCATGAGCTGACCAGGTCGTGAGGTCCTACCTAGATAGTTCTATAACCATAGGGTCGTAGGGGAATGAGGTGGCAGAGACCTCAACTTTTTCTGGGGCCAGTACCACGAGGGCAGCGCCCATCCCCACTACCTCGCTTAAAGTGCATATTCGTATTAACTTTTTTTTAAACCAAGACTTCAGAAAGGCAAGAAGGCTAATTGGAACCTGGGAAATCAACATATCTCTCCAATGCTTTATACCAACGCAGCCGGGCAATGCCCCGCTCTTCACGATTTTCTACTGCCGTGGGATCTTTAGCGTGCCCAGCAAGAAGGCACACGGGTCCTACTCGTTTTTCGTCCCCTTCCGAAGGACTAGACGTTCAGTTCGAAATTCCCGTCAAACTGAGGAGAAAAGACGAGGCCTAAGCGGGGAGCGAACCCTGGAACCGCGAGTTTAGTTTTTGTTAGACGAATGTCTGAACCATACGAGGCCTAAGCGGGGAGCGAACCCTGGAACCGCGAGTTTAGTTTTTGTTAGACGAATGTCTGAACCATTCTTCCACTCTTCGAAAGACAGTTGTTTATATAATTTAAATATGTTTGGTTCTAAATCCAATGAAAACGAACGTATACCCGACTTATGACAACACTGACGCCAATCTTGCTGGGAAACACAATCAGTCGTTCACACAATCTTTTGGCCTAAACTTAGCTTTTAGAATTCAAGTCAAAAGAGAAGGTCTGGAACCTGAAACAGAGACCGATCGCTTGAAAATACTCACGACAACCCGACAGCTCCATGACAGATCAAATGTGACCTCCCACCACGAAATCAGTCTTAACTAGCATTTGGGGCATTTTAAGATATACATATCACTGGAAACTGTACATTCTGCTGATTACTTTGGTACTTGAATAAAGCTTGTTCTCAAAAAAAATGTAGAAGTGATGTATGTTTAAAGTCATTAAGTTGTATGACAGCCATTTTGAGAAAACGGCCTCTAAATTTTTTGTGTGCTCTCTACACATTTTCTTTGAATTTCTTTACTTTGTGGCTTTGACCCAGTTTGTTTCTAATTTCAGCTGTCATTACCTTAAAGGTACACCAAAGAGCTTTCCGTCAGTATATTACATGTGCGGGTACTGCACAGGTTACGGTTTATAATAAGAGACAAAAATATGTACTTTTGGTAGGAAATTGCGTTCTTTCTGCTGCGATCAGTGCATTAAAATACCATTTTAAATTGATTTATAATATTTTTTCAAGAAAAACATTTCTGTGGGGATAGATTATAGTCTACAGAAATCAACTTTGAGAAAAAGTCAAAACACCCCAGACAGACCCTCAGTCACCTTTTCAGCTCCTAGTGCTGTTCGACTGACTGCAAGTTAAGACCGATTTCGTGGTGGGAGGTCACAAATGGAAATTTATTTAAAAGGTCACGTTTGTTGAAAAAGCTATTCTATAGATCAACTAAATGTTGTGTGCATAACTCCACCATTCCTACGTTATAAGGTGGCCTTCATCGATTGTGTGCGTATGCCTGGTGCGTGAGAGCGCTTTGATTTGAACTGTCAAGATTTGGCACCGTAGAGATACTGTGATTATTGTTATTGTTGTTATCATTATTATTGTTATTATTATTGTTATTATTATTATCATTATTATTATTATTATTATTATTATTATTATCATCATCATCATCATCATCATTGTTGTTGTTGTTGTTATCATCATTATCATCATCAGCAGCAGCAGCATCATTCCTACAGCTGGCGATACTGGATGAATGGACATTTTAGTCCATTTGTTTCAGATCAGGACCGCATTCTGTGAGACGCATAAGGATTACCGATCACAGTAAGCACATTTCTTTCGGTAAAAAGCATTACCTTTACATTGACCCTGGCTTGTGGCCCCTTCAACTCCAAACGTAGTGGTACCATTGTTACAGGCAGTGCAGAGTGCAGTGTAGGTTGTGTCAAGATAAGAATCCATTGGACAAGCAAGACACTTGGCTGGCATGGGTGAAAACGTCTGGTTGTTGCTGAACCCATGTGGGCAGGATGCTACGACAGATTTCATCACAAAACCACAATACTCAGAACTTTCATTAAGCTTTTAAAAAAGCAGCAGATGGACAGAAAATGTTACGGATGCTTTGGTGTCTTTATATGCGAAACATACAGTATGTGAATACCTAGTTGGTGTCTTTATATGCCAAACATACAGTATGCAAATACACAGTTGGTGTCTTTATATGCCAAACATACAGTATGTAAATACACAGTTGGTGTCTTTATATGCCAAACATACAGTATGCAAATACACAGTTGGTGTCTTTATATGCCAAATATACAGTATGTAAATACACAGTTGGTGTCTTTATATGCCAAACATACAGTATGCAATACACAGTTGGTGTCTTTATATGCCAAACACACAGTATGCAAATACACAGTTGGTGTCTTTATATGCCAAACATACAGTATGTAAATACACAGTTGGTGTCTTTATATGCCAAACATACAGTATGTAAATACACAGTTGGTGTCTTTATATGCCAAACATATAGTGTGCAAATACATAGTTGGTGTCTTTATATGCGAAACATACAGTATGCAAATACATAGTTGGTGTCTTTATATGCCAAACATACAGTATGTAAATACACAGTTGGTGTCTTTATATGCCAAACATACAGTATGCAAATACGTAGTTGGTGTCTTTATATGCCAAACATACAGTATGCAAATATATAGATTGCAGCTATGGGATCCCAAACTTTCTTGCTGTCTAGTGTATTCAATACTTACTAGACTGCTGTGCGATATATTATGCTGATCTGAAATTGTGTTTTTTTTCCGGTTAAATTATTTTACAGTTAATTTTCCTTTAAGCTGTTAGCACATTCTGACAGCACATGACACGCTTACCATTATAATTATTATTATTATCATTATTATTATCATATCATTATTGTTGTTGTTGTTGTTGTTGTTGTTATCATCATCATTATAGTAGTAGTAGTAGTAGTATAGTTGTTGTTATTATTATTACTATCATTATTGTTATCGTCGTCGTCGTCATCATCATCATCATCATCATTACTATTATCATCATCATCATCATCATTATTATTACTATTAATATTATCATCATCATCATCATCATCATCATCATTATAATAATTGTTATTATCATTATCATCATCGTCAAGATTTGTTGTTGTTGTTGTTGTTACTGGTTTTGTTACCAAAATCATCAAAATCATCGTCGTCGTCGTCATCATCATCATCATCATCATCATCATCATCATCATCATCATCACTGTTGTTATTGCTGTTGCTGTTTTATTCATATTAAAATTTTCATTGAGCAGTTTTATGCATACGAAATGTTCTTACAGCTAAAACTTACCGACACACTGGTCTGAAGAGAGTCTGGGTTTGGTAGAATGGGAAGCACCATTTTCACAATCTTTGCACTCAAGTTGTCCAGGTTGGTCTTGATATTTACCATCCGCGCACTCGGCGCAATGAGTGCCGTTAAAGTAGCTGCCAGGTTCGCATTGTACTATGGACAAACAATAGATTCTGTGGCAGTGTTCTTGTCAACAATCCAGTACTGCTATTTCATACAACAGTTTATATTACTCTGTCTGTCTGTCTGTCTGTCTGTCTGTCTGTCTGTCTCTCTCTCTCTCTCACACACACACACACATACAAACAAACACACACACACACACACACACACACACACACACACACACACACACACACACACACACACACACACAACCAAAAACAAAACAAAAAAAACGTACACAAGTGAAAACAAAAGTGCTACATATTAAAATCAAAAACACTGAAAACAACCAAGACATCTTGATTAATGAAGTTCATTTAGAAAATGTTGAAGATTTCAAATATCTTGGTTCGTAAAAACTGACGATCAAACCTGTTCTAAAGACATCAAAATAAGAATTGGAATGGCAAAACAAAACAAAAAATGGTCGAGCTCATCAATACCTGGAAAGATAGAAGCATGACGAATGGCCTGAAAATTAAAATTTTTAAAAAGTTTGATCTGGCCAATTATGATTTATGGCTACGAAGCCTGGACTCTCAGAAAAGCTGATTGTACATAAATTGAGGCAGCAGAGATGCAGTTTTATCGGAGACTACGACGTGTCAAATGGACAGATAGAAAAACTCAATGAAAATGTCCTGGAAGAACTTAGAAACGGAGACAAAAATGAAGAAAGGCAAACCTCCACTCTCAAATATCGAGAACGTAACCAAAATCAGTGCTCTAAACATTCAAGAAGTTGACCACGAAAGTAAAGACAGAGCCATTTGGAGGAGAGTAGCAGTGTCACAGAGTGCAGCGGCCAACACTGAACCCGGTGACGCCGACAGGTGAGACAGGTGAGACCTTCCTCAAACATAACAACGACACATCGATTCGAGCTATTCTGGTCACGGTTTCACCTACCGTACAACTGTTGTGGAAATGTTCATAATACACATCTGTAATGTACGTGTGTGTGTGTGCCTTAAGCATCTCTTCCACCCTCTCTGTCTTCAGACACTCTGCAAGTCCGTCCAATATCTTCTCCCTGGGTCTACCTGG
>CM060306.1:42999482-43011982 GCA_030674185.1 Monoplex corrugatus
AACCGACCAAACAACCAACCAGCCAACCAACCAACCAACCAACCAACCGACATCCAACCAACCAACCAAGCAACCAAGCAAGCAAGCAACCAACCAACCGACCAACCAACCAGCCAAACAAACTAACCAACCGACCAACCAACCAACCAACCAACATCTAAGCAACCAACCAACCAACTAACCGACATCCATCCAACCAACCAACCAACCAACCAACCAAATGACGAAACAGAGAAGTGCGATGAAGTCATTGACGATAAATGACTAAACACAGAAAAAGAAAATAAACAGTTAAATAAACGAAGAAAGCAGGAAAGGAGATCGCCAGTCGGAATACAATATGAGGACTATATCACCTACCGCACTTCTCTGTGCCACTGATGGTGGTCAGTACATATCCAGACAGGCATGAGTTCCCATCCTTGATGACGGTTCGATATCCTGGGGTTAAATTCCCGGTATTATCTAAACAACTGATAGGGTCAGGAAACACATTAAACAAGGCATCGGAAATGTTCAGATTGAGCTCAAATTTTACATATTGAGTATCGGAGTTGCCCCACATCCTCTGGATCGGTGGTAACGGCAAGGATGATTCTGGCCTTCATCTGGAGGAAAAACAAAGTAATGAACCAGTTTGATAAATGTAGGTACAGGCACAGACACAGACCAGGTTAATCATACCACGTTAATTACACTACTGACTCCCTCCCCAAAATACAGGACGACTGTGAATGTGCTTCAGCATTCTACATGTACATTTCCTACATTTTATGCTATATCGCATACACTTCACATATTACATGCATGTCATATTGCAGGAAGGATGTTTCCTGGGAGAAAGAGAGGGAGACAGAGTGAAGATGTGTGGCTTGCTCTTACCGAGTGCGTGCGTGTGTGTGTGTGTGTGTGTGTGTGATGAAATTCTTTAAAGCCTTTATGGTTTGAATTTTGATGTCACCTTCGTAAACCAATCAAAGCGCAGAGTGAGTGGCGGCTCAGCCAATCCACACTAGCAGTTTCGCGTGCTCTGAACGTGCTCTGGGTCTTGAGTGTTATGTTTTCACACACACACACACACACACACACACACACACACACACAATGAGAGAGAGGGGGAGGAGAGAGAGAGAGGGGGAGGAGAGAGAGAAAGAGAGACAGAGACAGGGAGGGAGGGAGAGAGACAGACAGACAGACAGACAGAGACAGTGACAGAGGGAAGAGAGAGAGAGAGAGAGAGAGAGATGGAGAGAGACAGACAGACAGACAGAGACAGAGAGTGGGGGAAGCAGAGAGAGAAAGAGAGAGAAAGAGAGAGAGACACACACAGAGAGATAGAGACAAAGCCAGAGACAGAGACAGAGACAAAGGGAGGGAGAGACAGAGACAGAGACGGAAACAGAGACAGAGACACAGACACAGACAAAAGGAGGGAGACGGAGAGAGAAACAGAAAGAGAGAGAGACACACACACACAAGCACACACAGACAGACAGAGAAACAGACAGAGAGACGGAGACAGAGACAGAGAGACAGAAACATAGACAGAGACAGACAAAGCGAGGTTTCTCACTCAATTTATGTTATAAATAAAGGCAAACCTGATGTCTAAGCTAGATAGCAGGCTGTGTGATGAACGTTATAACAGATTTTGTTATATGCAGTTTCAATTTTATTTATGTCATGTAATCAGAGCGATTATTTGCATTAGATGATCAATGATACTGGACAGACATGTATCAAAATGAATACACACCGCGTCGCAGTCAGACCGGACACAGACACAGACACGCACACAGACACACGACACAGACACCCACACACAGACAACACAGACAGATACAGACACCACACACACAACAACACACACAAACAACACACACACACACACACACACACATACAAACACGTACACACGCTCACACACACAAACACACACACACACACACACACAACACACACACACACACACACCAAACACTTACACACGCCCACACACAGACACACACACACACACACAAACACACACACACACAAACACTTACACACGCCCACACACAGACACACACACACAAAACACACACACATACACGCTACGATATAATGTGGCTCACCGTCTGTATTTTTAACTGTGTTAAAGTCCACAGAAACGACGTTAAATTTCATTGCCTGAGAAGAACCATTTTGACAGGGCAGAAAGTAATGTTTTGTTGAGGAATATGCGTCTTTAATGTCTCGCTCAGGGTATTTTCACAATTTGTAATCAGAAGTTGGTGAATGCATAATCCACTTCCACTTCGAAGATATACTGTGCATCCCCAGTACCTGTGACCAACAGAAAATGCAGAGTCATGACACGTTCCTCGTTTCTTCTTCTTTTTCTTCTTTTTAATGCTTTTCTTGATTCATTCTAACATAAATAGTTGACACGCAAAGCCAGAACAAGATTGAGGCAGCCGAAATGTGGTTTCTAAGAATAATGTTGAGAGTGCCATGGACAGCAAAGAAAACAAACGAGACAGTGTTGATGGAGGCAGACACAAGAAGATCATTGGTAAGGAACATTAGGACAGGAAAAGCAACGTTTATTGGCCATTTTATAAGGAAAGGGGAATTAGAGCACCTGGTCACAATAGGAAAGTTAGAGGGAAAGAGAACACCAGGTAGACCCAGGAGAGAAAATATTGGACGGACTTGCAGAATGGCTGAAGACAGAGAGGGTTGAAGATGTGCTTGTGGCGACAAGGGATAGCTGCACATGGAGGGCCATGATCGCCAATACCATGCGGCAGGGCACATGATGATGATGATTCTAGCATATCAAGCACAATCCATTTTTTTTTCTTTTTATCCCTTCTAAGATATCAAGTCATCATCATCATGTACTCTGCCGCATGGTGTTGGCGATCATGGCCCTCCATATGTACCTATCCCTTGTTGCCGCAAGCGCATCTTTAACTCTCTATGTCCTCAGCCACTATGCAAGTCCGTCCAATGTTTTTTCCCTGGGTCCACCTGTGTTTTCTTTCCCTCCGACTTTCTTGTCATGACCAGGTGCTGTAATTCCCCTTTCTTCATAAAATGGCTTCTAAATGTTGCCTTTCTTTTCCTAATCTTCCTTAGCAATAATCTACTTGTGTCTGCCTCCATCAAGACTGTCTCGTTTGTTTTCTTTGCTGTCCATGGCACTCTCAACATTCTTCTGAGAAACCACATCTTGGCTGCCTCAATCTTGTTCTGGCTTTGCTTGTTGACCGTCCACACCTTACAACCGTGTAACAATATCGGTTCTATATATTATTCAAGAACTGTCTTCCTGATGTTAATTGAAAAGCATTTGTTGGTAAGAATACTTTTCATATTCTTGAATGCTGTTTTGGCTTGGCCGATTCTGCTGGCTATTTCTGATGTGCATTAAGTGCAATCCATTTTTTATGATCTTGTTTTGTTCAGAGGTGCCGCCATGGTTCCTGGGCACGAAGGCTAAATGAAAATGTGCTCTATCCCACCAAAACGTTCTAGATGTCATGTCTGACTGGTTCATTTTAACAGAACACGCATGGGAAAAAAGTCTGTGTAATTGTTTGTACGTACACAAGCTTAGGTTTACCATAGAGCACAGTTTATGTCCATCTACAAGCTTAGGTTTACCCTAGAGTACAGTTTATATCCATCTACAAGCTTAGGTTTACCCTAGAGTACAGTTTGTATACATCTACAAGCTTAGGTTTACCATAGAGCACAGTTTATATCCCTGTACAAGCTTAGGTTTACCATAGAGCACAGTTTATATCCCTGTACAAGCTTAGGTTTACCATAGAGCACAGTTTATATACATCTACAAGCTTAGGTTTACCATAGAGCACAGTTTATATCCATCTACAAGCTTAGGTTTACCCTAGAGTACAGTTTATATCCCTGTGCAAGCTTAGGTTTACCCTAGAGCACAGTTTATATACATCTACAAGCTTAGGTTTACCCTAGAGCACAGTTAATACCCATTAATAGTTCCCTGTTTATGTTTGTTGCTTTGTTTGTTTCGGTTTTTTGTTTTTGTTTTATTTGTTTTCTTGTTGTTGTTTTGTTTTGTTTTTTACCCTTCTCACCACAACGGATTTACTTTGTGAAATTCGGGCAGCTTCTTCCAGGAAGTGTTCGTTTCCAGAGTGCATCGCCACCTTTTGTGTGTGTGTGTGTGTGTGTGTGTGTGTGTGTGTGTGTGTGTGTGTGTGTGTGTGTGTGTGTGTGTGTGTGTGTGTGTGTGTGTGTGTGAGTGTGTGTGTGTGTGTATGTGACTATTTCTAATTCCATGTTCATGTGGATTTTCCTGTTATGATACTGCCAAAGACAACCCTCGTTTCCGCAATTTCTTTTACGTGAGATCAATGCATGCTCCAGTTGGGTCCTCAGTTTATTGTTTCATATGAAAGACTAGCACCCAGAACACTCAAGCGAGAGATGAGGGAAGAGGCATATTTATCACTCTTCGTCCGGGAATCAAACCGGGTCGTTTTCACTCCTTACGTGAGCAGTTTATCTACTAGACCGCCACGCCATGTTCTATGCTACTACTCGTTTCATGCTGGGATAACAAATTGCAAAAATACGTGCTTCCAACAATTTCAGCCTTTTTTTCCCCCCATAAACATACATGATTACTCTGAGTGAGTAACTTCCGTAGACGTCCCATTTTCGTATCATGTTGTTTTTGTCAGTTACAGTGGGGTCAAGTATGTCATAATCACTGCTGCTGGTATTTGAAAACTTCGCCTTTTTTTAAGATTCTGCTGCAGTCTTTTTTTTGGACATTCAGAGCATTGGGCAGAAATCGCACTGCGTCAACACCGAGTGATGGCCATCGCAATGTTTTGTTTCCCCTGGCCCGTACCAGTTCTGGGTTGACTGTTAAATGCCAGCCGACGTGAACGGCCGAAGCCGCCACCTAGCTGAGACGGTCCACGGGAAAGTTGAACCGGCGATCCGAACTCGGCCCCAGCACCTCCCCCCTCGAAGAGAGAGGGGGAGGCCTCGCCCAGCCCGAAGCCCGCTCCGAAACTCGCTTCACACTCCAGCCCGACTGACCCAGTCCTCAGAGCCAATCCTTATCCCGAAGTTACGGATCTAATTTGCCGACCTACCTTACTTACATCGTTCTATCGACTAGAGGCTGTGCAACTGCTGTTGAGGATTTGTGTGTGTGTGTGTGTGTGTGTGTGTGTGTGTGTGTGTGTGTGTGTGTGTGTGTGTGTGTGTGTGTGTGTGTGTGTGTGTGTGTGTGTGTGTGTGTGTGTGTGTGTGTGTGTGTTTTCTGGATGTTTGGGGCGTAAACTAATGCTTGATGTTGCTTTGATCCGTATGGTTTCAAAGATCTTTGAAAGATTCTTTCTATCTTTGTGTAATGTTGTTTTTCTCAAACATACGGTTTCCATCTCTGTTATTGATGACTGTGGTAAAGTTAAAAGGTCAAACTCTGAGTCACGTCGCATGCATACTCGTTTACAATGTAGAACACCAATATTGAGAGTTTGTCTAGCTCTTCATACGTCTTCCAAAATGCATTCTTTTGCAGCTTCACCACTGACATCACCAAAGGCATTTATATCCTCATCATTTGCCACTCTTGTAATGTTGTCTGAGAATTTCTCGAAGAATTTATCTGCTTCTAGATTCCATATGAGAGTAGGCCTATGTGTCATTGTTCTGTGCATTTAATCTGGAGATATTTTGTGGTCTTCTCCTCCCTAAATTTGATCATGATTATTCTCTCAGATATGACGTTGATGTCTAGCAGATTATTTTGCCACTTACTGGTGTAGGATACTTCCTACATGATGAACGCCTTGCTGGTCCAAATTCACGCCTTTCCATATCAGAACAAACTTGGCATGAATTTCTGTTATTTCGCTGTCCCTTCTTCTACAATCGTATATTTCCATGACTCGTATTTTACGTTGTTGCAAGACTTTTATTATCCCTAGGTTTTATTCCTTCAGACTGCAAATATTCCAGGTGCCAGTTTCGCTTGATCCAATTATTTCGCCTTTCAGTGCCCAATCCGATTTATTTTTGGATTCGCTGTAGTCTCAAGCGCCAATGTAATGTAAATGTCATTCAAAGAACGACAACAATTCCTTTAGAAAAAGTAAGCTTATACATCTATGTAACTGCAGTCTGATGCGCCAACGAAATCAAGTTATAATGTTCCTAACACAAGGTTCAGTCGTTCTTTAAGGGATGTTTATATCGATAATACTCCCCCCCCCCCCTTATAGATAGCACGACAGTTAAATGATAAATGATAGCTAAATGCGCAGTTGACACGTGACACAACAGCGCACACCTGAAAAAAAACTAATTATCTCCCCTGTGTGTTTGTACAAATGGACTCGCTTGTAAAACTCCCCGACTGACGAGAATGTATTAACTGGTTGTCATCGTCTTGGTTTCAGTTTCAGTTTCTATTTTTCAAGATGACGTCTCCGCGCTCGGAATGAATTCCATATGCATTAACGTCACAGGTGCCATGTGATGGAGAAAATCTAGAATGATCACGACACAAGTCTTAAGCCTGCACATAAACCCACGAACTGGCTAGTTCCTGAGGTCCTACCTAGGTAGTTCTATAACCCTGGGGTTGTAGGGGAGTGAGGTGGCAGAGACCTCAACTTTTCCCTGGGTTAGCACCACAAGGGCGGCGCCCATTCCCTCTCCCTCAATCTAAATTCATATTCATATTCACACTTTTTTACGTTCAGAAAGGTAAGAAGGCTAACTGGTCTTCAAGGGGTGGGACCTGGGAAATCAACCTATCTCTCTAATGTTTTATACCTAGGTAGCCGGGCTATTCCCTGCTCTTCACGATTTTCAACTGCTGTGGGATCTTTAACGTGTGCTGCAAGAAGGCACACGGGTCCGACTTGTTTTTCGTCCCCTTCCGAAGGACCAGACGTTCAGTTCGATTTTTTCCGGTCAAACTGAGGTGAAAAGTAGAGACCTATACAGGGAGCGAACCCTGGAACCTCGAGTTTAGCTATTGGCAAGTGAACGTCTGAACCTTTTTGCCACTCTTCTCTCGCCGTCTCGATTTCCTCCTACAAGTTGATCTTTTTCTTACGAGTGTGCGTTGTGTCGTTACCGGGTTCCTGTCGCAAACGGGTATAACTTAAACGTGCAAACAGAAATAACAAATGATCCCTATGGCGTGAAGCGAGGTGGTACGTTGTGTACCGTACTTGTTAGAATCCCCTTAACTCTTTGACTCCCGCACCCTATCCACCAACAGCAAAAACTTAACCCTTTGATTGCCCACTCTATCCACTAGTTTCCAGCATGAAGCTGGTGGATAGGATGAGGGAACGAAAGGGTTAAATTTTTGCTTTGCTAGCTTGGTTGACGATGCAGGATGCTAGGAGACAGAGTTCGGGAGTCAAAGGGTTAAGGAGCAGAGCTTAGCTCCTCACGGTGCCTGGAGTGAAGTGGTCTTGTCTCCCGATAAAGCTAGCGAGTGCTGAGTGCTCATTTTATGTTGAAAGTCTCGATTGAGCTTTTAAATTTTATAAACGTTATGCCTGTTTTGACGCGTTTACATCAATTTTGATACAGAAAAAGACATGCTACAAACTTCTAAAATAATTGTTAATTAATCTGACCTCAGATTTGAGCACTTAAAAACTTTGGTTCCCCTTAGTTAGTGACCATGGTTGATTAATGACACAAAGAGCGAATAGGATTATCTGTCTGAAATGACCTTGAACTTAATATGGACATTTGGTCAAACACATCAGTATTTATTCAGACTCTACAGAACTTCAGTCACACATCTGGTGTGATATGGCGTTATTAAACCAGACAAAAAACAAAACAAAACAAAACAAAACAAAACAAAACAAACAAAACAAACTTAACGGGTCTTTACAAGAGCAGATGCCAAGATCAATCCCTGACAGAGCTCAATGTTTGTAAACCTTAGTTAAAACAAGTTACAGCGTACATTATTCATAAATACAAACGAAGCAAGTTGCGGCACACATAAGTGCGAATGCACAAACACAAACACACACACGCAAATACACACACACACACACACACACACACACACACACACACACACACACACACACACACACACACACAAAAACACACAAACAAACACACACACACACAAACTCACACACACTCACTCACTCACACATACACACACACACACACACTCACACACACACACACACACACACACACACACACACACACACACACACACACACACAAACACACGCACGCGTGCATACTCACTCACACACAAGCACAGCTGTAATGACAAATCAATTCACTGACTAACAGCTAATGTTTCAAATAACGGATCAATTTCGCAAATTCCACCTAAGCAATCAACTTAAAAAAAAACAGTAAGCGACTGTGATGGGATAATAGCATGCCTTTCTGGGCAGTCTACTGCTGAAACAGCTAGGTTAACCTGCCCGGGACATTGAGACAGTCCTTAACTTTTCTTTTTGGGTATTTATCTGAGTCTAGCTGCAAAGAATGTCATACTGGACACGCAGAAAGAATGGATGGCACCCAAATGTGCAAGGCTGTTCTCTTCAACAAATTTAACCTAAAGTTGGAAATCTTTACCACGGTTCCTTTAGAAAGTACCAGTTGAAAACGAATTCGATGAAAAGAACAACCGAGTTTTACATAGGCATCATCTAAGCTCAAGCACTTCACAAACCTCCTGTGGTTAATTTCACAAACATCATTTACTTTATGCTTCACCAATTCGAAATGAAACAAAGTATGTAGATCTGCTTCATACATTTAGCTTTTCTGCTGTCATGGGGCATACAAGATTTTGAAGCCACCAACTCTTATTATACTAATTTTTTGCATACATTGTATTACGTATGGATGTAACTATATCCGCATCCTCGTGGTGTTTCTCGTTATCTTGTTAATGCACCCTCGTGGTGTTTCTCGTTATCTTGTCAACGCACCCTCGTGGTGTTTCTCGTTATCTTGTTAATGCACCCTCGTGGTGTTTCTCGTTATCTTGTCAACGCACCCTCGTGGTGTTTCTTGTTATCTTGATAACGCACCCTCGTGGTGTTTCTCGTTATCTTGTTAATGCACCCTCGTGGTGTTTCTCGTTATCTTGTTAACGCACCCTCGTGGTGTTTCTCGTTATTTTGTTAATGCACCCTCGTGGTGTTTCTCGTTATCTTGTTAATGCACCCTCGTGGTGTTTCTCGTTATCTTGTTAACGCACCCTCGTGGTGTTTCTCGTTATCTTGTTAATGCACCCTCGTGGTGTTTCTCGCTTATTTGTTAATGCATCCTCGTGGTGTTTCTTCGTTAATCTTGTTAATGCACCCTCGGGTGTTTCTCGTTATTTTGTTAATGCACCCTCGTGGTGTTTCTCGTTATCTTGTTAATGCACCCTCGTGGTGTTTCTCGTTATTTTGTTAATGCACCCTCGTGGTGTTCTCGTTATCTTGTTAATGCACCCTCGTGGTGTTTCTCGTTATTTGTTAATGCAAACCTCGTGGTGTTTCTCGTTATCTTGTTAATGCACCCTCGTGGTGTTTCTCGTTATCTTGTTAATGCACCCTCGTGGTGTTTCTTGCTAACTATAGAGTTACAAGTTTTGTCATTCTTCTGGAATTTGGTTGCTTCAGTATTTAATTTTGAAAAAGCTAAATTTGCCGGGGTTTCTATTCAGAAGCTGGCATTTACAACACAAGCACAACTGCAACGCAAACACACACAAAAAAAGTGTTATATACTAACCGGAACAGTATCGGGCAGGTAAGGCCGGTGTCCATTCATTCTCTCCCTGGCAATTGTAGGTCATGGAGGTTGAACCATCTTGATAAGCAAATCCACTGTTGCACGTGACAGTGCATTGCATATTTCCAATGTCAGTGTCGCAGCTCACCGTAGCGTTCTTGGATGAAATGCCTGTCGTTATGAAGGTTGACAGACAGGAGCTGGCTGCAAATATATGAATTAATTGATGGCCATAAATCACGCATTGTGAACAGAACTAAACTTATAAGAATCGTTCCCATTTATACAACGCAAACATGTATGTCAGAAATTGCTCGTTGGACTTAAGAAACAGCATCAGCATTGCGATGTTAATACAGTAATGCGGTACGTACAGCAATCGGATGTTTGAATTAATACGTCAATGCAGCATAAATATTTTCCATATGGGACACTTGTATACACCAGTACATCAAATGTAACACAGACACGGTTCATGAAAAAATAACAAGAAGAAGTTAATAAGTGCTCTCATACATACATACATTCCATTTTTGTGTGTATCTGGTTTGGATACTTAACATGCTGAACATAACCTGCAAGATCTACCGGAAAACAGACCTTAAACTCACCCTCAATGTGCACTATGAATGCACACTGTCGATGAAAACCAAATGTGTTGGTGGCCGTCACTCGATACACGCTCCTGCCCACTGTTTCAGGACCCACAACGACATCGGACCCAGGACTATAGTCTAGCGTGGACTCACTGTCCCCGGTGACATGCGTGTCCAGGCTGACAACGTACGGAGAGGTTGTATTGACTTTCAGCGTCAGGTAGTCAGGACAGCTGAGCGAAGGAAGGGTGCTAGGGTCTGGAAGATGGCGAAAAAATGTTCATGTCCTAACAGATGATCTGTCTGCATTTCACAAAACGTCCAAAAGCGTTTGTTCATAGCAAGGCAATCATTATGCATACGCTGACAGGAAGAAAAAAACAACAACAACAGGAAAATCAAACATCCATACATACGCGCGCGTACACGCACACACACACACACACACACACACACACCACACACACACCACACACACACACACACAACACACACACACACACACACACACACATACAGATAAACGCACATATACATACATCCACACCCATCCATACACACATACACACATACACATGACACACACGCACCCACACACACACGATACACGCACACACACACAAACACACGAACACACACATGCACGGACGCACGCAAGCATGCACACACACGCACACATGAACGATGCACGCACGCACACACACATACACACACATGCAGACACACACACACACGTACATGCATGCACGCACACGCATACACACACGCACACACACACACACACACACACACACACACATACAGATAAACGCACATATACATACATCCACACCCATCCATACACACATACACACATACACATACACACACACGCACCCACACACACACGATACACGCACACACACACAACACACACACAAACACACGAACACACACACACACAAACACACACACACACACACACACACACACACACACACACACACACACACACACACATCTATCCCCTAGTCTCAACTCACCGTAAGTCTCCACAGTAAAATTGCACGAAGCTGAGTTTCCTGCAGCGTCTGTTGCTGTATAAGTCACAGGTTGTGAACCCAGATCAAAGCCTACTTCAGGGGTGAGCCACTCTGGAGTCACCGTCAACTTGACCAAGTCTGAGTTGTCTGTAGCATTGGGGGTAGCAATCACAGAGCTTAGACTGCCGTATAGCTTAACCCTGACAGGGCTTCCAGGGCAGTTGGTAAACACAGGCTTCACAACATCTGGGGAAAAGAAATCATATCTGAAAGCTTTCTCTTTAAAAAGAAGTAGTATCTGAAAGCTGTCTTCTTAACAAAAACACTTCTCAAAGCATTCTCTTTAAAAATAATCACATCTCAACCCTGTGTCTTTACAAAAGATTACATCTGAAAGCTTTCTCTTTAAAAAAATCATATCTCAAAGTTTGTCTTTCAAAAACGAATCCCATCTCAAAGCTTTCTCTTAAAGAGAAAGAATCACATCTCAAAGCTTCCTTTTTAAAAAGGATATTTCACCTCAAAGCTTTCTCTTTAAACAAGAATTACATCTCAAACCTTTCTCTTTAAAAAGAATTCATCTCAAAGCTTTCTTTAAAAAAACAAGCACATCTCAAAACTTTCTCTTTAGAAAATCACATCGCAAAGTTTTCTTTCAAAAAGAAGGATCACTTCTCAGATCTTTCCCCTTAAAGAAGAATCACTCTCAAATCTTTCTCTTTAAAAAAGATTTACATCTCAAAGCTTCCTCTTTAAAAAAAATCACATCTCAAAGCGTTCTCTTTAAAAAAAAAGAATCACATCTTAAAACTTTCTCTTTAGAAAAAGAATCACATCTCAAAGCTTTTTCTTTAAAAATAATCACTATTCAAAGCTTTATCTTTAAAAAAAAAATCACATCTCAAATCTTTCTCTCAAAATAAGAAAAACAAAAACGAAAACAAAAACCCTCATCTCAAATCTTTCTCTTTAAAAACATAATCACATCTCAAATCTTTCTCTTTAAAAGAGATTTACATCTCAAAGCTTTCTCTTTAAAAAGAATCACATCTCAAAGCTTCCTCTTTAAAACAGAATCACATCTCAAATCTTTCTC
>CM060306.1:43016982-43089482 GCA_030674185.1 Monoplex corrugatus
CATGCCTGTGTGTGTGTGTCTGTGTGTAAGTGTGTGTGGATACGTGTGTGTGTGTGCGTGTGTATGTGTGTGTGTGTGTGTTTGTGTGCGTGTGTATGTGTGTGTGTGTGTGTATACCTGTGTGTGTGTATGTGTGTGTGTGTGTATGTGTGTGTGTGTGTGTTGTGTGTGTGTGTGTGTGTGTGTGTTTGTACATTATTCTTGATATCCACCTGCTATTTTAGAGTTTATGTGTGTGTGTGTGTGTGTGTGTGTGTGTGTGTGTGTGTGTATATATGTGTGTGTGTGTGTAGTGTGTGTATGTGTGTGTGTGTGTGTGTGTGTGTGTGTGTGTGTGTGTGTGTGTGTGTGTGTGTGTGTGTGTGGAAAACGATAACACTCGTTACGCAGATGACACCGTGCTAGTTGCAGAAAACAAAAAAAGATCTACATTACATCGTGAATACAATAGAAATAGAATCTATATAGCAAGAAACGTGAATAGCAAAAAAACTGAAGTCATTGTAATCAGTAAAAAAAAAAAGCAAGAAATATCCCCATGCAAAATAACAACAAATGGCACAACCATGAGACATATAAGTGAGAACGGTCATCTCACAAGACGGCAGATGCACATAAAAATAGCCAGCAGAATCGACCAAGCCAAAACAGCATTCAGGAAGATGAAAAGCGTTCTTAACAACAAAGGCCTATCAATTAAAACCAGGAAGAGAGTTCTTGAATATTATATAGAACCGATGCTGTTATACGGTTGTGAGGCGTGGACAGTCAACACCCAAAGTCAGAACAAAATTGCGGCAACTGAAATGTGGTTTTAAAGAAGAATGTTGAGAGTTCCATGGACAGCACAAAAACAAATGAGACAGTCTTGAAGGAGGCAGACACAAGAAGACCAGTAATAACGAAGATTAGGAAAAGACAATCAACATTTGGAGGACATTTCACACAATGTGATGCATCACCATATTAGTATTTTGCAGGAAAGGGGAATTAGAGCACCTGGTCACAACAGGACATCTGGAGGAAAAGAGAACACCGGGTAGACCCAGGCAGAAAATATTGGACAGGATTTGCAAGATGGCTGGTGAAAGAGAGAGTGGGAGATGGACTTGCAGCGACAAGGATAGATTCGTACGGAGGGCCATGATGATGATGATGATGATGATGATGATGTCACATTCATATTCACAGTATCTTTTTTATTTATCTTTTTTCAACCAAGACTTAAGAAAGGCAAGAAGTCTAATTCGTTTTTAAGGGGTGGGACCTGTGAAATCAACCTATCTCTCTAATGTTTTATACCAAGGCAGCTGGCAATGCCCTGCTCTTCATGATTTTCAACTGTCGTGGGATCTTTAGCGTGCGCAGCCAAAAGACACACGGGTCTGACTCGTTTTTCGTCCCTTTCTGAAGGACTAGACGTTCAGTTCGATTTTCCAGTCAAACTGAGGAAAACCTCGAGTTTAGTTATTGGCAGGTGAACGTCTGAACCATTGTGCCACTCTTCTCCTCTCATTTCAGCAGACAAGTTGGTACCTAGATAAACAATTTTAAACATCTGATGGAGGGCTAGGTGTGGGGGAGGGGGAGGAGGTATCTGTCAAATGCGAGAATGGATCCCGTATTTTTTTGCGTCCTATGAAGGTGTTTTTGACCACTGAGCCACAGGGTTCACTATTATCAAACAGCAAACGACAGATTTAACCCTTTGACTCCCGTACCCTACCCACTGACTGGAAAGACTTAACCTATTGACCCCCGCACCCTATCCACCAAGGAAAGACAACTCTTTGAATCCCTTACCCTATCCACCAGCGTTCTGAAGCTGGTGGATAGGATGGGGGAGTCAGAGGGTTAAGTTTTTTTGCTTTGCTAGCATGGTTGACAATGCAAGACGCTGGTGGACAGATTGTGGAATCACAGGGTTAATTCAAAGCGATGGAAGACGCAAACGATAGCATTTTTTTCACGGTTTGTGCGTGCAAAGATTAGCATTTTTTTCACGATTTGTGCGTGCAAAGAGTCTTTTCGCCAGTCACTTGAAAAGTGTGTTTTTACAACTGAACAACACCTCCTGCAGACGACGAATGTCACTGGATGCACCACAAAAACTGTTCACCTCGTTGGCCAATAGAAACGTCGGTTACACGTGATCTACATTTTTCGGTAAATTGTTAAGTGAGATACTGTCAAATAGCATTTTTCGTTTGGAGAGGACAGGCGAGGTGGACTGGCTGCGAATCTTACACCGACACCTGGTGAGTTCTTTGCAGATGATAAACGGTTTCACTTGTTAGGCTAGTTGTGTTCTGAAGAAAGAATGAATGATAACGTTTATTTAGTAGACAAGACAGCCTACGATCTAAATGTCACTCGTTCTGTCTGCTAGTATGACAGGTAAAAATTTGGCATATAGAAACTTAACCACCCCATTTTTCTGCACATCGGAAATCAGGCTGTTATTGCTACCTTCTTCAAAGACTACGCACAATCATTGTAACGATGACTCTCAGAACGGTAGTCCTACCCCTGCCTCGCATCCTGATCCTGGCTGTTTTTTAACCAAACTTACCGGTAAGTTTTTGAGATGGGAGTAAACAATGGAACGACCATATCATGAGAAAGATACTTAAGCCTAGGTCAAAACAAGGTGGTAATGTTCACATTTGCCTCTGTCTTGGGAAGAGGCTGTTCCCATCATTTTCTGCCTCGCTGGTCCATTCACCTCATTTTCCGTAAAGCTTCCATACTTTCTCCTAAGACTGGTAATTCACTAATTGGGCACATTTATAATATTGGACTGCATTTTTGGCTCCAACGAAATGTGCAGACAGTTTTAGTTTTTGTGGGCCAGGTTTTGTATGGGTTAGCGTAATTTATACATTTATATTCAGGTTTCTTTCAAAATCACCTGTGATAAATAGGACGGAATGGTCAGGGGAACATCGTTAAGAATGTGCGCAAATCCATTGTGCCCCGAAGTTCCTCTTTAAAAGAGGGGTTGATTGTTGTAGCCCTTACATAGAATTTCACAATCGGCAAGGCTTTAAACAAGAATAATAAGCACACGTCTTCACACACATAGTATACGTACTCGCATACAATGATACACACGCACAGACGTGATTGCGAGACGGTTATTGGGGTTATTGCTAGGATTAAGACTGGAAGCAATTAGGTCATGTATATCCGCAAAATTCCAGATAACTGAACTGTACCTTTGCCGAAATTACTAATCTTTAAGTAAAACTGCTCAATTTGTCCCATTTTTCGAGGTTGGAGTAGAGATAGTAGTCTAGTAGAGACCTTGCTATTATCAGGTCATTTGTTTTTCAGACGGATCGTAACTATCACCCTGGCGATCAGGCACCCGTTATTTTTTGTTTAAAGCCCAGCTGACTGCGTAGTCGTATCGGGGCTACTATTTTTTCTAAACAACGCATGATATTCACCAGGAAAAAGTATTAACACGTATTGATGCATTCGCGCATATAATCTAAGATGCCCCTGAGGTTGCCCAGTCTGTCCAATCTATCGCACAGGGGATTTAAAAAAACATACTTGAACACAAATTTAAAGATAAGGACACTAAAACGAATATAAGAATGGGCCTTAATTACCTTAAATTGCTTCCGCATATCCTTTTCCTAAAGCCCAAAATGCACACTTGATACGTGTTCCCAATTATCAATCTTAAAAGTACATGACTTTATCGAACACACAGGTGAATGGACCAACAAGGCAGAAAATAAGACAAAGCAAAGGAGAAAGAAACGACATTAAAGAGGAAATGTGTAGCACAGAATGACCAGAATGTGGGGATACTATACTGAAAGCGCCGCCGGCATCCCCACATGGGTAGGTACCCATTTGTAACTGGTTAGACTGGTGGTTTGTTAAGCTGTAATAACCAGGTGAGCTACAGAATCGCAGGATTTAAGAGTGCATGGTTTAAGTGATGACACGCTGATAAAGCCATTTATGATTTTTTTTATATTGTAGTCTTGTTCGTTGAAATGCGTGAGTGTCTTTTCGATTGACTTAAATTTTTTTCTTGTCGAGCATGATTACACTTCGAATAATCTCTCAGTACGTTTTCAGAAACGGCCTTTGATATTTCATTTGGATGAGCATTGAATTTAGAAAGGTCTTTGCTACTAAGCATTTGCTTTTTCCCCCGCACGAGGTATCGAAACTTGACTTTTGCATGAGAACTTTTCCAAGAATTGGGCAGGGCTTATTGTGCGCCAAACCGTTCTTTTGTGGAAATGCTGAAAAAGCGGCATGACAATGGTTAAACAGGGAGGGGGAGAAAAATGCCGTGGAAACGGAGAAAAACCGGACGTGGTTCAAAATCCAACAAATTTATGATCAAAATTTGTCTGAACATAAGGATGTATTTATTGAAGATTTCCATAAAGACCAAGCGCCTTGATCAACTCGTAACACTGTGGCTTAGTTTCAAAAGAATGTTCACCTAAAATCCATGCTTCCTCTCTGCTGTAGGCCTATATTTCTTTTTCATACAAACATTGCGTTCAGTGCTTGCTTTGGTTGTTCAGGTGCCATGTTTTAAATAAAAACTGACACGCTAATTTAGTGTCTGTAGACAGTTCCTCTTTCTAAGCACTTGTATTTCGCTTTTTAAAATTCTATTTTCATTTCGTGTGTGGAATAACAACCCAAACGGTTGCGGACACGAACCATGAGGTGCGCTACGTGAAGACTGGCCTTACTCAGTTACTGCCCATTTTAACAATGTGCTGTCAGTGTAAGATAAGATCCTCATTCCCCCCACTTCCCTGGAATGGTTATTCCTGTCGAACATATCACCCGGTATGGGTGCTGACGTAAACGGAATCAAGTCGATCAGTATTGTCAAAGGAGGTTAAGTGTTACCATTTCGAGTTATGCCCTTTTAAAATGTAATTATTCAAATCTATCTATCTCCCCTCTGTGGTGTGGAAAGGGTAGTAGAAACCGAGCAATGGCATGTTTGGGTCACCCGTACATGGGTCTCTGTGACGTATAGGATGATAGTGCAATGCAGAAGTACTTTATTTTAAATGACATGGCAGATGAAGAAATGCATTTCATAACAATGCAAATTTTCAGTGACTGATATAAAGAAAACAAGAGCGCCAAGACCTCTCCAGGGTTTATGTGCAGGTATACGGCTTATCATTCTGGATTTCACAAGTTACGTGACATCTGCAATGTCAGCGTAAATGGAAGTTATTTTAAGCGCTTTGACGCCATCTTGAGAAGCGAATTATTTTCTTCCTGCCGTGGGGATGCCGGGGGCTCTTTCAGTATAGTATCCCCACCTTCTGTGCTAGAAAATTCCTTTCTTTGATTTGTCATTTCTACCTATCATTTTTATGCCTTAAGGGTCCATTCACCTATGTGTAAGTCTAGCATACTTCTTCTTAGAATTGATTATTGGGTACATATACTACACGTCATTATTGAAGGGCCAGGAACGTTTTTGAGTCAATTTTTGAAAGGAGAAATAACCTATTTTCTCTTACTCTTTTCTCCAATTCGTTGCCGTAACTGAATGGATAAGAGCTCAGACAACATTGCAGTTTCCTTTTGGCACGTGTTTGGGGATTTGCCGATTTGCAATGGGCGGCCCAAGGAAGACAATTTCCACACGAAATTGTCGAATCTTCAGCAGGGTCTCTCTGACGACGCAGGCAAGGTAGCGACAAAATTCGCTTTGCACGTGCAAGGCAAGCCATTTTTGAACACTACTCCAGCCAAAGTTGCCCGCAGACGAGGATAAAAAGGACCCGTTCTTGGTTCGTTTTAACCATGCTTGCAAGACGACGGATGACGGATGAGCAGCGGGGGAGAGCCCTCGCTCTGCTTGATGAAGGCCTAGCGCAGCGGGAAGTTGCTAGACGACTTGAAGTGTCGCATTCCACAATCCAGAGACTGCTGGAGCGCTTCAATGAGACTGGAGCAGTCCAGGAAAGGCGTCACACGGGTCGACCCAGAGTAACAAGACAGCAAGACCGCTACCTTGCCCTCTCCGTCCTGAGGGAAAGGGCATCCACTGCGGTGACCTTGAGGGGTCAGCTGAGGGACGCAACAGGTGCTAACATCAGCTGCAGCACGGTGAGAAGACGGCTACATGAGGCAAACTTGAGGTCACGGAGACCGGCCGTCCGACCCGTGCTGTCACCGGTCAACAGAGTGCGCCGCATGACCTGGGCCAGGGAGCACGTGACCTGGACAAGGCAACAGTGGGCCGGGTCTTGTTTTCGGATGAGTCCAGGTTCACCCTGACCTTTAACGATGGCCGGGCTCGGGTGTGGCGACGTCAAGGGGAGAGGTTCGCTGACGCCACTGTCCAAGAGCATAACCGGTACGGCGGCGGGTCGGTGATGGTGTGGGGTGGCATGAGCCGTGGTACCCGGACCCCCCTGCTCCCCATTGACGGCATCCTGAACGGGGTCCGGTACCGGGACGAGGTTCTGGCGGCCGTGGCACTGCCTGCGCTTGTGGACCTTGGTCAAGGCGCCATCTTCCAGGACGACAATGCACCTGTGCATCGAGCACGCCTTGTGACCGACTTCCTGGAGCAGCATGAAGTCGTCCGTATGGCCTGGCCAGCGTGCTCACCTGACCTGAACCCAATTGAACACCTCTGGGATGTGCTCGGGAGGCGCATCAGGGACAACCACCCCCCACTGGGCACCCTGGCCAGGCTGGTCGACATCCTGCAGATCGAGTGGGCGGCCATCCCTCAGGACACACTCCGTACCCTTGTGGGGTCGATGCATCGGCGCTGTGAAGCATGCATCCAGGCTCGGGGCGGACACACGCGATATTGAAAACAGATTGGCCAAATCTGACACTTTCTGTTTTTTGAAAAGGGGGGGATGTTCCTTTAAATGCATGTGCTGTTCACTAATGGGTCATTGTGCTAATTTCTTTTTCCAAAACAGATGTGGAAATGATGAAATAAAACATAGAATCAATTCTAAACATTGTCAATTATTTCAACTTAAAATTAGAGAGGAAGGAAGAAGTGGCCCTTAAATTATGATTAGGAGTATATATTAAGTGCAGTTTTGGCTCTAGGGAGGTGATATGCGAAAGTAATTTTAGGTAATTTGCCTATTTTTATAAGGTCATGTATGCTTATATTTCAATTATTTGTATTCAGGTGTATGTTTTAAATCTCCCCTGTGCGATAAATTGGGCGGAGTGTTCAACGCCGGGGGCATGTCCTTGGATTATGTGCGCGAATGCGTTGTGTGTACTTTTCGTTTTTCCCGTCGCTGTTTTGTATGTTTTGAAGCGGCTATACGCCTGATATGGCTCTTCGCAGTCGGCTGAGCTTTTGAACAATAATAATTTTCATGAAAAGCAGGTTAAATATCCAAATTCTTTTTCCAGCCAAGAAATAAAACGTGTCGATGACCACTCAAAGAAATGAAAGCAGCCCGAAGACAATGGAGATTCCAAAGTCGGGATCAGGTCCTATTTTCTGAATTCGCGGTTTCCAGGACGACGTCGGCTGGCATCAAGTACCAGTCCTGCTTCTACAAACGGGCACCACCAGAGCTGTGTTCACATTCAATTTTGTATTACTGCTATATCTGCTGTCGTGGTCTGTTCCTCGACTTTTCAGTTTGACTGGAAAATCAAACTTCTGGCTGCGCATGCTGAAGATCCCACGTCAGTTGAAAATCATGAAGAGCAGGGCATTGCCCGACTGCCTTGGTATAAAACATTGGAGAGATAGGTTGATTTCCCAGGTCCCACCCCTTGAAGACCAGTTAGCCTTCTTGCCTTGCTGCATGCAGTCTTGGCAAATGTACCATTGTCCGTCTCCACTCTTGTGTTCCCTCCCACCTTTCCCACCCTCTTTATGGTTATGCATGCATGTGTATTTGTGTATGCATGGAGGTAATGTGTAGTACGCCAAATGTGAAGAATGGGGTTTATAAGGATTAATCAATTGCAATTTAGACTTGCAAGGTGAGCATGTTTTTTGACGGGCGGTTGTTGACGTATTGTTCGCCCTGATATCGGATATGGCTCTCGTAGTCGGCTGGGCTGTAAGCAATATGAACTGAACTAAACATCCCTCCGCCCTCTTTCTGGCTACATATATATGCATATGTATGTGTGTACTTGTGTATGCACGGAGGAGAGTAAATGTGTAGTATGCCATATGTAAATAACAGGGTTTTTAAGGATTAATCGCACTCGGACAATTCCATAGGTGATCTACCCATATCGGCCAGATAAATATCCGGCAGACGTCTTAATCTTGTGTAAAAGTTTATGCGTTGGCAGGGTTTGAAATGGAAATGGGCGAGGGGAACTTTGGACGTAGCCGGAATTCAGTTAAGTTCATATTGCATGTAGCTCGGCTGATCACAAGAACCATATCGGTCCAGTACAGAGATCAGCATGCACACACCTCAAATATTAACACCGCGTTGAAAAGTCCATGTTTAATTAGGCTACTTTAGAACCACCCAGCTGTAAATGGGAAATCGTTCCCTCTGGGGTCAGGGAAGGTAACGCTGAGAGATTGGTACCATTGTCACTATGCTGTCTCCTCTCACATTTAAATTTTATACAAATTTTGGTTTCCAGGACTAATAGTTGCAAAAGATATTTAAAACGACCTTTTGTACAGAATCACAAAGCATTCCAATAAAAGTGAGATTAAATTTAATCATTATCATTGCAGAGTGATTTTTACATGTTGACCGATTTGTACACTTTTGTCCATTGATTCCTAGAAATTTGTATGTGTTAATAATGGAATGCATGCGTGGTGTATATGCATGTCTGTATGCATGCGTGTGCGTGCCTGCAGTGTGGTTTTGTTCAATAATTGACTTTATTTTTGCAGGTGAAATCGCCAGTAGCCCGGTATTTTAAACTTACCTCCTTTTTTTTTCTCCATCTCAACTATTCCTTCCCCGACGTCGCACTTCTATATCCCTCCTTTTCTCTCCCCTCCCCTCCCTTTACCCTCTCCCAGCCTCTCCCATTATTCTCAGTCCTGCCAGTCGCTATTTTACTATGTTATTCATCAGATCACTGTCCTAAGTTCAAAACGAAGGATGGCGTCTGAGGAACCTGGCCTGCAGGCGCCCTCTACCAACTGTGGTTACAAACGCTGCTTTGATTTTGCTTCTTTTGATCTTGCTTCTGTTGGATAGCAGCTGTTGTATGTTGAAATGTGTTCTCTACGTGCACGGTCACCAGCTTACGTCGTTGTGGGCATTATTTTTTCCATTTGGTGTTGCCTCGTCTGAGGTCGGGGGCTCTATCAGTATATAAAGTATCCCCAACTTTTGGAAATTCTGTGCTAGAAACGTCCTTTTCTGTCACTTTTTTCTTCCTTGTTTCTTTGCTTTGTCATTTCTACCTATCATTTTTGCCTTAATGGTCCATTCACCTGTGTATTTGATAAAATCTTGGGTACTTTTTCTTAGGATTGATAACTGGGTACATGTATTACGTGCATTTTTCCCCCGTTGGGTTGCTAGGGCCTCTCAGTATAAATAGTATCCCCACCTGGAAATTCTGTGCTAGAAATTTCCTCTTTTCTATCACTGTTTCTGCCTTGTTGCTTTGCTTTGTCATTTCTACTTGTCATTTTCTGCATTAATGGTCCATTCACCTGTATTTGTTCGATAAAGTCTTGCTTTTTCTTCGGATTGATAATTAGGTACATGTTTTTGTGCATTTTTGGCTCTAAGGAGGTGAGATATGCAGAAGCAATTTTAGGTAATTTATGCCTGTTTTTATGTTTTGGTGTCCTTACGTATGCTTTCATTTGTATTTAGGGTGTGTTATAAATTTCCCCTGTGCGATAAATTGGAAGCACATCAGAAATAGCCAGCACAATCGGATGAAAAGCTTTCTTACCAACAAATGCCTATCAGTTAACATCGGGAAGAGTTCTGGAATGTTAAATAGAACCAATGTTGTACGGTTGCGAGGCGTGGACAGTCAACAAGCAAAGCCAGAAAAGATTTGAGGCAGTCGAGATGTGATTTCTAAGAAGAATGCTGAGTTCCATGGACAGCAAAGAAAACAAACGAGTCTTGATGGAGGCAGACACAAATAGATCACTCATAAGGAAGATTAGGAAAAGACGGGCAACATTTATAGGCCATTTCATGAGGAAGGGGGATTTGGAGCACCTGGTCACAACGGGAAAGCTGGAGGGAAAGAGCACCAGGTAGACCCAGGGAGAAAATGCTGGACGGACTTGCAGAGTGGCTGGGGACGAGGAGGGTGGGGGAGATGCTTGGGGCAACGAGAGATAGAGATGGCTGGAGGCCATGGTCTCCAACGCCATGCGGCAAGGCACCTGATGATGATAAATTGGACGAAATGGTCCCACGTCGGGGGCATGTCATTAGATTATGTGCGCGAATGCATTGATATGTGTATTTAATTTTTATTTTTCCTGTTGAAGTTTTGTATGTTTTAAAGCGGTTATAACACTGATATGGCTCTACGCAGCCGGCTGGGCTTTAAACAATAAACAGAAGTAGGTGTATCCCTATTTTTTGTTCATAATGGTATTTATTTGGTTTGGGGTTGGTCGAAAGGCCATAGGCGCGTGTGTGGTGGTAGTGGTGGTGGGGTTTGTTTTTTTTTGAGCGGGAATTCTAGTGTCTTCAGTGGTTATCTGCCGTTGCCCAGGCCAAAGGAGGGTCGATAAGCTTATTGAGCCAGATGCATTTTCTGTAGTTGCTTGGTCTACTTTTTTACCTACACCTGTACCGGTAACTGTGGCATGGGGAAATTAAACTGGCGTTCTGCAGCTAGAGGGAAAAGTATAGTCTTAGTGTGGATGTAGTGTTCTGCTACTCCATCTGGCGCTGCTGTGGTCTTTCACATGGCTCTGGAGGATCTAGTGCAAGTTCGAAGGGCTTGCTGGTTGACAGACATCCAGATCCAGGTCAGGTGGCCTGACTGAGCCACTCTCGTGTAATGTTCAGTACTAGTTGTTTATCCGACTGCCAACGGTGAAATGGCCGTTAGAAATGATATAGGCGCGTAAACGAAACAAGACATGCGCAGTTTTTGGCCAAATTACCTGTCGAGAGTAGAAAAAATCGGTCTCAGATTCTGACCAGCCTTCGTCACGAACTCAAAAAGATAATTTCAGTAAATTCATGTCAAGACTGACAACAGCAACAGGATCAGTTGGGTTCCATGAATAAACTCTTAGTACTGATGGCACATGTATTTGTGTAACTGTACTGTTATGACATTAAACTGATAGATAAATCAACAGTCCTACACTAGAACTAAAACTTAAGACAGAACTGAAACTTAAGCCAGAACTAAACTGAACTTAAGCCAGAACTGAACGATAAGCCAATCAGTAAATCAATACGTCAACAAAGACTGCGCTTCGCAGGACACTGCTGGCGGAGCAAAGAACTGGTGGGGGATGTTCTACTATGGAGACCCAGCCATGGCAAAGACCAGGACGTCCAAAGACCTCCATCGACCAACTGATAGATGATACGAGCTGTCAGTATGATGAACTACCTACTGCAATGTCTTGACAGAAGGATGGAAGAAACGTGTCATGGATAGCCGAGCAAGCTCGATATGATGATGATGAAACTGAGCTTAATCCAGAACTAAACTGAGCTTAATCCAGAACTAAACTGAGCTTAATCCAGAACTAAACTGAGCTTAATCCAGAACAAAACTGAGCTAACCCAGAACTAAACTAAAACTTAAGCCAGAACTAAATTAAACTTAAGCCAGAACTAAACTAAACTTAAGCCAGAATTAAACTTGAACTAGTCAAACGTAAACCAGATGTAAACTTAAACTAAACTTAAACCAGAACTAAATTCAAAACATAAACTTGAAGCTACAAATGAACTTAAGGGTATGAACTTAAAAGCCAAACCTAAACGTGTAATAATCTTGAACACAAACAGAACTCAAACTGAACTTGAAACTCGAACCTGAACTTGAAACTCGAACCTGAACTTGAAACTCGAACCTGAACTTGAAACTCGAAACTGAACTTGAAACTCGAACCTGAACTTGAAACTCGAACCTAAACTTGAAACTCGAACCTAAACTTGAAACTCAAAACTAAACTCAAAACTCAAAAACTAAACTTAAACCGAAACAAAACTTAAGCCGAACCTAACCCAAACTGAAACTAAACTCCAGTATAAACTATCCTTAAACTGAGCTAAACATTAAAACAGAATCTAAACATTAACAAAAAAGTCTAAAGATTCTTAACAATAGAACGAAATCTGCACATTATAAACATAAAACGAAACCTAAAGATTTTAAACAATACGAAAACATTGAAGCGAAATTTTAAAACTACACAAAACTGAAGCAACAATAAACCTGTAATCAATAAAACCAAACGTAATCTGAAAACATAAAAAAAAACTTAAACTAATGCGAACATTCAACAAATGCCTTAAAACAAATACCCAAACCAATTGAAAAGTAAAACTGAACCACACTTAAAAAATGCCCGGTGTAGAAATCGCGCGTAGGAAGAAACATCAAATTGAAATCCAAATCCAAACTCTAACTTAAACTAAATGAAAACGAAACAAAAAAAACTACAAAAATAATGAAAGCAAAAAGCCTCAAACAAAATAATTCAAAACATAACGTAAAATAAGGAAAACCCTAGGAAATAAGAAAAAAGAAGAAACGGAACACAACGTAAACCTTTTATGCCTTACCGCTTACGTAATATTTTTAAATGGATAATATTAAACAAGGACAGTTTTCATATAGAAACAATAACATGGAACCCAACTGATATTGTGGTTATCATGCCATTCCATAAAAAATGTCTACATTTTAGTTCAGAGTACTTGGACATTTTGGCTTAGATTCTTCTGGAAGTTCAGTTCTACATTTTTCTGTCCGTTTCTGCCTTGTTCCTTTTATTCTATTTCTTCGTTTTCTGGCTTGCTGGTCCATTCACTTAGGTGTTCGGTAGGGTCTTGGCGTGCTTTTTCTTGGGATTAGTGGTTGGCGTGTTTTGTTGTCCTTAGTTATGCATAAATTTGTATTCAGGGTTTTTTGAAAAATCCTGTGCGATAAATAAGACGGAGTGGCCTGCGCCAGGGGTAAATCTTTAGATCATCAGGTGCCTTGCCGCATGGCGTTGGCAATTATGGACTTCCATCTCTCTTGTTGCCTCAAGCATCTCTTCCACCCTCCATGTCTTCAGCCACTGCAAGTCCGTCCAGTATCTTCTCCCTGGGTCTACACGGTGCTCTACTTCCCTCCAGCTTTCCCGTTGTAACTGGGTGTTCCAATTCCCATTTCCTCATGAAATGGCCTATGAATGTTGGCTGCATTTTCCTAATCTTATGAATTTTACTTGTCTGTCTCAAGACTGTCTCGTTTGTTTTCTTTGCTGTCCATGGAACTCAACATTCTTCTTAGAAACCATATCTCGGCTGCCTCAATCTTGTTCTGGCTTTGCTTGTTGATTGTCCACACCTCGCAACCGTACAACAGTATTGGTCCAGAACCCTCTTCCTGATGATTGATAGGCATTTGTTGGTAAGAATGCGTTCCATCTTGTTTTGGCTTTGCCGATTCTGCTGGCTATTTCTGATGTGCATCTGTCTGAAATGATCGTTCCCAGGTATTTAAACTTAACCTGTCAAGGTTGTGCCGTTTGCTGTTTTTTTGCATGAGGGTATTTCTTTTTTTTTTACTGATCACCATGACTTCAGTCTTCGTGCTGTTTAGTTCCAACCCTTTACCTTTGGTTTCTATTTCTAGTATATTCACAAGGTTTTGTAGGCCCCTTTCACTTTCTGCAATTTGCACGGTGTCATCTGCGTATCGAATGTTTATAATTTTTCCTCCAACCTTTAATCCAGGGTCTTCCTCTAGGTTTCTCATGTTTTTGCTGTAAAGTGAAAACAGATCTGGTGACAAAACACAACCCTGTCTGACTCTTGGTGTTTTGGAAAGAGCTTATATCTATTTTTATTCTCATTGCAGCTGTTTGTTCCAAATACATATCTGATTATTCGTAGATCTGTTCCATCAATATTGAGTCTTTCTAGTTAATTGTTCATGTCTTACCCGATCGAAAGCTTTGGTATAATCAAAGCATAAATATAAATCCTTGTTCACCTCGATTGACCTGATAGTTCTTAGGGTGTATATGGCATTAATAGTTCCTTTCCCTTCCACAAATCGACGCTGTTCATCTGCTATTTCTTTTTGATTCTATTCCTTGCCCTGGTATGTCTCAACGCAGTCGGCTGGGCTTTTTAAACTGAGCTGTAACTGCTTTGTTTTGAAAGTATTACATTCTCTGAGGTGGATGGTCGGTGCTTCTAATGGTCTTAGTTTCGTTTTCTCGTGCTATTTTACATCAGATTATCTTCAGTTTTTATATGTAGATTATGTCCCTTTTTCTTTCGTCGATTCGTCAGATGGACCATCCTTACTATTATCCCGTTGGCATATGAGGCAGCGGCAGTTTCTTCACATCTGTTCTGGACCAGCTACACAGTGCGTGTTTAAGGGCCTTAAGGTAGGGTCTGTTGGTCACCAGGTGTTCTTTCCTACTGGTGTTCAGAAAAAGGCAATTTGGGTGATACTCTATTAGTCGGCTGGGCTGTAAGTAATATGAAACGGTATAAGAACCAAATCTGGTTGGTAGCCTGCGCTCTTGGAATGATGTGCCCAGTCCATCTTTCTTTTTATGATGGTGACCATGTTTTCCTGATAGTTGTAATGCGGAGTTTTTTTTCCTAGTCATTTTCATTCGTTTTTGTTAGATTAGTAAGTCGCTCCAGTATTCAGAACAGTAAAATGAGTCTTTTCTTTTGTTTTTCTTTCCGTTCATCCCTTCTATTCATCTGTTTCTTTACTGAAGTCTTGTCCTTCCAGCCCACTCAGCCCCTCCCTTAAATCCTCCCGACCCCTCCCAAAAGACAAGTCACCAGAAAGACGACGAAAACGCCACAGCAAACAAAAAGATCGGCAGACCAAGCATCTCCCTGTCTCCAAAGACTGAAGCAGTACAGGACGCAAAACATTTGGGTAAAAACAAACTGGGACTTGCGGAATATCTGAAGCTGGATCCCCACTCCCCAGTCCATCCTCCGTCTTGACCCACCTCGCCATCACTTGATCCTGTCTGCGCCTAACTTGCCGCTCCCCCCGCCCCCCTTCCTTTTCACATCCAGCCCCACTGATCTTGTACAGTCCCATCCCGTGTTCATCATCCTGTCCAGTCTAAAACCCACTGCCCCATCTCGGTTTCTACCAGCAGTGTTGCCTGACTCTGTATGCAGACTTGGACACGACGCTACAACTAACACCCCCCCCCCTCCCCCACCAAAAAATAAGAAAACTCCAAGATTATTGTAGTCCTGAACTGAACCAATCTGAACGACCATCGAGGACGTCGATGTTTCGTTATCGAGGCAAGGACAAGAGTATGGATCTTAGTCTACAAGTATCGGGACATTTCGGCCTTCTAGAACTACAAGAACTACGGTTCGGAGCAAAAGTCATGGTGGAACACTTTTGAAGGGAGAACATCTTCAGGTAACTAGAACTACACCAAGGACCACAATGAGATCCGTCATCAAGAATCATCACCAGGGACCACGTCTGGTTCGTCGTCGAGGACGATATGACATCAGGACGACGTCACATAAAGGACGCCGTCACGTCATGTCAGTTGCATGTTGTCTTCGAGACACCTGAATTTTGAGACGGGTAAGTGGTTCAGATGATTACACTGAAGCTGTAGGCTTGCCCAGATAAGTTTGTAAAACGTGACATACCAGCAGGTGTTGAAAAGGCAAATACCGTAGGAGTTGTTAAAATGTAAATATGTATGTATTGTGTGAAATGATATTGCAGGTGTAAATGGTAACGAGTGTAGTGTTCGGTTTAATGGCAGACCTGCTAGTACCGAAATCATTTGGTATCATCGAATATGCCCCTTAAATTAAAAACGCGTATTAAAGGATAGTATCATTGGGTCCCATTGGATGTTTACAGATGGTCCTATCTTCTCTACACCTATACCATTTATATTAAAAAAAAAAAAGCACAAATATACAAGGCACTACAACCGAGGGAGGGGTGAAACGGATTAACTGTCACAATGATGAACGGAGATGAACCGTAACACGGTGACAAAGGGAACATTGTAATAAAACTGATTTCTATGTGCTAGTTGGTTAGGCGTTTCCCAGTTACATACGTAAAGCAAGTACACGTCAGCCTTAACAACGGCCCTGTGGAGATACCAGGGGCTCTTTCAGTATATTAAATCCCCACCTTCTGGAAATTATGTGCTGGAAATTTTCATTTTTTTGTCGCTCTTGTTCCTTTTTCATTTCTTTAATTTCTGCCTTTGGTCCAGTCACCTGTATGTGTTAAGTCTTACGTACTTTCTGTAAGGATTGATAATTGTGTACATAATATAAGGTGGGTTTTTGACTGTAGGGAAATGCGATACGCAAAAGCAATTTAAGTAATGTAGGGCCGTTTTTATGTTTAAGTGCCATCGGTAATGTTCAATGTGTGTTAAGGTATGTTTTCCATATCCCCTGTGCGATAAATTGGAATGGTCGATTTCAGGGGCATAATCCTTAGATTGTGTGCGTGAATGCATTATGTGTACTTTAACCCCCTTGTTGAAGTATGTTTTGAAATGGGTTATAGCCTTGATATGGCTCTACGCAGTCGGCTGGGCTCTAAAGAAAAAATAACGGTAAAAGATTGAAAATCCCAACAGTAGGGTAAAAAAGAACATATATTCTATAGTCATAGATTCAAATTCTAATTCCAAGTTCTCAAGATGTCTTCGTGCTCGGAATGAATTTCACATGCACTAACGTGACAGGTGCCATGTGATGAAGATCCAAAATGATCACGGCACAAGTCTTAAGCCTCACACAAACCCATGAGCTGGCCAGGTCCTGAGGGTAGAGACTTTAACTTTCCCCTTTTTTTAGGATCAAAGAAAAGAAAGAAGAATGAACAAACGAGGGAAGGGCATATCAACTCTAACGTTATGATCAAAACAGATGAACACAGTGCTTTATAAAAGATGAAACAGGCAGACACATGAAAAGCAAATATGTTCATCCTTAAATATAATGTTAAAGATCCTGTAAACTATGTCGGCCATTGTGGCTTATTATATAATAATGCTTATGCAAACGTAAAATCATTAAGCATTCACACCTCGAAAACTGTTAGTCTTAATGATTGGGTTTAAAATTAGCTGTGCACGTAAAGGGCCCCTGAATTATTAAAGTGCTAATGAAAGGTGCAGCCCACAAACTATTTGTATATGTACTGCAGGGAAATGGCGACTCTGGGGAAATGGCGGCTACGGCGACTCTGGGTGAACGACGACTACGACTCTAGGTAAACGGCGACTATGTCGACTCCAGGAAAATGGCGACTACCACGACTCCAGGTTAAGGTGACTATGACTCAGGTTAACGGCGACTACGACTCCAGGAAAATGGTGGATTGAGGAAAATGGAGACTCCAGGAAAATGGCGACTAGACGACTCCAGGTAAATGGCGACTAGACGACTCCACGAAAATAGCGACTATGACGCCAGGAAAATGGCGGATTGAGGAAAATGGAGACTCCAGGAAAATGGCGACTAGACGACTCCACGAAAATGGCGACTACGACGACGCCAGGAAAATGGCAACTATGACGACGCCAGGAAAATGGCGGCTCCAGAAAAATGGCTGCAGTGACTCCAGGAAAATGACGACTCCAGGAAAATGGCAACTACGGCTTCAGGAAAATGGCGACTCCAGGAAGATGGCAACTACGGCGGCTCCAGGAAAATGGAGCTCCAGGGAAATGGGACAGACTCCAGGGAAATGGCGACTATGATGACTCCAGGGAAATGGCGACTATGATGACTCCAGGGAAATGGCGACTATGATGACTCCAGGGAAATGGCGACTGCGACGACTCCAGGGAAATGGCAGACTATGACGACTCCAGGGAAATGGCAGACTATGACGACTTCAGGAAATGGAAATATGACGACTCAGGTGAATGAAATGACTCGTAATGGAGACGACTCCAGGTGAATGGAAGACTGCGACGACTCGGGAAAACGATGACAACTCGGGGCGATGGCAACTATGGCGACAACAGGAAACGGCAACTACAGCGCAATCGGGGAAATGTTGATTACAGCGACTCCAGGGAAATGTTGATTACAGTGACTCCAGGGAAATGTGTGATCACAGCAACTCCAGGGAAATGTGCACCGAGTGACTTAAGAAAACGGCGACTCCAAGGAATCCAGCAAACGGCAACTCCGGGGAAAGGCACATGCATAGGTAGATCTAGTTCCCTAGAATTGATTATAAGAGTTTGGATCACAAGAACAGGAATTCGTGGTACTGGAACCAGGATGACAAAACCAGAATGTTTGTGGGCCAGAACTCGTGCCTGCCTGATTCGTGTGTATGTTTGGCTGTTGTGTTGTGTTGTTGTTGTGTGTGTGTGTTATGTTGTGATTAATGTTGACGGTTGACGGAGCGTTGGACAAGTATACATCCCATGGCCCAGTGTGTGTGTGTGTGTGTACTTCAGTGTTTGCACGTATTAATTGGACATTTTATTATTACAAGAGTAAAGGTTGACAGCACTGAGCAAGTTTTGCATCCCAGGGCTGTTATGTTTTCTTTTTATATACTTTAGTGTTTGCACGTATTACCTGGACATATCCCCTGTTGGGTTGCCGGGGGCTCTGCGCAGTCGGTTGGGCTTTAAACAATAAAAGTAAGATAGCAAAAATCGGCACTAATGGAATTATTAGTGGTGGTGATAATACCAAAACCAGATACGCAGATGACACCGTGCTAATTGCAGAAAGTGAAAGGGACCTACAAAACCTTGTGAATATACTTGAAATAGAAAGCAAAGGTAAGGGGTTGGAACTAAACAGCAGGAAGACTGAAGTCATGGTGATCTGTAAAAACAAATCCCCTCATGCAAAATAACAGCAAACGGCACAACCTTGAGACAGGTTGATGAGTTTAAATACCTGGGAACGATCATTTCACCAGACGGCAGATGCACATCGGAAATAGCTAGCAGAATCGGCCAAGCCAAAACATTTAAGATAGAAAGCATTCTTACCAACAAATGCCTATCAATTAACATCAGGAAGAGTTCTGGAATGTTATATAGAACCAATACTGTTGTGCGGTTGCGATGCGTGGACAGTCAACAAGCAAAGGCCGAACAAGATTGAGGCAGCCGAGATGTGGTTTCTGAGAAGAATGTTGAGAGTTCTATGGACAGCAAAGAAAAAGTCTTGATGAAGGCAGACACAAGTAGAGGGTCACTCATAAGGAAGATTAGGAAAAGACGGGCAACATTTACAGGCCATTTTATGAGGAAGGGGGATTTGGAGCACTTGGTCAGAACAGGAAAGCTGGAGGAAAAGAGCAAGAGGTAGACCCAGGGAGAAAATGCTGGACGGACTTTCAGAGTGGCTGGGGACGAGGAGGGTGGGGGAGATGCTGGGGGCAACGAGAGATGAGATGGCTGGAGGTCCATGGTAGCCAACGCCATGCGGCAGGGCACCTGATGATGATGATGAATATGCTGATCGCCAGCAAGTTTTGAAAAACAGTATGTATGACCTTCCCATTATCATATAAATTTTCTCAGTGCCGTTCTGATAACGTCAGGTGAATGGCGTTTATGGTTCCGACAACTGTGCCCGAACAAATGTCGCGCCGAATCTAACGTGGAAAAAGTAATAACCACTACTAACCTTAACCCCGTTCTAACCTTAACACATTGTGTTAAAGGGGCTGATGTTTGGTCATGACACAATTGTTGGAACAGTGAAAAAAATTTTGCAAAACTTCTCGCCTGTTTAAAAACACCGCGAATGCCGTATATTATACTTTAATCATCATCGGGTGCCTTGCAGCATGGCGTTGGCGATTATGGACTTCCATCTCTCTTGTTGCCTCAAGCATCTCTTCCACCCTCCCTGTCTTCAGCCACACTGCAAGTCCGTCTAGTATCTTCTCCCCGGGTCTACCCGGTGCTCTCCTTCCTCCCAGCTTTCCCGTTCTGACCAGGTGTTCCAATTCCCTTTTCCCTATAAAATGGCCTATGGATGTTGCCTGCCTTTTCGTAATCTTCAGTATGAATGATCTACTTGTCTGCCTCCATCAAGACTGTCGTTTGTTTTCTTTGCTGTCCATGGAACTCTCAACATCCTTCTTAGAAACCAAATCTTGGCTGCCTCAACCTTGTTCTGGCTTTGCTCGACTGTCCACACCTCGCAACCGTACAACAGTATTGGTTCTATACTACACGTCATTATTGAAGGGCCAGGAACGTTTTTGAGTCAATTTTTGAAAGGAGAAATAACCTATTTTCTCTTACTCTTTTCTCCAATTCGTTGCCGTAACTGAATGGATAAGAGCTCAGACAACATTGCAGTTTCCTTTTGGCACGTGTTTGGGGATTTGCCGATTTGCAATGGGCGGCCCAAGGAAGACAATTTCCACACGAAATTGTCGAATCTTCAGCAGGGTCTCTCTGACGACGCAGGCAAGGTAGCGACAAAATTCGCTTTGCACGTGCAAGGCAAGCCCTTTTTGAACACTACTCCAGCCAAAGTTGCCCGCAGACGAGGATAAAAAGGACCCGTTCTTGGTTCGTTTTAACCATGCTTGCAAGATGACGGATGAGCAGCGGGGGAGAGCCCTCGCTCTGCTTGATGAAGGCCTAGCGCAGCGGGAAGTTGCTAGACGACTTGAAGTGTCGCATTCCACAATCCAGAGACTGCTGGAGCGCTTCAATGAGACTGGAGCAGTCCAGGAAAGGCGTCACACGGGTCGACCCAGAGTAACAAGACAGCAAGACCGCTACCTTGCCCTCTCCGTCCTGAGGGAAAGGGCATCCACTGCGGTGACCTTGAGGGGTCAGCTGAGGGACGCAACAGGTGCTAACATCAGCTGCAGCACGGTGAGAAGACGGCTACATGAGGCAAACTTGAGGTCACGGAGACCGGCCGTCCGACCCGTGCTGTCACCAGTCAACAGAGTGCGCCGCATGACCTGGGCCAGGGAGCACGTGACCTGGACAAGGCAACAGTGGGCCCGGGTCTTGTTTTCGGATGAGTCCAGGTTCACCCTGACCTTTAACGATGGCCGGGCTTGGGTGTGGCGACGTCAAGGGAAGAGGTTCGCCGACGCCACTGTCCAAGAGCATAACCGGTACGGCGGCGGGTCGGTGATGGTGTGGGGTGGCATGAGCCGTGGTACCCGGACCCCCCTGCTCCCCATTGACGGCATCCTGAACGGGGTCCGGTACCGGGACGAGGTTCTGGCGGCCGTGGCACTGCCTGCGCTTGTGGACCTTGGTCAAGGCGCCATCTTCCAGGACAATGCACCTGCGCATCGAGCACGCCTTGTGACCGACTTCCTGGAGCAGCATGAAGTCGTCCGTATGGCCTGGCCAGCGTGCTCACCTGACCTGAACCCAATTGAACACCTGGGATGTGCTCGGGAGGCGCATCAGGGACAACCACCCCCCACCGGGCACCCTGGCCAGGCTGGTCGACATCCTGCAGATCGAGTGGGCGGCCATCCTTCAGGACACACTCCGTACCCTTGTGGGGTCGATGCATCGGCGCTGTGAAGCATGCATCCAGGCTCGGGGCGGACACACGCGATATTGAAAACAGATTGGCCAAATCTGACACTTTCTGTTTTTTGAAAGGGGGGGATGTTCCTTTAAATGCATGTGCTGTTCACTAATGGGTCATTGTGCTAATTTCTTTTTCCAAAACAGGTGTGGAAATGATGAAATAAAACATAGAATCAATTCTAAACATTGTCAATTATTTCAACTTAAAATTAGAGAGGAAGGAAGAAGTGGCCCTTAAATTATGATTAGGAGTATAAATTGAAACTTGAAAGTATGTTTTTTGTTTTTATTTTTGGTCTGTTTAATTAAACGTGAGTTAATTTGTAGTGTGCTGTTGGCCATGATGTTCTGGATGTCGGCTGAGCTATAAGCAATATGAAATCTCTTTACTGCATCATCCTGCCTTTTGCATTCTAAGGAAAACATTTTACCTTCTGTTGCGGAGTGTGTTTCGTTGTGTGTGTGATTGTGTGTGTGTGTTTTTTATTTATGTGTGCAACGTGCACATGTGTGATCGCGTGTGTGTGATTGGTGTTTTGTGTGTGTTGTGTTGCGCACGCACGCGTGTGTAGCGCACGCACGCATGTGTGGTGCACGCACGCATGTGTGGTGCATGCGTGTGTGGGTGCAAGACGATGTGCGAGATGTTTGGGGGGAATGGGGCGGTTGTTAGTGGAAGGATTGGTATTGGTTTTTTCTGCTTTTTCAATTCATTTTTAACCCTTTGACTCCCGCACACTATCCACCAATTGCAAAAACGTATCCCTTTGACTCCCTCACCGTATCCATCTTCCTGCAGGAAGCTGGAGGTGGGTGAGGGAATTATGGTTAAGTTTTTGCTTTGCTAGCATGGTTAACAATGCAGGATTCTGGTGGTGGTAGTCAACGGGCTAAATGGAGTTGTGGGAATTTTTTTTTAAAAACGAAATTGAAACTTGAAAAGATGGTTGTACCTTTTTTTTTTCTTTTTTTTTTTAAATGAGTTAATTTGGTGTGCGTGCTGTTGGCCGGCCATGATAATGTTATCTAGATGTCGGCTGTTGTAAAAGCTGTATGAAAATCCAACTGCATTTTGCTGCCTTTTGCTCTTTAAGAACATTTTACCGTCTTTTGCGGAGTGTGTGTGTCTGTTTATATTGTCTGTTAGAGTGTGTGCACGCGCATGTGTGTATGTGTGTAAGACATGTGCGAGGTGCGTGCTTTGTTATAATTGTTTTTGTTTTTTTGGGGGGCGCGGTTGTTAGTGTGTGGTTGTCTGTTTATATTGTCTGTGTCTAGAGTGTGTGTGTGTGTGTGCACGCGCATGTGTGTGGTGTGTGGTGTTGGTTAAGACATGTGCAAGGTGCGTACTTTGGTGGTGTTTTTTTTTTTGGAGGGGGCCGGTGGTTATAGTGGGATATGGACGGTGGTTAGCGTCCTGAGTGTGGTTTCTGTGTATGCATGTTTTCGTCGTAGTTTTTCTTTAGTTTTGTTTTTTCTTAGGTGTGGTAGGGTGTGGCAGATGTTTAGGTCATTTGGCCTTGGGGGTGGTGGTGGGTGAGTATGGTGTGTGTGCATTTTCTAATGGAAGACTTGTGTGTGCTTGTGTATGTATGGTTGCGTGGTAAAAGACAGACCGCTGTTGATTTAAAATTGTTTCGTTAAAATATTTTAAAAAATGATTTATTTATTGTGTGCCTGTGTTTCGTCAGTTATGGGTTACTTATGAAACTATTTTTATGACCGTATTTCTGAAAGTTGTAATGCTCCTTTTGTCAATGAACAGTTCGTACTGCATTTTCCAACACTTTAAAGAATCTTTTCAAGATAGCATGCAATTTTTACATTTTGAAAAGATGTAATGGGATTTCACGTCGTATGACCATGCGTATGGGAAAATGCTTAAGTTGAGACTTAGAGGTTGGTCGGTTTTTTTTTTTTTTTCATTTTTCATTTTAACCCTTTGACTCCACACTATCCACCAATTGCAAAAACGTATCCCTTTGACTCCCTCACCGTATCCATTCTTCCTGCAGGAAGCTGAAGGTTAGGGTGAGGGAGTCATGGTCAATTTTTTGCTTTGCTAGCATGGTTAACAATGCAGGATTCTGGTGGACAGGTGGTGGTAGTCAAAGGGCTAAACGGAGTGTTGTGAGAATTTTTTTAAAAACTAAATTGAAACTTGAAAGAATGGTTGTACATTTTTATTCCATTTTTTTAAATTGAGTTAATTTGTAGTGTGTGTGCTGTTGGCCATGATAATGTTATCTAGATGTCGGCTGTTCTGTAAGAAATATGAAAATCTGCGTTTTCCTGCCTTTTTGCTATTGAAGGAAAACATTTTACCCTCTTTTGCGGAGTGTTGTGTGTGTGTGGTTATGTGTGTGTTTACTTTGTCTGTGTCGTGTGTGCGTGTGAACGCGCATGTGTGTGGTGCATGCGTGTGTGTGTGTGTGCGTGTGTGTGTAAGACATGTGCGAGGTGCGTACTTTGTTTTGAATTTTTTTTTTTTGGGGGGGTGTGGGCTGTTATAGTGGGATACGGACGGCGTTTACCGTCCTAATTGTGGTTTCTGTGTATGGATGTTTATTCGTTAAAATGATTTTATTGTGTGACTGTATTTCAATTATGGGTTATTTATGAAACTATTTTGATGACTATTACTGAAAGTTGTAATTAAGCTTTCTGTCAAATGAGAAATTTGTACTGCATTTTCTAACACTCCTGAAAGAACGTTTTCAAGATGGCGTGCAATTTTTACATTTTGACAGATATAATGGGATTTCACGTCGTATGACCATGCGTATGGGAAAATGTTTAAATTGAGACTTGGAAGGATTGGTCCGTTTGTTTTTTTCCCCCGTTTTTTTTTTAATTAATCTTGACTCCTGCACACTATCCACCAATTGCAAAAACGTATCTCTCTGACTTCCTCACCGTATCCATCTCTCTGCAGGAAGCTGAAGGTTAGGGTGAGGGAATCATGGTCAAGTTTTTGCTTTACTAGCATGGTTAACAATGCAGGATTCTGGTGGACAGTTAATTTGTAGTGTGCGTGCTGTTGGCCGTAATGTTATCTAGATGTCGGCTGTTCTATAAGCAATATGAAAATCTAACTGCATTTTCCTGTCTTTCGCTATTTAAGGAAAACATTTTACCCTCCTTTGTGGAGTGTGATTGTGTATTTATGTTTATGTTTGTGTATAGTGTGTGTGTGTGTGTGTGTGTGGGATAAGACATGTGTGAGGTGCGTTTTTTGTTTTGATTTTTTGGGGTGGGGGACGGTTTGTGTGTGGTGCGTGCGTGTGATTGTGGTGTGTGTGTATTTATATTATGTCTAGTGTGTGTGTGTAACGCTCTTTAAATCTTTTCAAGACATCATCCAATTTTTGACGTTTTTAGAAGTTATACTGGAATTTCAGCTCGTATGATCATGCGTATGGGAAAATGTTCAGACTTGTATGGATTTTTTTAATAAGTTTTTAACCCTTTGACTCCCTTACCCTATTCGCCAATTGCGAAAGCATATCCCTTTGACTCCCTCAACCTATCCACCAGCTTCCTGCAGGAAGCTGGAGGTTAGGGTGAGGGAGTCACAGGGTTTAGTTTTTGCTTTGCTGGCATGGTTGACTGTGAAGGACGCAAGTGGACAGGCGGTGGTATTCAAAGGGTTAAAACGGAGTATTATGGGAATTACTTAAAATAAATTTAAACTTGAAAAGATCGTATGTTTTTTTTTCAATTTTTTGATTAAACCCGTGATATGGCTCAAGTAGTCGGCTGGACTAAAGCAATATGAAGTGAAATGACATTTTTAAATAAACGTGGGGTAGTTTTCAGTGATGTTGGCCATGATAATGTTGGAGACGTCGGCTGTGCTATAAGCAATATGAATTCCAACTGCATTTTCCTGCGTTTTACAACTTACGGAAAACATTGTCCCGTCTGTTGAGTGTTTTTGTGTTTGTCTTTGTTTTTGTCTGTCTTGTGTTTTTGTGTTGGTGTGTGCGCGAGCGCGCATGTTTTGGGTGCGTAGGTGTGTTGGGTGCGTGCGTGCGCGAGCGAGCGTGTGTGTGTATATGTGGAAGAGCATGTGTAAGGTGTGTGCTTTTGGAGTTTGTGTGTGTGCGTGGAGGGGGGATGGAGGACGGTTGAGGTATGGACGGCGAATGTGCAAGTTATTTGTGTATGCATGTTTTTGTTTCGGGTTTTTTTTTTGTTTTGTCTGTTTTCTAAGTTCATGGGTGAGGTATTGCGAATGTTTAGGTCAGTTGGGGCCGGCGAGTACGCTATGTGTGCATTTTCTAATGAAGGCTCTATTGTGTGTGAATGTAGATTTATGGTTGCTTGGCAAGGACAGACTGGTTTAAAATTTAATAGTTAAAAATAAACAAAAATGCCCTTTTGAGGATGCCGGGGGGTTTCTTTCAGTATAAATAGTATACCCACCTTCTGGAAATTGTGTGCTAGAAATGCCTCTTTTCTGTCGCTGTTTTTGTCTTCCACCTTTGCTTTGTCATTTCTTCCCATCATTTTTCGCCTTGCAGGTCCATTCATCTGTATGCGTTCGATCAAGTCTCCTGTACTTTATCTTAGAATTATTATTGGGTACATGTATTAAATTCATGTTTTGGTTCTGGTACAATGAGCTATGCGGAAGCAATTTCAAGTACAGGTCTATTTTTGGTTTAGTGCCCTTATAGTTTAAATTTGTGTTCAGGTATTTTTTTTAATCCCCTCTGCTTCCCCGTTGGGTTGCTTGGGGGGGGGGGGGGGGGGGGCTCTTTCAGTATATATAATAGTATCCCCACCTGGAAATTCTGCGCTAGAAATTTGCTCTTTTCTGTCACTCTTTGTTTCTGCCTTGTTGCCTTGCTTTCTGTCATTTCTACTTATTTTCTGCCTTAATGGTCCATTCACCTGTATTTTTTCGATTGTCTTACGTACTTTTTCTTCGGATTGCTGATTGGGTACATGTATTAAGTGCATTTTTGGCTCTAAGGAGTGAGATTACCTAACATTTCTTCCACATATAATAATTAATATATTATATGTGGAAGAAATACAATATTAATTATATGTGGAAGACATTTTAGGTAATTTATGCCCGTTTTTGTTTTGGTGTCATTATGTATGCTTATGTTTGTATTCAGGTGTTTTTTAAATCTCCCCTGTGCGGTAAATCGGACGGAATGGTCCTACACCTGGGGCATGTACTTAAGATTATGTGCGCGAATGCATTGATATGTGTACTTAATTTTGTTGTTGTTGAAGTTTTGCGTTTTGAAGCGGTTATACCCTGACATGGCTCTGCGCAGTTGGCTGGACTTTAAACAATAAAAAAAAAGTGCATTTTTGGCTCTAGGGAGATGATATATGCGGAAGCGATTTTAGATAATTTATGCCTGTTTTTGTTTTGGTGCCCTTATGTATGCTAATATTTGTATTCAGGTGTTTTTTTAAATCTCCCCTGTGGTCAACGCCGGGGGCATGTCCTTAGATTATGTGCGTGAATGCATTGATATGTGTACTTTTTTTTTCTTTTTCCTGTTGGGAGTTTTGTGCGTTTTGAAGTGGTTATAGCCCTGATATGGCTCTACGCAGTCGGCTGGGCTTTAAACAACAATAATGTTATTCAGGTGTTTTTAAACTGTGATAAATTGGACAGAACGAACAACGCCAGAGGCATGTCCTAAGATTATGTGCGCGAATGCATTGATATGTGCACTTAAATGTTTGTATTTCCTGTTGAATTGTATTCCTGTTGAATTGTTTGAAACGGTTATAGCTCTGATATGCTCTACTGAGTCAGCTGGACTTTAACCCTTTGACTCCCACACCCTGTACACCAGAATCGTGCATTGCAACCATGCTAGCAAAACAAACTTAACTTTCTCACCCTATCCACCAGCTTCCTGCAAGAAGCAGGGTTGGATGGAGTCAGTTTTTGCAGCTAGTGGATAGGGTAAGGGAGCCAAAGGTTTAAAACGATAAGTGCGTGAGGGCTGTCCAAGTCGAGATGAATTGTTTGGGGGAAGATAATTTTGTGTACATGTATTGACGGTAGTAATAAAAGTATTTTGTCAAGTGAAGATTCAGACTACGTGTTGTCTTTCGAGTTTTATCCGTGAGATACCCCTACCCTCGTGTTTCTTGCTATTAATGCAAATGTGTTGTTTTTTCTAATGAGCGTTTATGAAATTGCAACATGGCTGTGTGCCTGCGTGTGTGTTGATCTAATCAATATCCACACTGCCCACACCACACATACCACCCTGAACAATCAAGTTGCCAAAGTCAAACCAACAGTCTGACAAATGGGCATCAGTAACTCAATGCTGCGGATGTCCCCAAACCAACACGCGGCACTGATCTTAAGTGGGGTAACTCGTTAGTGGGCAAGCCAATGCTAGAGTTGCAACCCCTGAACGCGATACACAAGCACGTCTCATAATTACTCGACACGTTGTGTGCGCGCGCGCGTGCCTTCCGTGCGTGTACGTGTGTGTGTGCGCGCGTGCGCCTGATAATTAGGTTCCTTTTAGTAAAATGTTGTGAACGCATAAGTATGGTCCAGTATTTGGACCAGCCTGGTCCAAAATGTGAACATTTATTTGAACATCTCATATTAGTCTGTACAGGTTTATAATATTATATAGGTACGGTCGTACCTATGCAACGCAAGGTTACATGTGTCAGGAAGGATTTGTGTGGTTTGTAGACCAATTTTGACGAAAGTTAGAAGTCCTGTTTTGCATGCAGTCCAATATTTCACGTTTGGAGTAATTTTTTTTTAAATATACAAAGCACTACATCTCTGCTACTTTTAAAAATCTAATCCAATAAAATTTAAGACGTACGTATCATGTAATTAAACAAATAAGAAAAAAAATCGATCATCGATTTGAGTAAAATCCCTTGGGTCATGATAAAAGAACACAAAAATAGACCAATAAAATGGCCTGATCTTTTATTTCTGATTAAAACTTGCTTAAAGCAAAATCGAACCACAAACACAAGGTTATTAATGTGTTCTGTTAATTACTTGTTTTCGTGGTCGTATTATTTATCAGCAGAAGATTTAAAACGTCGAAATGCATGTGCTTTTGTGTCTCTGTGTTGTGTTCCATACAATAAGAGACACAGATTGAGCGTGTTTTGTTGTGACAAGCTGCCCATACCAGTTTATAAGGTTTCTTTAAAGCACTGCATGAAATGCTAAACTGCTGTCATTGATGATGCAGAAGACACTGATAACTTTCAGGGTTGTTTTTGTTTTTGACACGTACATTTTCCGTTGGAAAGAGTCCGTCTCAAGCTACTCGCCAAAATATTTATCATAATTATCACAACCATAAATCGCCAGTGGTGGGTCAGTTAAATCAAACGTTTGTCTACGTCAGTCTATCATAAGAAAGCCAAGTGGGCATTTTTTGCATGCTTAGTGTTCCTGTGACAGAAGCGTACTTTGACTTTTTTTTGCTTATCGTAAAACTGCCGACTTTGTGGAATAAGCAATAAGTTGTTAACTCCATCTAATTGTAACTGCCGTTTCCATAAAATGGGTTGATTAGCGAGTCGGTTACTCTAACGTTAACTAAAGACACCCGAGGTTTCTCGATGGACCTAGAATAACAATGCCTCACTACTGACTGGACAAACCCCTCCCAGTTCCCAAACCCCCACGGGAGCCCTTTCGCCATGCAAAGGTGGTGGGGGTGGGGGGAGCTGTCCATGCTCTGTATGACCCATTCGTACCGAGTCATCATTTACCTTGCTTATTTAACCCGAATAGCAAGATAGGGAGATGACAAGGCCCAGGACATTGCCACACAACACACACCAGCCAAATTTGATTCAGCTACCGGACCACGAGAAACTTAAGAGTCCTCCTTTGCCTAACTCGGGGCCTTCATCTCTCTACTGAGCAGCCTGTCCAGCCACTAGTTCGCACAGCTGCCAGCTTTTTTGCCGTTACTATAGTCTCGACACCTAGCAATCAAAAGCTGCTTACGTTGCTTTACCACAGCCACAGAGGGCGTGCGTACGATCACACAGACACAGCCTGTTTTGCTTTTTAGCTAAGTCTGACATGCATACAAAGGGATTCCAAGTTTGCTGTCCCCAGAACTTTCCCTGCAATCGTCATGTCTGATTCCTTGAAGCCAATACAACGGTGCTGATTTCGTAAAATGGGCAGGGTTTTGCCGACTATGTTCAATCGGAAATACACCTGTCTAATGTGCGTAACAGGCAATTTCACAACTTTGGCACAACATGCAGGCTTCATTTGGTAGACAGGCACGTGACTCCAGCATGGTTCCTTCTGTCATATTTCTCTTTGTTTAATTTGTTTTCTTTCTTCAGTATTTCACACTTTTGACACAGTAATTTCCTTGGTATTTACTCGGTATAAGATACATTGCCTCGGACTGTATGTATTAAGGTCATGACTGGTACAAGTTATTTTCTACTGCTTCTGGGGCGTTCACCAGTAGATGTGCGCATATTGTGTGTTGTTGTAATAGTTTCAGCACAATTTCAGCTTCAGCAAATTCATGATATCGAATAATATACATCATGGTCTAGAATGAAATGGTTTGATCAAGCTTTGTTGTTTGGTCTTAACTTTCTACGCAAGAATATTTTGCACAAGTTTTACTTAATAATGGAATCGAGCCTTATGACTGTAACGGATATATTCAACTCCAGATTCATTTGAAAACAAGTGCCCTTTTCGCATCGCCGACACCTCTGCAGTATTCCTCCCTCCCAGATATCTTCAGTCACTACTGTCTTTCCATGAATTAATTCATTTCAACTGATTTTTTTGGATAGGGCAGGAGCGAAACAATACGTCAAATCACCAAATACTTACCTATACAGGTGAGACTTCCCAGTCCCCAGCGTCCATTCTTTTCACAAGTCACAACATCAATCCCATTTGTGGAAGATCCTTCTTTAGTAAATCCTGGTGTGCAGCTGAAGATGAAGGAAGCGTTCAGACGTGTGGAATTGGGAGGTGAAAAGTTTGCTCCACCAATGTTGCCTACGTCCCCACAGTCAACAACTGAACAGACAGAAGATTTGTTATTGCTTATTAAAATAAAAATAATCTGTATAAAAAATACTGTTTGACAATGCCACAAGAATTATTTGAATGAATCCCACACTTGGCATTACGAGCATACTGGCTAAGGTAACATGACCTTAAGAATTTACTGAATAATTACGCATTTTATTGCTATTTCAATGTTAATCTAAATATCAGTGTTTGTATACTTGTTGCTGCAGCTGGCAAATATTCCCTAATTGAGATATTAGTCATCTCTATCCTTTTGCTGACAGTATATGTATAGTGACCAAATTTGTGTGAAGGGTAGCTGACAACAGAAGCATGATGGCATGATGAGAATCAAAACAAAATCTTGTCATTTTCAGTTCTAGTTTGAAAGAATTCCTTAGGGTAAACTGCACCGCCATGCGCCTGTTATGAAGACCAGGATCTTGCATCATAAAGATACGTGCTTGAAAGTTTGTTTGTTTCTTGTTATAGATTGTGTTTTGCTTTGCAGGTTTGGTAAGGGCATAATGCTTTTCCACGCGATTTTTGTTGATACTGTGAATTGGCTAATGTTTGTTTTGTTTGATTTGGTAACGGCATAATGTTTTCAGATTTAACCAAACCACTGTGATCTAATGTAAATTGGAGTTTAGAAGATCTACATTTATACGAACATAAACAAACAAACAAACAAACAAACAAAATCAATAGAAGAAACGAGATATCTAAAGAAACACAAAGATAAGACAGAGAAGAAAGAACGAGTCGACAGCTGTTCACTGGCATTGTTGATATTTGATGTAACCTTTCAGCTTGTACTCCAGCTCTCTCCAACTGAAAAGTTTTAGTACATGATGAATCAATACAGAAAAATGAAAACGAACGTCCTTATCTATATGTGTAATCGCTTCTGCTTTTACAGAGATACACATACTGTTTTCTTTGCTTTGCAAAAAAGGGGAATTGGAAGGTAAAGCTTTTACATGATTGTGTGTAGCAAGAAACCCTGGGACGAGGTGGATAGCAGAAGATTTCTTGAAATAACAGACTTTCTGGAGTATTTTGACTCTAAACTCATTACACTCTGGGGCCAGGCCGCTTTCAGGTCAACAGCACTGAATGCCCTCCTGTTGTCGTCATTTTTTTCCCTTTTTTGTTGGGTTTGAACCCGCGCCTGTTCCTCTTTTGCACATGCGGCTGGCACGCTGATTTTCTGGCGTTTGGCCTGTACACATTTTTATCACAATAATCAGCACGGGTGCCCTTTGCACTGTGGTTTGACTCCTGGCCTTGGTTTTACGATGTTTCATCTGTTGGCGCTGTACACACTTTTTCCCATTAATCACTTTTCATACAGCCCTTCTTCGTCCTGTAGATTTTTATGTCCCTCTCGGGAGAGAATCTCCTTCTATGGACAAAATAATGAGAATTCTATTTATTCCGTATTCATAGTGTGGAGTTGATTTTTAGTCATTATCAGGTTGGCGCCAGTAGATTCATTATTCCCTCCCCTGATGCATGAGTTCAATACACATCTCATGATTCTGTACTTGTAATAATCACCTCCTGAATTACATAGAACCTATAAGTCATGCATTAGTGTAATCTTTTAGATATACGCTATATGAAAAACGAGCAGGGATTGGACATTTACACACTGTAGGGCGTGGGCAAGAAAAAGGCAAGCAGCAACTATGGAACGGGTGTGTGTGTGTATCCTCCAGTTTAGTAATGTCTATAGAACAAATCCACATCCATTGCTAAATCGTACAGTACAGAATGTTTCTTGTCCTGTTTTCCAAGGAAGATTCAAAAGTTTAGTACTTCAGTCATGCAACATCACACATAGCTGCATCCCACCACATACTATACCTGGACAATAAGGCTTATCTCCCTGCAACTCAAAAGTGTCGGTCTTCGCATCGAAAGCACAGAAAAGAGTCTTGTTGTAGGCCGTATTTGTTGACTCTGAGTTACATTCCAGCACGACCTTTTCTCCTGGATTTGTAGTGCTGTTGGGGTAGATGTTCAACACTAAACCGGTTGCTACCAAAGCCTCACAAGTTACAGCTGTAACAGTGAAAAGAAAAGTTCTAACTTAGTAAAATCATTTAAAAGATGACACTTTTACAGCTATCAACATTAACTGTAATTTTGTTTTGCCACAAACTTAAACTGTATTTTTTTACCACAAACTTAAACTGTATTTGTTTGCCACAAACTTAAACTGTAATTCTTTTTTGCCACAAACTTAAACTGTAATTTATTTGCACACAAACTTTTCTCCCCATTTCCACAACAGCCCCAACCTCGGCAGATATACACACAATCTTGACACTGTAGAAGAAACAATTTTACTTGTACCTATCCAAAAAGTCATCGATGCTCGTTTGGAGAAATGTGTTAATAAACCGTCTGGTAAAAATGAGTCCATGAATTGCTCAGACATCTTTCCTAAACGTTTGTGACAAATTTGTTTGCTAGATAACAAACACTGAGTAATCTCAAGTAGCATGTGCATTTATGACCCACAACAAAGCCGGTCTCCTTCCCCATATACAGAACAAATCCAGCCTAGACGGCACACAAAAATTTTGCTTCCACAGGCTTGTCTCCTGAAACACGCTCAGGCAAATTAACACCACCAGTTCATCGATCATTTGAAGGAATCATTGCTTTTTCAGGAAAATACGAATAAGAATAAGAATGTGATGTACGAGAATAAATCAATGCCTAGAGCCCCTTTTCCAAGAAAAAAATATAAAATAGAATTTAATCTATGCATGTTGATGTTCGTTTGAGGTGATTTTGTTAAAGAATATCACATATACTCACGTTCGCATATTGGAGTGTTCGTGCCCCAGTCAGACTCAGTACAACTCAGCTTTGAAGGTAAACCGGCTTTCAGTTTATACCCAAAGTCACATCTATACTCTACACTATCATCAAAATCAAATGTGGTCCTCGACGTTAACGCTCGACCATTGGTGACATTGGTGGGGGACCACACGTCCGAGCTGAAACAAAATCAACAATGTAAATATGTAAAAAGAGACAAACAGCACAACAAAACATGTTTTTAACCCTTTGATTCCCGCCACCTGCATTGTCAACTATACTAGCAAAGCAAAAACTTAACCCTTTGATTCCCTCAACCTACCCTATGCGTGCAATCATAACACTGTCAAAGAAACACTTTTGCTCGTACTTAACAGTCATATGTTAATAAATCGTCCGGTAAAAAATTGAGTCCATGAATAGGTTGAGGGAGTCAAAGGGTAACGTTTTTGCGGTTAGTGGATAGGGTGCGGTGCGGGAGTCAAAGGGTTAAACTTGAAAATATATTTCAACTTTCTTCTCTTCCTCTTCCTGAACATAAAGCATTTTTTTCCTCTTCCTGAGCATAAAGCAGTTCTTCCTCTTCTTGAACATAAAGCAATTCGTGCTTGAAATTAGTTTTCATGTATCTTATGGGTTGAATGCTGAAATAAGCCTAGCCTAGTTTACAAAAAGCTACTTCTGAGACTCTTCCGGCGAGAAAGTATCTCATCTATGCACGCATGCACGCACGAGTATCACATATCTTTCAAAAATTCTTTCTCTGGAAAAAACAACTTTGCAACAGTTTTTTTTTCCGAAGAAAAAAAGAGTATAGAATGGCTTGGCAATATTTTTTTTTGTTTTTTTTTTGTAATTGATGTTTAGCATTGTACACTCCAGAAATAACGACCAATGTTAAAGACACTTCCTACAAAAATGATGTTGATCTTATTTAGACTTCCAGCTAGTGGGCAAAAACACATCAGAAGAACCGCACACGAAATCGGTTTCGTGGTCGGCCAGGTCATATTTTTAACAAGCCCTTGGTACCGTAGTCTGGGGGCTTAAATCGTAGAAACTACGGAAGAATATCGTAGAACTAGGAAGGTCTGTTACACCTCAGTATGAGCATCAATCAATATTCACATCATCAATATGCGTGTCTGAATCTCAAGGAAAAGTATTTTGAAGTAAACGAAACATTTCTCTATCTGTGAAATTCGCACTGCTTAGCCTTGTATCGTTAACAGGAACCAGAAGAACAAGAAAACCCACGCAAGCGCGTATTCAACACAACAAGACAAGACAAGCGCAAATTTTCGGCCAACCGGCCTGTGTCAAGCGTGAATGCACGGTCACAAACACCAAACAACGGATAATAAAAAGAGGACTAAAAACTTCTCTGCCGCCTCGTCCAGTGGATAAAAAGGGACCAAAATGTGTTGAATACGCGCTTGCATTTGGTTTTCTTGATCTTCTGGTTCCTGTTTGCTTGGGCGCGGGCAGTCGCACTTGTTTTGGATCTTGTATCGTTAATTAGTACTTTAAACTTCAGTAAAAAGGTACACATCAGGATTAATATGGGTTGCATTTTTGGTGTGCGCAAATAGGCTTCGAAAAATACACAATAAAACGTTGTCTTGATATACAGAGTGTTTTGGCGCATTGCAAACAGAGTTCGAAAAACTGACAATAAAAAGCTGTCTTGGTACAAGGAGTGCCTTGTAATATCAATGTTTTATGAGTATGTGTCGGACATTAAACATGTCTCAGATAATGGTGTACAGGAAAACTGTTACGTGTTTTCTGACACGGCGAACACAACACACACACACACACACACACACACACACACACACACACACACACACACACACACACACACACACACACACCAAAGCAAAACATTCATATAATTCATTTGAAAAAAACTTCCCTCATAATCCGTTAAAACAAAAAACAAAAACAAAAACAAAAAAGTCCACCAAGCCAAAGCAAACCAAAAACCAAACTAAGCAAACAAACAGGGAAACAAACAAAGCCACGTACAATAAAACACATGGATATGGTGTTTGCACAACTTACGAACACAAGTATGATTCAAGTAGTAGACGTCTCCGGGTGTCTGGCCATCTTCAGAAAAAGGAATATATCGACCACTGGTGCCATTCTGAGTGAAGAGGACGTATCCCGTTTTACATGTACAGACATAGTCCTCCTCGTTGTTGGTTGCTGTGCAGTTTCCATTTTCAAGGTCACATCCAGACGTTTGGGTCGTGCATCTGTTGATCACTGAAACCACCATTCGCAGTAAGGTAAATATGACTATCAAACACTTCATTTCAGGGTGACTGGGTGTGATATATATGTATATCAACGGAACCAATAAACTCATAGGAATGGATGAGAAAGTTGCAAAGGTTGTAATCAGTTGATGAGGTGCCTATATCAACACGAATATGATATTATATTTAAGCGCTAGTATAGTTTCGACAAATTTTCAGTGCGGAGAGAGACCAGTTACCATGATATAGTTGAGAATGCCACTTACTAATGACTGGAGCGAAGTAGTGCGAACTCCTATCAAAATGTAATTGTGGAATCTAACTGCGAATACTCAAAGTACAGCAAGTTGTGCGCTCATTGGGAAAGGATGGGTGTCATCCACTTCGAGGATGCATTTTTGAAGTGTTTGCTCAAAATTCCTGATCAGCAGTTCGAGTGGTGTTGACCCTTTGCTGTTGAAAGGCCGTATTAAGCATAGAATCATGCGATTAAGCCAAAAATGAAACTACAGATTACCACTGTCTCCGCCTTTCCCTGGCAAATCGACACAGTGGTGTGAAAATTTGTGTCACAGGCTGTAGCTAGTCCGTTGCTGCTTTCATGGTGATCTCGATTTCAGTTTCATTACGCATGTCATGGGTACATTCATATCAAAATCTTTGGCGTCAATGTCTCAAAGGAACTGTTTTTGCAAGAAGAAGGCGACACACTGAGGAAACTGTACATTTTGTTCGGGTCAGCACCTGTGTGAATACTCTCATCTTTACGGGGGCTCCACAGATGATTCCGAAATGCACTAGATCAGAGCGAATTTCACTAAAATGATGTAGCAGCAGGGCTGAGTACATTGGCAAATGGGCTCACACTGGTCTGATATTGATAGCTAGTACCTGGCCACGGGACTGCAACACAGTGAACGTGTGGTTCTTGTCCTGTTGGGGAGAGGGAATGAGAGAATGAGAGGCAACAGGGTGATACCACTGAAATAGTGCCTGAGGTGGGACTCCATCCCTCTCTTACACACTCACGCGCCTGCACGACGCCTCCCCCCCCTCCCCCCCCTCCCCACACACACACATACATGTGTGTAGAGTCTCATCTGTCGGCGTCACCGGGATTCGGTGTTAGCCGCTGCACATCTGAGCATTACCATCTCCTTCATGGCCGCTCTGTCTTGACTTTTGTGGATAGTTTCTTGAATATTCAGGCCACTGGTGTTGGTTATGTTCTCGATGCATGAGGCTGGAGGTCTTTCCTTTTTTCCACTGTTTTTCCTTGAAATATGGTCGCTGTGAGGTCCGTGTTGTCACATTGACACATAGCCAATGTATTTGATGACTGCTACTAGTTTTCTGGAGTATCAACTTCTTCCAGGACACTTTCATTAGTTCTTCTGTCCGTCCATTTGACATGTAGTAGTCTCTGATAAAACCACATTTCTGCTGCCTCAATTCTTCTGCAATCAGTTTTTCTCAGAGTCCAGCCATAAATCATGACCGACCAAATCAAACATTTAAAAAGTTTAACTTTAAGGCCATTTGGTATGCCTCTGTCTTTCCATACGTTGTTGAGTTGGGCCATTTTTTCCTTTGCCGTTCCAATTCTTATTTTGATGTCTTTAAAGCAGGTTCCATTATCAGTTTTTTACAGAGATGTGTAGAGTACATACGTATATTTGTGCATGTGTGAGCAGATATATACATGAGCATGTACGTAGGCATGTCCGCATATACGTAAATCTGTACGGGATGGGTCATCATCATCATACAGGTGCCTTGCCACATGGCGTTGGTGATCATGGCCTTCCATCTGTTTCTATCCCTTATTGCCTCAAGCACCTCTTCCACCTTCTCTGTCTTCAGCCACTCTGCAAGTCCGTCCAATATCTTCTCCCTGGGTCTACCTGGTGCTGTCTTTCCCTCCAGCTTTCCTGTTGTGACCAGGTGCTCCAATTCCCCTTTCCTCATAAAATGGCCTATGAATGTTGCCTGATTTTTCCTAATCTTCCTTATGAATGATCTTCTTGTGTCTGTCTCCATCAAGACTGTCTCGTTTGTTTTCTTTGCTGTCCAGGGAACTCTCAATATTCTTCTTAGAAACCACATCTCGGCTGCCTCAATCTTGTTCTGGCTTTGCCTGTTGACTGTGCACGGGATGGTTGGGACGGGGAAAGGATGGACAGTTGGATTTAGGCCAGTGTACATATGTATGTACATGTAATCCGGATGGGTGGATAGCTCCATATGGTTGCATCCATGAGAACAGGCGTTCATACGTGTATGCGGGCGCGTATGTGAAGATGCGCGTGTACTTATCTGTCTGCGTTTAGGTTTCTGTGTGTGGGTAGGTGTAAAACAATTCATGACACTTATGTGAAACTGTGTGTGTGTGTGCGTGTGTGTGTAAGTGTGTGTGCGCGTGTTTGTGTGCGTGTATGTGTGTGTGTTTGCATGCGTGTATGTGTGTGATGTGTATGTATGGGTGTCTTTGTGTGTGTGTATGTGTGTGCGTGTGTATGTGTGTGCGTGTGTCTGCGTGTCTGGTGTGTGTGAATGTGTGTGTGTATGTGTGTGTATCTGTGCGTGAGTTTGTGTGTGTGTGTGTGTGTGTGTGTGTGTGTGTGTGTGTGTATGTGTGTGTGTGTGTGTGTGTCCGTACAGGCACGCACGCGTTAATGTGTTATGTATGTGTGCATGTGTCCCATGTATGGGCGCGTGTGTGTGCATGTTTGTGTGTGTATGTGTATGTGTGTGTTTGTGTGTGTGTGTTTGTGTGTGTGTGTGTGTGTGTGAGAGAGAGAGAGAGAGTGTGTGTGTGTGTGTGTGAGAGAGAGAGAGAGAGAGAGAGAGGAGAGAGAGGAGAGAGAGAGAGAGAGAGAGTACGGGCAGCGCGTGTGATATGATATGACAATGACATACCTGCACGCCAACGTCTCGCTTTTATAAAAAACAATCAAATAAACATCTCGAGTTTTGAGTCTCAAAATACTGATACAAAGAAGAACATTTATGAAGTCAGTATATAAATTCTAATTTTACATGTATACAAAGAAGAAGATTTATGAAGTCCGTACATAAAAAAGTGTTTTTTCATATGTACAAAGAAGAACATTTTTGAAGTCAGTATATAACAGCTGCTCTTCTTTTTCATGTTCACGCAGCCATTTTAACATATGAGCATTTTCTAAACACTTAAGTCAATTTCCCTCATTCTTTGGCAATATCAAGTTGGCAACGGTGTACTGGCTGCATCAACCCTTTGACTCTCGCACCTTATCCACCAACTGCAAAAACTTAACCCTTCGACTCCATCACCCTTTCCACCAGCTTCCTGCAGGAAGCTGGTGGAAAGGGTGATGGAGTCAAAGGGTTAAGTTTTTGCTTTGCTAGTATGGTTGATAATGCAGGATGCTAGTGGACAGGGTGGAGGAGTCAAAGGATTAAACATGTTTGCCTGCTGAACTATTTTAGATCAAATTGCAGTTTTTCCCCCTTAGTCCTTGCAGTCGGTGGAAGAGTTAATAAGTCACAGACAGGAGTAAATGTTGTGCCGTTAAAAAAAAGATGTATTTTAAGTGCAATTTGTCTCCCTTAGCCCTTGCAGTCAGTGGAAGTGTTAGGTCACAGACATGAGTAAATGGTGTACCCTTAAAAAAGATATCTTTTAAGTGCAATTTGTCTCCCTTAGCTTTCGCAGTCATTGGAAATGTTAGGTCACAGACATGTGTATATGGTGTACTGTTAAAAAAAATCCCACTATATTTGAAGTTCAATTTGTCTCCCTTAGCCCTTGCAGTTATTGGAAGTGTTAGGTCACAGACATGAGTACATGGTGTACTGTTAAAAAATATGTTTTAAGTGCAATTTGTCTCCCTTAGCCCTTGCAGTCAGAGGAAGTGTTAGGTCACAGACATGAGTAAATGATGTACTGTTTAAAACACTAACTATATTTTAAGACCAAAATTACTGATGGAATGCCGCATCTCACCTTGACATTGATCTCCAACCCTCGTGTACTTGTCTCTGCATTCGCAAGTGTAGTTTCCAATCGTGTTCTTACATTCTTCATTCTGACCAGCACATGGATCTGTTCCAGCACATTCGTCTTTGTCTGAAACAAAAACAATAACTTTCAGATGTAGAACTTTTTTGTCTGAGCCACAGTATACATCTGAAATGTAAAAAGTGACTTTATAAATTTGGGGTGTTTACTACTTGCCACTGGCTTTTAGTCGTGTCTTGGGAGGGACTTCGGTCAATGAAAATGCTGTGCTAAAGGTTAGCTCAGCCTCACTGGTCGCTTTAGCCTGGAATCATGAGATATGAATACCTGTTAGATTGAAGGTAATTTATATGAAAAAAATCTCATATGGCTTCAGTGGAGCCAGTGCACACGGATTTCTTTTTTTAACTTTTTGTTTAATTTATCTTTTGCTTCACAACAAACGGACATCTAACACACTATGTGACAACGGAAATGATAGAAAAATTCAATTTCATATTCACATTTTTTTTAAACTAAGACTTCAGAAAGGCAAGAAGGCTAATTGGTCTTCAAGAGTTGGGACCTGGGAAATCACCTGTCTCTCCAATGTTTTAATAATAATAATAATAATATATTTTATTTATATAGCGCAAAATCTTGACAAAATCAAATCTAAGCGCTGAGCGTATACATGCATACATACCTACATACATATGAGCGTATACATGCATACATACATGCTTACATACTTACATACATAAATCTAAGCTGAGCGTATACATGCATACATACATACATACATAAATCTAAGCGTATACATACATACATACATACATACATACGTACGCACATGCATACATAATAATTACAATATTTATATAGCGCAAATCTCGACAAAATCAAATCCAAGCGCCGAAAAGACACACACGCACACACGCACGCACGCACGACACAACACACACACACACACACACACACACACACACACACACACACAACCACACATGCATGGCCACAAATGGGGAGAAAAGAATAAAAGCAATAAAAGCAAGAATAAAACCAATGGAAAACCACAGAGAGCACATCATATACAATTATATATTAAAACAAAGTGATTCCCCTCCGAGCGGAGACAGGCTGCAGAGGGGGGTTGAGTGAGGTTAGGATTTTATGCAGAGGAGAAAAGGTGAGTTTTGAGAGCGGACTTGAAGGAGGGAAAAGTAGGTTGCTGACGGACTGAGAGAGGAAGTTTGTTCCAGGAGAGTGGACCAGAAACAGAGAAGGCTCGTGGACCATAGGTATTGAGCTTAGTGCGTGGAAAGCGAAAAGTCAGAGGATCGGAGGCAGAGCGGAGGGTACGTGAGGGAACATAGATCTCAAGTAGGCTTGACAGGTAATCGGGGGCTGCGTTATTGAGGCTTTTGTAGCACATGGTGTCTAGTTTGTACTGTATGCCTTTGATACAGGGAGCCAGTGAAGTTGTGCCAGGAGAGGAGATATGTGGTCAGCTTTTTTCTTTTTGAGTACAAGGCGTACAGCATTGTTTTGAATGCGCTGTAGGATGTGAATGGTGGAGGCAGGAAGACCAGACAGGAGTGAATTGCAATAGTCAATGCGAGACATTATGAAGGAGAGAACGAGTTTTGCAGTTGTTTCGACAGAGAGATACTTCCTGATCAGGCTTATACGATGGAGATGATAGTAGCAAGATCTGGCAGTTTGAGAAACAAAGTTGTTCATGGACAATGTTTTATATAAAGGCAACCAGGCAATGCCCTGCTCTTCAAGATTTTCAACTGTCGTGGGATCTTTAGCGTGCGCAACCAGTAGGTACACTCGTCCGACTCGTTTTTCGTCCCCTTCTGAATAACTAGACATTCAGTTCGATTTTCCGGTCAAACTGAGGAGAAAAGTCGAGAGAGAAAAATTATACGCATATGAAAAGCCAATGTTGACGTATGAACTCCATTTAATATACAGAATATACATAATGATACTGTATACGCCGGAAGTTTCAAAATGAACATCAAGGTCTAAGCACATGTCAACGCCTTTTTTTTTATGAATTTGTCTCACAAATTATAATCTTTTTGCTGAACGATAATTAAGCATCAACGAACAATGTGATTACAGACATTGGATCAATTTATACAGATAAGACAAGTATTGTTTACAGAGAAACAAGTGTATACAGAATTCATCCCCAGCACTGAGACGCGATACTGAGAAAGTGAAACCGAAAATGACATCTCTGCTGAGTGATGGCATCGTTATTATGATTTCTAATAGTTTGTTCTCCTCGAAGCACACTATTTGTAGACTAGTATCTGCATATTTACATAACATTTGGTGTTCTATTCATTTACTGTTAACAGGTAACAAGAAACACCTCGAGGGTGCGGATGGGACCCACAGCACCAGTGCCTCGTCACTCTCCGGACAGTCACCTCCCAAGCTCCCGACGCCACTCGATAGCTATTTCATCGAACAAAAGAGAGCTGTTTCTGCACTGCATGACCAATTCGGACCGGGTCACCAGCTACCTTCTATACAAACCGAATGGCAAGGTGGGGAGATGACAAAGCCTGGGACATAGCCACACAACGAGCACCAACCAGCTCCAGCCCAACCACCGGACCAAGAGAGTATGGTAAAGTCCTCTATCACCTCAATATGTCCTTACTGTGGTCTACTATCACTGTAACTGAAGCCATTATGGTGGTGAGATTTTCCTGGCTCTGGAGGTTTGCATTCTGATAACTGCAGATCAGGGTTTCACAAAAAAAGCCTCAACAAAACCGTCACCTTAAAGGTATTACCGAGATCGACAGAAAACAGCAGTGGCTGACATTCATCAAAGAAAGGGTTAAAGGATTAACTTCAATTTGTTGACCTGGTTTTGCCGCATTCCAGAGGAAGAAATGGAAGCTCCTCTCGACTGCTGCATAACATCAGTTTCCCCATCAATTATGGCAACGGTTTCAGGATTCGCTGCTTTTTGCTGAGATGATGACATATGTTACCTATGATCGACATCCATATAACGAATTAGGGCAACGTAAAGCCTGCAGTGACCATTTTTGTTCCTGTGAAAGTGAAACTTGAATACTTAGAAAGCACATAAATAGGTCTGAAAGCTCACACATAAACTTGATAAATAGATGAAAGGTCTGAACGAAGTGGATACATTTCTAAGAGTTGGTCATACATGAGGAATTTCATACCAGTGCTACCATCAATGTATTTTTTTTTCCAGATGTCGGTTTCTTGTACGTGTATTGTTGTTTGGTCTGATATTTCGCATATTCTATGAATAAAAAGTCATAGGTAGCGCCATTTTTGAGACAATAGCGATTTCTTACCGATTTGTGAAAATATCTGCTGAATAATCGAAACAGTATTCATTGCGAATACACAAAAAAGGAAGAGGAAGCAGAAGAAGATGAAGAAGATGAAGCAGAAGAAGATGAAGAAGATGAAGAAGATGATGAAGAAGATGAAGAAGATGAAGATGAAGAAGAAGAAGAAGAAGAAGAAGAAGAAGAAGAAGAAGAAGAAGAAGAAGAAGAAGAAGAAGAAGAAGAAAGAAAAAGAAGAAGAAGAAGAAGACGAAGAAGATGATGATGATGCTGATGATGATGATGATGATGATGATGATGATGATGATGATGATGATGATGATGATGATGATGATGATGATGATGATGATGATGATGATGATGATGATGATGATGATGATGATGATGATGATGATGATGATGATGATGATGATGATGATGATGATGATGATGATGATGATGACGACGACGACGACGACGATGATGATGATGATGATGATGATGATGATGATGATGATGAAGATGAAGAAGAAGAAGCATAAGCAGAAGAAGAAGAAAAAGAAGAAGAAGAAGAAAGAAAGAAAACAAAGTATTTGATTTCAGTTTCTATTCTAAAGCATTACTAAGACATAGAGACAAATGGTAATAAAGTTGCTGAAAACTCTCTTCTAATCAAATGATCAGTACATGACCGGTGCATACAGACATCTGTACATTAACTTACCCATAGAAAGACGCAGACTTACCAACACACACATCACGTTCGAAGCCAAACTGTCCTGAAGATAAGCAAGTGTAAGCTTTTGACGTCAGCGTGATGTCTCCAAGGATAACAAAACCTTTATCACATTCCACTGTCAACTGTCCTTCAAATTCCACAAAACCAGAAGCATCTGTTACTCGACCATTGTCAACTTCAGGCATGGGACATTTGATTCCTGCAGGGAAAAAAACCGTAACAGCAGTTACCAAGAGATATTTGATATACATGAAAGGCTCACAGAAATAAATCACCATCAATTTCAGGCCTGTTTTTGATGTATTTTGGCTTTGACTCTGGATTATTTCATTCCAAACGAAAGCAAACAACAAATGAAGGAAGGGATGAGGACAGCAACAGAATGAAAGGCAAAGAGGCAGAGGGTTAGGGTGATGGACAGACACGAAATGAAATCTGACGTTTCTTTATCTGCTTTATTTTTTTTTTTTTATAAAATGCTTTATTTCATAGAGTAATGTGCAGGATATCTTGATCATCTTACACGTAAATGTGTATATGGTTTTACGTTTTGTGTTTATCCAGCTGGGAAATACTTTACACCAATCTGGCAGTACAGTCTATTACTTACGCTGGCAGACAGGGGCTTCATGAGACCAGGTAGTGTCTGTTTTACACAAGATGAAACGGGATCCAATCAGGTCAAAGCCGGGATCGCAGTCGTAACGAATGACAGTCCCAAAGTCAGTCCCGGATCCAGTAACGGTGATGTAATTACCACCAGCCAGCTGAGGCACAGCAATACACTGAGAAGCTGTGAACACAAATACAGTTTATAGTACAGAGCTGTAATATGCTAGAAACCCCCTTAATTTAACCTTTTGACTCCCGCACCCTGTCCACCAGCATCCTGCATTGCCAAACTTGCTGGCAAAGGTAAAACTTAACCCTTTGATTCCCTCAGCCTATCCACCAGCTTCCTGCTGGTGGATAGTGTGAGGGAGTCAAAGGGTGAAGTTTTTGCAGTGGGTGGGTGGGGTGCGAGAATCAAACGGTTAATCGTTGGTGCTAAAAAAAAAAACCCGGCGGGGTTCATGCAATAGAGAACTGGGATTCTGAAAATGAAACATGGCCGCAACTGCATTAAAATGAAACTGGAGGAAATGTAGAATAAATTAAGAAATTAAAACAAAGAAAAACAAAGACAGGGAGAAAAGAAAGGAGGGTATAGCTAAGTGTACATGACAGTGAACGGCTGAAAACGAACAAGACTGGTTACACCACACGCCAAAGAGATGTTCACAAGAACAAAGACAAACAAAATCATAGTTCAAAGTTCAGGACACCTCAGACAAAAAACAAAACTACTTTTAGCAACAGCAAAAAGCTGAACTCACACCACACAAATGCACATACTCACTCAAAACACCCATACATTCACACACGCACACGCACACGCACGCGAGCGCGCGCGCGCGCGCACACACACACACTCACACACACACACATTCACATACACGCACACGCACACACACACACTCACTCACATACACACACGCACAGGCACACACACGCGCACAGGCACACACACACACACACACACACACACACACACCACACACGCCTATATACGCACATACACACGTGTTAGAACACACACACAAACACACACACACACACACTCACACACACACACGCACAGGCACACACACGCAGACACACACACACGCATATACACACAAACAAATGAACACACACACATACACACGCACGGACAGACGGACACACATACACACTTATATATGAACACACAGACATACACACATGCACACACAGACACAGATTAACACACACATACACACATATGAACACACAACACACACATGCACATACACATACACACACACACACACACACACACACACACACACACACACACACACACACACACACACAAGCACACACGTATACACACACATACACACATATATATGTACACATACACACGTATATGAACACATACATACATACATACACGCACGCACACACACACACACACACACACACACACACACACACACACACACACACACACACACACACACACACACACACACACACATCAAGACATCGGACGAGATCTGAGCCAGTCATTCCAAGGCATTTGTTGCCTGACATAAAAACTTTTACCCCAAGTCTCTGCCCTGACAATCATTTAGCCATTGCAAATATTGCCTGACAACCAAACAAATCAAGTGACGGATAATGGAGTGACAATTACATGTATGTTACCTTATGTTTAGCTGGCTTCATATATCCACAGTGAATGTATTATCTTGAAATTAAGTCTATATGCTTTAAAACTTCCAGATGGACTAAACAACGAAATCGGATAAAACCGAACATAGCAAAGATTTAAACAGATGTAAGAAATCTTTTACTGATTCTTTCATTTTGATATAAAATAGACCCATGTCCTCCAAACTTTACATTTTTAACTATTCATTTTCCCCGTGTGGGGATGACGGGGGCTCTTTTAGTATAAATAGTATCCCCACGATCTGAAAATTCTGTGCTAGAAATGTCCTCTTCTGTCACCCTCCATGTTTATGCCTCGCTCCTTTGCTTTCTGTCATTTCTTCCCACCATTTTCTGCCTTGTTGATTCATTCACCTGTATGTGTCCAATGAAGCCTTACATGCTTTCTGTTAGGATTGACAGTAATTGGGTGAATGTAATAGGTGCAGTTTTGGCTCTAGGGAAATGAGAATGTATCGAAGCAATTTGGGTGATTCGGGCCCGTTTTTATATAATTTTTTTTTTTTGGTGTCCTTACTTGCCTGTGTGATGGGTTGGACGGGGTGGTCACGCCAGGGACGTCTCCTTGGGTTATGCGCGTGGATGTATTGATATGTGTATTTAATTTTCTGTTCCTTTTTTCCAGTTGAAATACTAATTGTGTATTGAAACGGTTATAGCCCTGATATGGCTCTACGCTGTCTGCCGGGCTTTAAGCAACGATAACTGAGAACAAAGAACTATTCAATGGAAGAAATATTTGACCAAACTTGGTTCCTAAAAAGTGTATAAAGAGACGTAAACGCATTTTTTTACGCGTGTCGTAATCAGCTGATGACAAACACGAATATGACCCTGCTCAGACTGAATCAGTTTACTTTTTCGCCGCCTTCTTTATTTCATTTCATTTCAGTTTAGTGTAGTTTAGTTTATTTCATTTTAGTTTATTTCATATTGTTTGATTTGATTGATTGATTGATTTGATTTGATTGATTGATTTGATTTGATTTGATCTGATTTGATTTTTTTCATTCTATTTTATTTTAACTTCTCTTATTTCAGTTTTATTTGTTTATTTGTTGGACCAATTTTACGAATGTTTACTACAATGAGTTACTTCACTAAGTAAAAGGTACCCACAGTGTTCGCGAACACCATGTTTTGATATCACGATGATTAGTTGGAAAATCTCTTGACTTTTCCCCCATATCATTGTCCCGTATTGACCAAGTGTTTCTGATCATGGCTGTCCACTATGCTTGTTGGCAAATTACCTGCACATGTGGGACTTTGACTCCAAGTGGATCCATCCCCACAGGTACTGGTGTTGGAGTTACTCAAGGAGAAGCCCGCATAACACTGGTAGATCACACTGGCACCGTACTTTGCAGTCCCCGATCCTGACGTGATAAATCCGTTGAGTATAGCTTCAGGTACTCCACAGTATATCTCTGAAAAATGCAAGTCGTATAAACGTCAGGTAAATCTGCTGTTATGGTTTTGATAAATATTTATTACCTGAAATCAGCTTCAAACACTTCTTCCAGGCAGCTGTATGCTGATGAAATTGCACAATGTGTAACACCGATGTAATACAGGTTATCGAAGGCACATGCCAGTCATGAGACTAAAGAATCACGAAAGTTATTTCACAACAGTGATGATGATGATGATGATGATGATGATGATGATGATGATGATGATGATGACTCTGTGTGGTGTGTGTGTGTGTGTGTGTGTGTGTTTTGTGTGTGTGTGTGTGTGTGTGTGTGTTTATGTTTGCACCAGGTTCTTTTACCTTATGCAAACATAAATACACGCACAGACACACACTGTCATCATCATCATCATCATCATCATCGTCGTCGTCGTTGTCATCGTCGTCGTCATCGTCATCGTCGTCACTACCACCACCACCACCACCACCATTATCATCATCATCATCACCATCATCATTATCAACCATGTATTGTCAGGTTAATCTTATTGTTGTACAGATATTAAAAAAGTAGTAGTAGTAGTAGTAGTAGTAGCACCGACAGCAGGCTCACATGCGAAAGCAATTTTAGGTAATTCAGACCCGATTTGATATGTTTTAGTATCGGTAGATATGCTTACATTTGTATTCAAGTATGTTTTTTTTAAAATACCCTGTGTGATAAATTGGACGGAGTGGTCAACGCCAGGGGCATCTCCTTAGATTATGTATGCGAATTTACTGATATGTGTACTTCATTTTCTTTTCCTTTTTTTCCCCCGTTGGACTATTGTGTATGTTTTGAAACGGCTAGAGCCCTGATATGGCTCTACGCAGTCGGATGGGCTTTAAACAATAATAACATTAATATTATTATAAGCAGGCTCATCACTGAAAAAAATCGTTCTATTTTCGTTCAGGTTTTCTTTCTTTTTTTTTTCTTTTTTTTTTTTTTTGTATTGTCAACTGCATTTTTCTTAATGAGGTAGAGCAGTAAACTGAAAACTACAATGGATACCGTATAACTCCAGAGGTGGTGGGAGAGTGATTAAGGTGGTAAACACTTCAACTTTTCTTAGGGCTAGCGTTAAGAGACAGACAGACAGACAGAGAGAGGGAGGGAGAGAGGGGGAGGGAGAGATAAAGAGAGGAGAGAAAAAGAATGAAAGAGAGAGAGGGAGAGAGAGGGGGGGCGGCCCACCTCCTCTCCTTCGCTGCTTAACCTGGCCCAACCCTGATCGTATCAGATTCCTATTGGTGGTTGGTTAGACTGGAGGCCATAATCACACATGTTTATCTAAATCCCGGGCTGACCTCGTGTAGTACAGTACAGTTACAACGCTGAAGTTCTGCCTCTACACTAGCCAAGCCCCGATGTTACAAACTCTTGTCAATGTGTCGTTTAAATTGAGTGAACTACTGATGATTTTATGCCATTATTACAACAACAAAAAATAGTGAATTTAAAGGCACGTGTGCCCACCCACCCCCCGTCCCCACTTTCCTCCCCCCCACACACCCACACACACACACACACACACACACAACACACACACACACACACGCACGCACACACACACACACACACACACACACACACACACACACACAACTTTACCTGCACACGTGGGCATGCGACGCACATTCCATTTTCCCCCGAGATCGCAGGTGATAGTTACGGATATTTCGTTCTCATACTCTTCCTGGGCAAAAGCGAAGCCAGTGTTGCAACTGAGGGTAACGTTAGTTCCATACTGTGTGTCCATGCTGGATACCGCCATGTTGTCAGTGTTGCTGATGGCAGGACAAGCTGTCACACACCACCACATGCAGTTAAAATGTTTTTTATCTGCAAAGTCTGTTTCAATGGTTGGCTACCTTCTAGTTTTCAATCTCATCACAAGAACTCAATCAGGTGGAATGGGAGTTCTCTGCTAGCAGATGGAAGTCTACTATGTACCATTTAACACAATGAGATCTCAACTTTTCCATCGGGAAAAAAAAAATCTAGAGAAAAACTTTTTTTTAGGATCATTGCACTCAGGGAAGTTACCTTTTTGCTCACCTTTTTTTGTTTGTTTTGTTTTCGGTCCCACTTTAATGACCACAGAAGCTGGAACAGTGCAATGATGATGATGAGGATGATATCTATAATGCTATGGCGTTCCATCCTGGATTGAAACTGCGTGGTAGGACTGTACTCTACGCTTACTATCGTAATATATTCTGGCGTCAACCAGGCCCGAGAGATACAGACACCTTCGGCGCTGGTCAGAAGATTTGAGCGACACCTTCAATAACGCATCCGTGAAGTGGGTGAGACTTGGCCGTGTGGTCCCAGTCTTCCCAATGAACCCAGAGCACGCCCAACTCTGGGTACGAGCCGTTTAGAGCCGAAAAATCTCACAATGATTTTTTTTAGGGAACTAATGGGGATTCGAATCCGCAACCTCTCAGTCGGTAGTCCGTTGCGCAAACCACTAACACCATGGCGACTAGTCCCCCAGTGGAGAAAATGCTTGTTCACTTTTCATATTTCTTTTGATGAATGCACTATGCATCATGCTGGTGAAAAAACAAGAACACCAGGCACCAGACGGATGAACAATCAGAACGCAAACAGGTCCTCTTTCACAGCAATATGCAATGGGGGTACCGGGTACATTGCGGAGAAATATGTAACAAGATTTTCAAGGAACACATTCAGAACTTCAAAACTCTGGATAGGAAGAATAACATTTCAAGGAGGAAAATCAATGAAGCCTTCGATATCGTACAGCAATGTCCATCTTTGAAAAGAAATGCTGAACTACACATGTAGAACTAGTATTCCCCACCCCCGGTGGGTATGCCGGGGGCTCTTTCAGATAAATTGTAACTTAGAAGAACTAGAAAGGGGGCTTGAGTCACTAGAGGATGTCGACGGTGCTTTTCTCTTTTGCGTCGGCGATTTGAAATAGCTAGTGATAGACATTACCGGCCACACATATAAAAAAATTATAGTCCTACACACTTGATATAGTCACAAACAATATGGTTCCATAAGAAGTAGAGATCTCAGGCAAACAACTGTCACTTGCGTTCTATACCGTGCAAGAAAGATCGCAACGAAGCTAGTGTAGGAAAAACACAATGATCACGAACAGCACACAACACTGCGGCACCGCACCACACACAGTTACTCCATCGCTCCGGTCTTCACACTCTCCCACACCGCAATATGGCTCTCACAGATGATAACACTAGCACGAATGTCTCAAAAACTACTTCAGTGGATTCAGCGCAACACCAGGAACAAGAAATAACAAAATTTAAGTCGATAATTAATCAATATTGTCAATTAGCAATAGTTAATAATGAACAGAGCACACAACCCATTCGTGTCACTGCACGTGAGCAGATCCTCTTTCAGATAAATAGTATCCCCACCTTCTGGAAATTCTCTGCTAAACTTTTTTTTTTTCTATCACTCTTTTTGTTTCTTTCTTTATGCTTTTCTTCCTGTCATTTCTTTCGATCAATTTCTACCTTGTTAGTCGATTCACCTGTATCTCTTCGATAAAGTCTTACATACGTTTGCTCTTGTGTGTGTGCGTGCGTACGTGCGTGCTCGTGTGCGTGTGTGTATGTGTGTGTGTGTTTGTGTGTGTGTTTGTGTGTGTGTGTGTGTGTGTGTGTGTGTGTGTGTGTGTGTGTGTGTGTGTGTGTGTGTGTGTTTGTGTGTGTGTGTTCGATAAAGTCTTACATACTTTCTCTTGTATATGTGTGTGTATGTGTGTGTGTGTGCGTGTGTATGTGTGTGTGCGCGCGCGCGCGTGTGTGTGTGTGTGTGTGTGTGTGTGGCGTGTGTGTCCGTGTGCAGGAAAGTATGACAGTTGGGGTGGAAGGTGCTTACAGACGTGCTTGAAAGCAAGTATGTGATTGTGCATATGTATGTATTGTACTATGTGTGTGTGTCGTAGAAAGAGGGAGCGGCTACAACACATAGCATTGCAGTTTTCATATTCACACTTTACACACACACACACACACACACACACACACACACACACACACACACACACACATATATATATATATAATATATATATATATATATATATATATATATATATATATATATATATACATAGTCATATAATACATATGTGTACATAAAAACAGAGATACGCACATTGGCATTTCGGCTTAACAGACAACAGAAACAAAACAGTTATCAACTGACTGTCCTTTGCTTCCTGTCCAGGGTATTGAACATCCACATAAAAATAACGCTCTTCCTTAAAAAAAAGGGAGAGAGAAATAAAACAAAACAAAATACAATAAAATACAATAACATAAAAAAATTAAAATACAATAAAATAAATAGATAAAAAAAAATATATATATAATAAAGCATATTGAAAAAACGATTAAAACAATAAAAAGTAATGTAACATGGAATTGTTATAAGAACAGTATATAAGTACCACAAAACCAGCCAAATATATAAAAAGTATCAAGCGGCCACTTAAAACTTAAAACATGATTTAGTACAACTCGCAGCTCAAAATGAAAAAAAAAGCTTGAAATATAAAAGAATAGATACATTTAATTGTCACTGACTAAACTGTATGTATAGTTATCATCTACTGTGACAACAATTCAGATACAAGCAAACACAGAGAAGACAGAGGGAGACTAGGGGAGACTATGATGTGATGCTACACAGTGAGGCTATTTTCTATATCCCTTTAGAAATAAAGTGACATTCAGAGACCAGGACTACACTACATTTGTTGCTGACAAATTTGAAATGTATTTTCACGTTACCGCGAGTTTTACTGCTTAGCCAAATCCTCCAGGAGTCAAATAATAAGTTTACTATGTTCTAAAGTATCTACTTAACACACTGACACATCAGTGAATAACGTGTGGAATAATAAGTTTACTATATTCTAAAGTATCTACATAACACACTGACACCTCAGTTTATAACTTAAAAAGACAGACTACACATACAGAAACAGATAACAGACTACACACACATACAGAAACAGATACAGTGCACAAAAAGAGAGATGAGCATGACAAACAACCTTTAAACACTTCCCTTTCTAGCTTCAGCTAGGAAAATACCATGTACAGATAACCTTGATTTGCAAGAGGATAACAAAGTACCTAGATTAAAGGTGAGGTTGAAGAATCCTTCAGTCTGCACCAGGCTTGACACAAACTGGACAAAAACGTCGGACACAGTAGAGCTGAAGACAGCGTCACCAGCCGGGTCCAGTTCTGGGGCAGTCATGTCACTTCCGTTGAACACCTGCAGTGTTGAATATACATGGATCTGCATAGTGACACTGACACTGCATTAGCGATTATATTTCTCGCTGGGTTTGTACACAAGTTTCATTCTCAAAATTGTAAACTTTGACTGAACTGCTAGATTTTAATATCGATTTCTTCCTGAGGAAAATCGGATCAGCGGTTATATTCTGCACTATCCTTCAGAACCACTGGCTGCAGTTTTCAGGATTTTACCCTTTGACTCCCGCACCCTATCCACCAACTGCAAAAACCTTAACCCTTTGACTCCCTCACTTTATCCACTAGCTTCCCGCAGGAAACTCGTGGATAGGGCGAAAGAGTCAAAGGGTTAAGTTTTTGGTTGACAATGTACGATGCTGATGGACACAGTGTGAGAGTCAAAGGGCTTGTTAAACAGATTAGCAGGCATATTGCACAATTACTTTCATTTCAGTACAAAAGTATTTTACTTTGACAATCTTAACTAATTTTAATGAACAAAGGTAAACGATTTCCCAAATTTTCAAAACCCTTATGAAAATGTATATTGTTTTCCTAGAACTTTCCATGCATTATGAGGACTAAATGTGCATACCTTAAAAAAGACATTCCTAAACATGGCAACGTGAAATGCTGACACAACAAAACAAACAAACAAAAAAACAGGAGCATTACAAAGAAACGAGAGCAAAAATCACTTATTACTTTTACAGAATCACTTCCATCAGCCAGTCGCAGCTCAGTGAAGCTAAACTGGAATGTACGCTGGGCAGTGTCAGGAGCATGGATGATGTAGTTGCACATGATGGATGGGGGATAGTAGTTTTGGTTGTTAAAGTTTGGTGGCAGAATAAACCCATTTGCTCTGGTGAAGTCCACGGCACAGCCTGAAAAATAAACGAAATTCGATTTTAATGTCCCCATTTTCTTGTTGTTCTACATTTGTATGTACAGCATATACATGCTAATCAACATATTGTGTGCTCTTTCATGTAGAGGTACCTGTCTTCAAATGATCTTTTCGTTTCCCTATTCACCTGGGAAACTGTGCATTGTATGACTGTGGTGGGATTGGGAGTGGGGCGAGTGCAATACCTGACACTACCATAGTGATTGCAGGTCTTTTAATACCTATAACATAATGCAGACAAAGTTCTTAGGTCGTTATGTATATTTAAAACGTATGACAGTTTACTCACTTGGAGCTACAAGTTTGCTATGGGGGCGATGTTTCGATTTCCGCTTGAGACCTTTGTCAAACCGACTACATGGCTGTGTGACAAGTCTGGCTTAACGATGTTCGGTTACTGCAAGCACTGGTCTGTTTATGCTTGCCAGATCAAATTTGATGTCTCTGTTCAAGGATGTTTGACCTACATGATTACCAGTGCTTCTCTATTTTTCACTGTGAAGTGCGATTTTCGGATGCCAGAATTCCAGTGTGTTTCCAAGAGACATAGTGGCCTGTATCTTTGCCCTGTTCTCCCATTGCTGTTAACGAGGCCCTTGCAGTGTCTGGTGTTCCTAGACATTGCTGCCCAACGTTGTGGCAATCTCTGCCATGTATTTACCACCACAGATATCACGAACCATATCGTATAACGCTGCACATTTTTTTGTTTTGGTCTATATTTGTTTGGTACTTGGACGTCCATGCGTATCTTGTCTATAAGCTTATCTGTCTGGTGCTTGGATGGTTCACGCACATCTGATGCTCTGTTCGTTCTTTGATATAACGTCTTTCTCTCTCTGTATACGTATACACATGGCTAGGGTTCAGGCAAGAGCAGGTCTGCACATATGTTGACTTGAGAGATCGGAAAACTCTCCACCCCCTTCCTACCAGCGTTTCAAGCGGGGGCCAAATCAGACCTTCACTTTAGAAGTAGACAGTCTTAGTCACTTGCTGTTGTGACCGTGAAGAAATAGCAGGATGTGAAGTCATCTGAGTCTTGGTATATCGGTACACCTGTTGATGTAGTGTCCGTACCCCACTCATTATCTTCTTTTAGACCATGGATGCTTCACAGCTGTTTGATAGGTTGGAACCTGCAAATGACCAGCACGGCAGCCAAGTGGCTGAGGCGTTGACCTTTCAACTTGCAGGTCTGAGTACAATCTAATTTGAGTCGCGCCTGGTGAGGAAATTGGTGGGTAGGAGGTGGGGTGAAGAGAACGTTTTTTTTTTTATTATTATTTCTGAGGTCAACATGTGTGCAGACCTACTAGTGCCAGAATCTCCATTGTGTGCACTCGCATGTAAAACGTCAAAATATCCATTACGTTGAAGATCCTGTAAACTATTTCAGCGTTCAGCAGCTCATGAAAACATAAAAATACCGAGCATGCACACCCGTCAAAAATGGAGTGTGCAGACTGTGCAGAAACATGACACTTGCATACAGTACCGGCCAAAAGTGGGCATGAAAATGCACTCTAGACAACGATTGCTTGGATCGGATAGGGGTGAGGTTCTCAACAGCAAGCTTTGAGACTAGTATCTCAAGCCATTTTTTGTCTAGCAAAGTTCCTAATTTCTATTTCTTTTACAGATCGGTAGCAATCATTAACGATAACAATATGTCATCTTTTTCTTTGCGTATCAGTCAAAATCACCATCATCATAATTTCCTTGTTGATGATGGATGTTGTAAGGACATACAGACAGCTGATTCTGCCAGTGTTCCCCCAGAAGGGGTTGTCTTCATGCTTTCTGCGTGTGTGCTTGCATCTCCAGATCTGGTTATTCATTGATAGAATCAGTCCAGATATTTGCCTGACTGCTGTTTGGTCTGTAAGTGTCCAGGCTCTCTGTGTTATCATTTTGGACAGTGTGTTTTGGCGTACGGAAAGTTGAACCATGCCAATTCTCTCTTGTCCCTGGTGCCAAAAAGAGTTCCTGTGTGCCGATGTGTTTTCCAAAAGCGATATGTTTTACAAACTAGACCAAAAAATGTACAATTTGTCAAAGTTTTATACCAGTCACGTATCAGCTAGTCTCTGCAGCGCTCTATATGGACTGGTATTACAGTTTTGATTGGTCTTGCCAAACATCCGGATATTGTCCATATCACACATTACATGTACGTCTGGTTGTCCTCTAAGTAACTGTGTCATCAGGCGGTGGTAAATGTTTGGCTCGCAATTGACTGTAAACGGTAAGTGAGTGCACCAAAACAACTGCCAAAAAAGAAGTGGTGACCGTTGCCAGCCATTGCCTTCTGATCCAAAGAATCTGACAGTAGCCACTGACATAATCTATAGTGTACTTCTAACTAGTTGTGCAAAAAGCTCTTAAGTCAACGGTAACAAAAGTTTTCTTGTTTTGTTGCTCTTCTAAAATTTTGTCATTTCTACGCGAAGTTTTTGCTCGTGTAGTTTCAGTTGGGAACACTGCTATGGAGGTGTACTATTCTCTTGGTCGAGTCACTGTACCTAGTACTTGAAACTGTGAAAGATTTTATTTCAGTTCTTTCTGTGATCTTCTTTGCAGGGGCAAAACTGGATGATGATTTAAAGAAACAGGATATTATCTGACGTGAGATGACTTCGTTTTTTTTCAGGCTGATAAACAAGCAGATACGTAAATGAAATACTATGTGTATCTGCAGCTTAACTTGATTCTACTTAAAAAACAGTAACAGTGCTAGCTGTAGTATTATTAGTAGTCATACCAGTCGCAATGGCAGTAATAAAAGGATAAGTAGAAGTATCCAATTTCCAAATTGTCGTCAGATTTTATTTGAACATTCTCTCGGGAGAGAGTAAGGCTAAGGGAGTTAACCCTAAAACAAACCGATGGAAGGCAAGGGGAAACCACCATCGTAGTTTTTCCCCAGGAAAACCATGGACAGGAGAAAGAAAAAGAAGAAAGTTAACGACGTCAATAGGTGCTCCTGCGGAGCACCTTCGTCCGGTAGGGACTGTCATGCGGCGCAGGTGACACCAGACCGTCAGCCAGCTACTGCGACCAAAATCAAAATTAAATTCAAAATAGCAACATGGAATATAAGAACAATGCTACAGAAAAGTGAATTAGACAACATCAAAATGGAGATGGAAAGGCTTAACATTAGTATTTTAGGACTGGGGGAGTGAGATGGAAGGGGGCAGGCATGATAACATCAGGGGAATATACCGTGATATAATCAGGTGGTAATTCACATGAAAGAGGAGTAGGCATCATAATGGACAAAGACAAATCAAAAGCAGTTAAGGGATACTGGGCAGTGTCCGACAGAGTTTTACTGGTCAAATTCGGAGGCAAACCTTTTGATATCAACATCATACAGGTGTATGCACCAACATCCACAAGTACTCAGGAAGACATCGACAACTTCTACGAAGTTTTAGAGATGGCCAAGGTCCAATGTAAATCACAAGAAGTTACAGTCATAATGGGAGATTTTAATGCTAAAGTGGGACAGGATAGGGTGGAGGATATAGTTGGACCTCATGGCCTTGGTGCACAAAATGAAAGAGGGGGGAAGTTTGTAGAATGGGCACAGATGAATGAGTTCATAGTAGGAAACACCTGGTTTGAGCAGCCTAACAGAAGAAAATGGACTTGGTTGAGTCCAGGAGATAATACCAAAAATCAAATTGACTACATCCTGATCAACAAAAGATTTAGAAATTCTTTACTGTCAGCAAAAACACTACCAGGCGCAGACTGCAACAATGACCACAATCCGGTAGTGGGAAGGTTTAGGCTGAAATTGAGGAAAAGGAAACAGACCAAAAGCAACATCAAACTAAACCTTGGACTCTTAAAGTCAGATGAAATGATACGTCAAAAATTTAATGTACATGTTCAAAACAAATTCAGTGCTCTGGAAGACGTTGGTGACAGTGAGGAACAATGGACAAAGTTGAGAAGTTCTATAAATGAAGCTTGTGAAGAAATCGCTGAGGCAAATAGAAAAGCAAAAAAGAGTTGGATGACTAATGAAATTTTGGGCCTGATGGAGGAAAGGAGGAAGGCAAAGAGAAACGAGTAGATATACAGGAAGATAAACAAAGAAATCAGGTATAGGTGCAATGAAGCTAAGGAAGCTTGGCTGAAATGCAAAGAGATAGAAGAACGACACAAAATGGATCCTCAGGGTATGTACAGACGAATTGAAGAAATTGTCTACAGGAAAAATACATGCACATCAACTGGTTGCTTAAAATCGAAAGATGGCACGCTTATCATGGAAAAAGACAAAATATTAGACAGATGTGGAGAGTACATTAAAGACCTTTTTGAGGATGACAGAAACGAAGAACACATTATAAAAAAGAACTTTGAAGGACCACCCATAATGAAAGATGAAGTTAGAGCAGCACTGAAAAAGATGAAACCAGGAAAAGCCCCAGGACCAGACAACATTACTACAGAGATGATTGAAACCCTGGAGGAATTTGGCATAGAAAAAATAACAGTCCTCCTAAATGAAATTTATGACACTGGAAAAAACCCAAAGATATGTCAAAATCAATTTTCATTGAACTTCCAAAGAAGACAGGGGCTATAGAATGCGAACTCCATCGCACAATCAGTTTGATGAGTCATGTAACAAAATTCCTGTTAAGAATAATCATGATAGGACAAGGAATAGAATCAAAAGAGAAATAGCAGAAGAACAGTGTGGATTTGTGGAGGGAAAGGAATTATTAATGCCATATACATCCTAAGAACTATCATAGAGATGTCAATTGAGATGAATAAGGATTTGTATTTATGCTTTGTTGACTATACCAAGCTTTCGATCGGGTACGACATGATGAATTGATCAACCAACTGGAGAGACTCAATGTCGATGGAAAAGATCTACGAATAATCAGGAATATGTACTGGGAACAAACAGCTGCAATGAGAATAGAAAACAATATAAGCTCTTTCCAAAACATCAAAAGAGGAGTCAGACACGGTTGTGTTTTGTCACCAGATCTGTTTTCACTATATAGCGAAAACATCATGAGAAACCTAGAAGAAGACCCTGGATTAAAGGTTGGAGGGAAAATGATAAACAACATTCGGTACGCAGATGACACCGTGCTAATTGCAGAAAATGAAAGGGACCTACAAAACCTTGTGAATATACTAGAAACAGAAAGCAAAGGTAAGGGGTTGGAACTAAACAGCAGGAAGACTGAAGTCATGGTGATCAGTAAAAAACATGAAATCCCCTCCTGCAAAATAAAAACAAATGGCACAACCTTGACACAGGTTAATAAGTTCAAATACCTGGGAACGGTCATTTCATCAGACGGCAGAAGCGCATCGGAGGTGGCTGGCAGAATCGGCCAAGCCAAAACAGCATTCAAGAAGATGACAAGCATTCTTACCAACAAATGCCTATCAATTAACATCAGAAAGAGAGTCCTTGAATGTTATATAGAACCAATACTGTTGTATGGATGCGAGGCGTGGACAGTCAGCAAGCAAAGCCAGAGCAGGATCGAGGCAGCCGAGATGTGGTTTCTCAGAAGAATGTTGAGAGTTCCATGGACAGCAAAGAAAACAAACGAGACAGTCTTGATGGAGGCAGACACAAATAGATCACTCATAAGGAAGATTAGGAAAAGACAAACAACATTTATAGGCCATTTTATGAGGAAGGGGGATTTGGAGCACCTGGTCACAACGGGAAAGCTGGAGGGAAAGAGAGCACCAGGTAGACCCAGGGAGAGAATGCTGTACGGACTTGCAGAGTGGCTGGGGATGAGGAGGGTGGGGGAGATGCTGGGGGCAACGAGAGATAGAGATGGCTGGAGGTCCATGGTCGCCAACGCCATGCGGCAGGGCACCTGATGATGATGATGAATGTATTTATTCTAATAACTGTGATTCCTCACCTTTCGTGATTTTTGCTCTAAATTTCTCCGGACCACTGCATCCATTTGAGACAAGATAGATGGTGAAAGTGTTTGAACGAGACACATAGAACTCGGGAAGACGTTCTTGCCATTGACGTTGCTCAGTGTCTCGGGGTCATACTCAAAACCTTCATCCAATCCATTTTCCATCACCTGAAAAGAGGTATGCAACTAAGAAAGATCATGGGCAGATAAACATGTAAAAACAGCACAGCTGATATTCTAACAGCGATAGAGACGGTACCCTGAACAAACAGCTAACCACATACAAACTTCTAGTCATGCTAATATTTTAGAAGGATGGAGAAAGATCCCGACAAAGCAGATACTCATATACCACTTACTTATGCTAAACAGGGACAGAGACAATACCCTGTTATGATATATGTAAATACAAACATTTGTTAAAGTTAACGTGGACATGATTTTTGGTTACATAGGACATGAACAGAGAAAGCATATAGGACAGAGAAAGCATTTTGACTACACAGAACTTGGACAGAGAAATGATTTTGGCTATAAGGACTTGGGCAGAGACATGATATTGGCTATACAGGACGTTGACAGAGAAAGGATGTTGGCTACACATGTATCTATTAACAAATTATTTGCTGTCCTTAAACTGTAACAGAAATGAAGACAAGATCCGTACAAGATATAAATGCAACAACTTTTACATTTATCTTAACAGGGACGAACATAGAAACATGGCCAATTAGATGTGTATACAGTAACTAGTCCAATTTCAAAGAAGCCATTTGACCTTGAAAACCTGCACCTGTCACCAGTTAGTTTTATTGCATGTATACTAACTTGCCAAACGATTAGTGTACAACAAGTAAAACTTAAATAGAAAAGAAACAGACATTTGTTTTGCTGTTTTTTCCATGTTTGATTTACCACTACATGCTATTTGTGAGCATTGTAGTACTTGTTTATGTAAACCCCAACACGTGATTCATTTTAAAATGATTTATATGTTATCGTTAAAGAATGCGCAACAATGAGCTATCTTTCTCATTAATTAATCAATGTCTTTGCTGTAAAAAAAGAAACAACTTCCAACAGAGAACAGCTCCTTATAAGCAGATCTTTACCAGAGTTTGAGTCTGGACAGGTAGCGGCCAGGTTCAACTTCATTCGGATCAAAAAGCTGCATATATTCAACACTTGTGTGTGAATTGCACTCACACGAGGACTTACCAAAATATTTACATTCTCTGTTCTTGATAGGAAGTTTGTATCAAGTTTCTCACGATCTCCAAGGTTATTCGTATGGAACATTCTGGAGGTCGAACTTACACAAAAAAAGTTGAAAATCAGATTTTTTTTTCTTAACTTCTAAAATATCCACGTACAATTTTTTTGACTGTTGTGATTTGATTATTACGATTTTTAGCGGATTCATTGTAGGCACATACGCAATCTCAGAGGCTGCTACACAAAAATCATCAGACAAATGACTATTACAGTTTCTTTCGAATGTGATTATTACATAAATAACTTGCAAAAGGAAAATGAACATGATACAAAGCCAAATTAAACAATCAAAAATAGAAACATACGAAGAAAAAAATGAATGGACAGATGGATGGATGGACGGATGAATAAATGAATGGATGAATGAATGAATGAATGAATGAATGAATGAATGAATGAATGAATGTACAGAAACAACAACCCCTCTGGTATGCTTACCTTTAATGTGATGAGCGAGCCCTCATCAGTGGATATTGTGTACTGACGGGTATAGACGGTGGGGGATGGGGTGCTGCTGTAGTCGGGGGAAGTCAGCGCTAACCAGGTCTCTGTGGCTGTGATCTGACGGTTCCGTGGAGAGAGCTCATCATCTGGTCAAACAATGACAGGAATATACAGATTCTTTTATTTTGATTTTTTTGGGTTTTAATTCTTTCATAAAAAAAAACATTCACAAATGCCATTTTTGGAACAATATACCCAATATAACCATACAATTTTGAAAAATAAGAATTATAAAGTAAATAGTTTTGAAAAAAGTATTATAATACAACACAGATAAATTATCGTTATGCGCCCTGCCGCATGGCGATGGCGATCATGGCGCTCCATATGCGTCTGTCCCTTGTCGCCGCAAGCACATCTTCCACCCTCTCTGTCCTCAGCCACTTGCAAGTCCGTCCAATATTTTCTCCCTGGGTCTACCTGGTGTTCTCTTTCCCTCCAGCTTCCTTGCAGCAATGTCCATACATTCCACGTTGCAATTTTTGTTTTTTTGTTTTTGTTTTTGTTTTGTTTTTTTCATTTTGATCGCGGTAGCTTGCTGAAGGTCTGGTGTCATCTGCGCAGCATGACGGTCCCTACCGGACGAAGGTGCTCCATAGGAGCCCCTTCACACAGGTGAATACAATGCAAACTTAATTTGGACTCTAGACGTGCTGAAATGCGGATGGACTGGAATTTTTTTTGTTTTTGTTTTTTTGGGGGGGGGGGGGTCACAAGGGGAGTCTCCTTGGAGAAAGCATGTCGCCATAGTTCGGCACCTCATCTGTTTTGTTTTGTTCTCCTTGTATGCAAGTATTTTCTTTACGTATCAAAGTGAACGATTTCGACGTAATTTTCTCAGGGACAACTCTTTGTTTACCGTGGGATCTTTCATTGGCATCAAGAGCATGTTGTATTGGGGTCTCAGTTTATGATTTTATCCCAATAGCTAACACCAAGACTACACTCAAGGTCTTTTGGAGGAGGGAGAACAATCTCTATCCGTACGGGAATCGCATTCAGGTTCCTCACATCTTAGGTAGGTGCTCCATCCATTAGGTTACACACTCCATCATTCTGGTTGCCACGCATGCCATTAATCAACTTACAAGCTGAGAATAGCTCAATGGTTGAGCGTCGGATTCACATGCTAATGGTTGTGGGTTCGAATCCCGGGTTGCACTATATCAAAACTGGCCATCTCACTGTCCCATCTTAAAATCTTTGTTGTTCAAGTGGTGTCGGTATATGATTAGATAAGTCACCCTTCCCCCACTTCCCTGGGATGGTTATCCCCGTCGGCCATGTCACCTGAGGTGGGTGCTGATATAAAAAATTGAACCAAATCAATCAATCAATTCTGGTAACATATGCCACTGAAGGTTTCTTTACGGTGTTTCCAAATAACGTCCCTTTAGTCATTTTCTTATGAATGTTCTTTCATCTATGAATTTACTGATATTAACGCTTTGACTCCTGCACCTTATCCACCAACTGCAAAAATTTAATCTTTTGACTCCCTCACCCTTTTCACCAGCATCCTGCAGGAAAGGGTGAGGGAGACACGGGATTACGTTTTTGTTTTGTTAGCATATTGACGATGCAGGATGCTGGTGAATCGGAAGCCGGAGTCAAAGGGTTAATGTTTCGACTGACTACAGCATTGCTTCCCTGCAGGTCTGAAGCGGGACATTGTGGATATTTTGATGCTTGTGGCTTGCTGTACATTTTGTTTTCTGTGTTTGTTTTTGCGCTACTTTTTCATGTTAAAAACAAATTGGAAGAAATTTGAGAAAAACCGTTGAAACTACTAGATTGCTCATTGTATACCCTTTCCTAAATGAAAGCATGGGTCCATCCCTTGCATCTTTCGCCAAGATTCGTCTCAGGACTGATTAAGCCTTCAGAATACTGTTACCCATCAGGATTTTTTTTCCTGCAGGAGATATTGTCACTCACAAGCTGGAGTGGGATGAGGTTAAAAAAAATTAAAATACCGTGTGGACATGTTCAGTGTGAATTAACCCTTTGACACCTGCGCCGTGTCCAGTAGTATCCTGTATCGTCAACCATGCCATCAAAGCAAAACCGTAACCCTCTGACTTCCTCACCCTTCCCGCCAGCTTCTTGCAGGAAGCTGGTGGGAAGGGTGAGGAAGTCAAAGGGTTAAGGTTTTGCAGTTATTGGATGGGGTGCAGGAGTCAAAGGGTTAAGAACAGGACATTCAAATGCTGAGCTTACACGAATCAAATACAAGCGGCCAGAATGAATACAATATGTTGCGCTTTTTCATCCAACAACTATTATCCGAGATTTATGGGCTACAGGAGACCTGTGGCTCTCGTCTGCTATATCTGATGATGTGTTAAACGGCGAAAACTAATAAAGACGTATTCAATACTTGAGTAGAATCTACTGACAGCTATGAAAAGACAAAGCATTTCGGGTCGCTGCAATGAAGTAAGCTTGTTTTTTGTTTCGTGATCAGTTTTCAAGAATGAGAAAGTAATTTGTTTCATCAGCATGTTTTCTCTCGACAAGAAAATAAATTGTCCCAATCAGTTTGTGTAACAAATGTGGTCTAAAAATGTCTGTAACGACGGTTTGATTTGCAATAACAGACCAAATATAACATCGGATATTGCTCAAAGGAAGTGCATTATTTCCATGGAAATTTCACTGAACAACAATTTTTTTACGCGACAATATAAAACATATTACTATTTTGACACGTACACCTTTTCATTAGTTTGCAAAGGAGACACAAAGATGAAAGAGAGAGATACGCACTACTGTTTGCAAAAGAGACACAAAGATGGAAAGAGAGAGATACACACAGACGGACACAGAGACAAGGACAGATACAGACAGACAGGAAGAGACTGCAAGACAAACAGAAAAATAGACAGAGAGACAGAAAGACAGAAACAGAGAGAAAGAGCTAACTGCACATCTGACTTGACGAAAAATAATACTAATTTACTTTACATCAAGGACTGAGTAGAAACGTAGGACATAATTATCAGTGTTAAAGGCAGGTCAGATACACCAATGAATTGCATGAAGAGAACAATCGAGGAATTTTCTTTCGCTTCCCGGCATTCTCATTCGGTTGTTGTTGTTTTGTTTTGTTTTTGTTTTGTTTTTATTTTTGTTTTTTCTTAAACCTAGCAGAATTCAAATAACAAAAGCACGGATTTTGACTCCTCTCTGAAGAACCCTATACTGTATACTGTGTAGACGTGTGAATCAGAGCTTATAACTGTAGACCACTTTGCATGCTATATCTCAACACTTAGTTATTATGGCTGTTCACAGGCTATTCCATAACAAATCACAATAAAAATCCTGGATGAATTTCTGAGCGTTTGTAAAAATAATTTTCGTACATGTTAAAGGTGATGTGTGTTCTGTGTGTTTGTGTGAGTGTTTAAGTAAGTGTATGTGTGTGTGTATGTGTGTGTGTGTATATGTGTATGTATGTGTGCGTGCGTGTGTCTGTGTGTGTATGTGTGTGTGTGTGTGCGTGCATGCTTGCGTGTGTGTGTGTGCGCGCGCGTGTGTGCGTGTGTGTGTGTGTGTGTGTGTGTGTCTGTGTGTCTGTGTCTGTGCTCGCGCGCGCTCGAGCGTGTGTGTGTGTGTCAGCGGGTGCCAGCAGCAACATAAACATTCAGGAGAAACAGGCGTGTGCGTGTACACGACAGCACCAAGGCTAACCTGGTTGCCAGCTGGCAATAAATCCAGTTTTCGAGTAGTGACATCGGCCACAAGCCTGACAATGAGGAAGTTGTTGTATCCATACACCTTTTTGTTGGTCAGTGTACCGGTCAGTCGTGCTAGTAGCGTGCTGGTCAGTATGGAAGGACTGCCACTCCACACCTCCAAATAGTCCACGTCCTCCTCCACGTTTATGCTTGAAAACTGAGGAATGGAAAATGTACACAATAATGTATAAACACCGTTTATCTGTTATCTGTGTCATACATGGCATTGTGTATCGCAGGAACGTTGATAATATGTGATCGTTCACCAAGACTTTAAGTCAAATCGCCATAAGGTACATCATCAGATAACTGAGGGTGTCCATGGTCGATTTGGGAATTTCGACTGAAACTGATTCTGTTAATATTCATACACACGAATGTGTCAATGGATTTTAAATATCTGAGCAATTCTGACTTTAAATTACATTTTTCACTCAATTTCAAAAAGAAATATCGATGTTAAGTTTTTATTTTTTTAACGTATATAATGTTGGGGGTAGCACATTTTTGTGCCTGTGTATCTGGGACTGATTGACCAATTACGAAATGATTTCATAGTTGAAAAGTCATACAGTTCTTCCAGAAAATGGCAGTGGATGAAGAGCATCCTGATCTGAGAGAAGATCCATTTAGCTATGGATGGTCACATATATCGATGTCCTTGGATTTACCGCCTGGCTTTTTGGAGTTGAATTATCATTTACTTCATCCACTTCAGAATCAAGACCTCTCGTACACTTCAAAAGCAATATTTCCATTTGTTAAGCTGTAGCACAGGTACAGTTCTCTGTTGTGGAATAGGGACAACGTATAACTGCACTTTTCTCAATGACATGACATTAATTATGTTTATTCCATTCAGTTAGCTAGAACACTTCGGGAAAATAACAATTATTTTTATTTGAAGTCTATCTACAAGTACCTGAAGACGTGAGTGACTAGAATGCTTCCCTTTAAACTGAGCAACTAAAGTTTAAAGGTTGTCCCTTTATCTTGAAGCCGCAGGTGAGGTGATAGAAGCCTCAATTTTCTGAGAGCAAGCATTACAAGGGCGGAGCCCATCTGCCCTCACTCACCGTTTTACTTCCCAGTACTGAACAGCAAATGGCATAACACTGAGACAGGTAGATACATTTAAATATCTGGGAACAGTCATCTCACCAGACGGTAGATGCACATCAGAAATAGCCAGCAGAATCGGCCAAGCCAGAACAGCATTCAAGAAGATGAAAAGCATTCTTACCAACAAATGCCTATCAATTAACATCAGGAAGAGAGTCCTTGGATGTTACATAGAACTTATCCTGTTGTACGGGGTGTGAAACATCGACAGTCAGCATGCAAAGTGAGAACAAAATTGAAGCAACTGAATGAAACGTTTTTAAGAAGAATGTTAAGAGTTCATTGTGCAGCTAAGAAAACAAACGAGAAAGTCTCAAATGAGGCAGACACAAAAAGATCATTAATTAAAAAAAAATAGATAAAGGCAAGCAACATTTATAGACCATTTTATGAGGAAAGGGGAATTAGAGCACCTGGTCACAACAGGAAAGTTGGACGGAAAGAGAACACCAAGTACACCCAGGGAGAAAATATTGGACAGACTTGCATGGTGGCTGAAGACAGAGAGAGTGGGAGATGTACTTCCAGCGACAAGGGATAGATTCGTGTGGATGGACATGATCGTCAACGCCATGCGGCAGGGCACTAGATGATGATGATGATGATGATGATGATGATGATGAATGACGGGCAATGCAATCAAGTTCTTCGTTGAGGCAAACGTGAGTCCATGCGGTCAGATTAGAAGATCTACTGCACGCCAGCTAGGTTTCAGATGTAAGTATACACATATTGATAGTGAATACATGTTTATGCATACCGTAATGGACAGTGGCTGTCCTGGTGCCCCTTGTATTACCCAGGTACGCGTTTCTCCCGCAGTGTACCCCGAGTTTTCATCCAGCGTTCCTGTACTTTGATTTATGTAGGTGTGCCCCTGGAAGCTGTAGCAAACGAATGTCAATTGACATTATTTTGTCTTCTTTAAAGTGTGAACGATACTTCTAGATTGAGAGTCAGCAACAAGAACAAAAATACAACGTGATATTTTAAACAACAAATTACTCATGTTCAGACAATTGTAGCAATATCAAAGCTTTAAGTTCCCTGTAATTCAACTACTTTCATTGTTTATGCTTCCCCGTTTGTGCAGGGCACAATACAAATTCCAAACTGACTGCCCAGGACTGTCTGATGCGTGACCAGATAACTAATTTCTTTTTCGTTGGAGAAAAAATGCATCTTCACAGTATTGCACAAGACCCAGAGGGCGATTATATCATAAAGAAACTGAGTACATTTCATTGCTATTAGTTTTGTCAGTCAGGTTCCAGACTGGATACAAAATCCACATCAATAGGAACTCGGTATTTCCCATGGGTTGAAAAAAAAACGATGAACAGAACAGTTGATCATATTCATTGTTTTTCAACACAGGTGTATTACTCAGAACAGTTGACCATATTATTGTTTTTTTCAACGCAGGCAGTAAGCAAGTGATTATATAAGTTTATTTTTGAATGAATGTAAGTTGTGAATCTGACGGATTTTGTCACGTTTTTCAGCATCTTTCAGGCAGATACGAATCACAGTCATGCAATTTATTATCAGTTTAGCACAGTACGGACGGAGTATTCAACTAAGGAAGCACATTTGACAGTAGAAATTATACTGACAAAGACGGCTGATCAACTATTTCGTTCTTTTTTTTTTATCACCTTACACCCCCTCCCCCTGCCTCCCACGGGGATGCCGGGGTCTCTTTCAACTTGAATAGTATCCCCACCTTGTGGAAAATCTGTGCTAGAAATTTCCTCTTTTCTGACTCGCCTTGTTTCTTCCTTTGCTTTCTGTAATTTCTTCTTATCATTTTCTGCCTTAATGGCCCATTCACCTGTATGCGTTCGATTAAGTCTTATGTACTTTCTCTTAAGATTGATAATTGGGTACATGTATTAAGTGCATTTTTGGCCCTAGGGAAAATAAGATATGAATAAGCAATTTGGGGTAACTTGGGCCCGTTTTTATGTATGTTTTAGTGTCCTTATTATGTTAAAATTTTGTATTCAGGTATGTTTGTAAATCTGCTGTGTGATAAACTGGACGGAGTGGTCAACGCCAGGGACATTTTCTTGGATTATATGAGCGAATGCATTGATATGTGTACTTACTTTTTTTTCCTTTTTTTTTCCTGTAAATGTATTGTGTATGTTTTCAGACGGTTATAGCCCTGGTATGGCTCTTCGCAGTCGGCTGGGCTTTAAGCAATAATAACAGTAACCTTACTTCATTTGATTGTGTGGCCAACTGGCCTTTGTCAAGCGTAACATTTGGTGTTTGTTTGTTTGGAATCTTACGCTTGACAAAGGCCAGTTGGCTGAAAATCTGCGCTTGTCCTGTCTGGTTGTAAAAATTATGTAAATAAGTCCATTTACGTTAGTAAACAAAAAACACTTATAGGAATGAAAATAGGTGATGCCGTGCTATGGGAACATGCTTTTACATAGAAACAAAATCTGTCGTGACAAACAAGAAATCTTCCTTCATCTGCTCCAAACTGTACTAGCTTAGCTTCTCCTTCGGCGTCACCATTGTTGCGGAATGGGGGAACCTGCTGCATGGACAACAGAATATTCTCCACACTACCGTGTCTAAGGCTGTGCCCTGGAAACATTAACCAAGGGGGTGCAACTACATAAGCCTTAAGGGACGACAATTACTTCATTTTAGATACGCTGACTCTAAATCACGTTTCTTATAATCGGACATACAACTAAATGTTTGTACGCTAGGAGATACTCCTGCCGTGTGCCTCATATAAAACTTGTCAACCAGCTCTGTGAAGTCTCAGGCGATAAACTATTGGCAGGGGTGGAAGATGAGACAGGAAAAACAATGTACACATTGGAAAACCCAAGCCCCAACAGGCTATTTCTTACCACAGTCACTTTCATCAGACTGATCATCACAGTCATATATCCCATCACACGTCCATCTGTTGCTGAGGCATTTCTTCCCATCTCTGCAGCGAAACGTCCCTGAAACAGCAGATGCAGTCTTGCTTCATTGTCTCTTTATTCTAATGACATGTATTATTATTGTTATTAACTAGGATTTTATGTCGTAGATAAGAAAGAAGCAAACAGAGAAATTAAGGAATAAACAAACACAAACCAAGCAAACCAATCAGATAGTCATAGAACTGGTTGCTTGTTCAGAGTTGCACAAATCATGATCTCCTTTCTATAACCTATCAATATGTAGGAAGGATACTCATACTGTCTTATCAATCTCTCCTTGGTGTTTCTAGGCCTATGAATAGTACAGCCGGTGAGTCTTTAAGTATGCCTTACTCCAGGACATAAGGGAGGCCACTGTCACGCATTCATTTTAGGAAAGGTTGAACATTCTCTTTTATCAACAATCTTCATGAGAATAACTTCATATTGATGCCCAGTGATGTGAGAGTGATATGGTCGAGGTGGCTCGGAACACTGGACAGAAACAAAAACAACAGCAACATCCCCAACAACTTTTCTTTTTTGCTTTCTTTGTCGACTACAGAATTTGTTATGTCAGAGCTTATATTCTGAGGCTGATCTGTAAACTCCGTGGGATCAGTTAAGAAGAGCGCATATCCCCTTAGCACTAGCGTTGAATGCGTTTAAGCCTACATGGTTTAAGTGCGTAGTAATGAGTATGCACCGCCACATATGCGACATATCCTGCTGCAATATTATCAACAACATATATGTCTTACATTTCTTTTGGATGAATCGGTTTTATGTAATTTCGGCGTCACTGCATTTGCATACTGCATATTCATTTCTTTTGTCACAGTGGATTTACCATGTGAAACTCAGGCTGCTCTCCTCTTTGAAAGCTCGTCGCCGCAAGGCAGCGCCATCGATTTTTTGACGAGGCCTGAAAGGTAAGAAGGGGAAGGACCTGGGAAATCAACCTGTCTCTCCAATGTTTTATACCAGAGCAGCCGAGAATATGCCCTGCTTTTCACTTCTTTCAATTGTCGTGGGATCTTTAGCGTGTGTAGGCCAGAACGCACACGGGTCTGACTCCTTTTACGTCCCCCTCCGAAGGACTAGACATTGAATTCGATTTTCCGGTCAAACTGAGTAGAAAAGTCAAGGCCTCAATGGGGAACGAACCCTTGAACCTCGAATTTAGTTACTGACAGGGCATGTCTAAACCATTCTGTCTCTTTTCCCTGACTACAATATTCTGAAATTTATGGGATGTGAACTTTCGCAACAAAACAAGTATACCATCCACGCAGGCATCAGTTCGGCAAACGAATGGAAGTCGTGTCATCTTTGGCCTCCCCATCCAGCGTCCATGAGGGTTGGCTGCTACGTATATGGGGGAACTCACGGACACATCTTTCGGTTCTCCTTGCTTCCAGTATCCACTGCATGCGCCCTGGGCACCTGGACAGAAGCAACATTACAAAATAAAGCCTGACTTCAGGTCTGTGCGGCCAAAACGAATTGAGAAATGTAAGACAAGTATGTACTGATGCAGTCATATTGCTCTACCCTCTCACAACATTCTCAGCCTAATTTACTGTCTTTGAGTGAACAAACTTATTTGTCACGCTTATCTATATATCAAAACAATTACAAATTTAAAGGCACGTCAAGTAAAATCGGTTGTCTAACAATGTTGACGCTATACCAAATGTATAGCCTCCTTTCGAACACAGATCAAAATCACAGAGAACCGATGTTCGGTTTTTTATATCTACCAGACAACAGACAACTGAACGACAGGTTTTTTCATTAAATTTGTTATGCATTTTAAAATCAATGTAATTGTCACGGACACACCTTATCCCCAGCACGATCTGAATCGAGGTTGCAACTGTCTCCATTTTTTTTACACTATGCACGCCTTACACAAGCCTGGTCATACGAAGGCAGGATCATGGCAAGGTTTGACACTGGCTGTATTTAGTTCTGTCCCCAAGTCGTTCAAACTGCTTCTTTGTTATCAATACTCGTTTGATTCACTACAGCGCCATGATTCAGTTTGGCGGACTTCACCCCACACCATTCCAGTTTGTTTGTTGAAATGCGCTCAAAAAAAAAAAAAATAAATTGAAAAAAAGTGTGATCACATATAAAACCGCGATAATCCTATAAAAACAAAGAAGAAGAATGAGTAAATGAATGAAAAAAATGACTGAATGGATGGATGGATGGATGGATGGATGAATGGATGGATGGATGGATGGATGGATGATGGATGAATGAATGGATGAATGAATGAATGCATCAATCAATCAATGAATTGAATCAATCAATCAATGAAGACGTTCACTGACTGTTCTGCACGTTTCCAATCCAGTACCAGTCCCACAGAGGGTTGTTCGTCTGCACCATCTGTCCAACATCCTTCGCTTCCACTTCGTCTCGGATCTCTACTAGCCTAGCTCCGTATCTGTCATCATCATCATCATCATCATCATCATCATCATCATCATCATCATCATCATCATCATCATCTTCATCTCATCATCATCATCATCTCCGCCATTACCATTGTCGTCACCACCACCACCACCACAACCACCGTCACCATCATCATCATCATCGTCGTCGTCGTCATCATCGTCGTCGTCGTCATCATCGTCGTCGTCGTCATAATCATCATCATCATCATCACCACCACCACCACCACCACCACCATCAGCAACAGTAGCAGCAGCAGCAGCAGTGTCATCATCATCGTCGTCGTCGTCGTCACCATCATCACCACCATCACCACCACCACCACCACCATCATCATGATCATCATCATCATCGTCGTCGTCGTCGTCATCATCATCAGCAGCAGCAGCATTGTCGTCATCATCGACATCATCATCATCATCATCACCACAACCACCACCACCACCACCATCATCATCATCATCATCATCATCATCATCATCGCCACCACCACCACCAACAACAACACTATCATCATCATCATCATCGTCATCGTCGTCATCGTCGTCATCATCATCATCACCACCACAACCACCACCACCATCACTACCACCACCATCACCATCACCACCATCATCATCAGCATCAT
>CM060306.1:43094482-43104482 GCA_030674185.1 Monoplex corrugatus
ATATAGTGATAGATAGATAGATAGATAGATAGATAGATAGATAGATAGATAGGGAGAGAGACAGACAGACAGACAAATAAACAGACAGACAGGCAGACAGACAGGCAGACAGACAGATGGACAGACAGGCAGACAGACAAAAAACAGACAGACAGACAGAGCATGAGAGAAAAAGAGAGAAGTGACAAATATGTCAGCAAAAAGAGTTCCGTAAATATTTCAGGATGGAATTTCACCAAATTGGGGTCAAATATCTTGTCTGTGCAGACGTTGGAGATGGTCACGTTCATATGAGAATAACCCAGTAGTATGATTTTTGGGGGGCCAAGGTAATAAAATAAAATCTAGGCTATTTGTGGGTATACCTCGGTGTGGAGTGTGGGGTCTAGTGGATAAAGCACACCCATAGAATGCAGGATACTCGTGTTCGATTCCTCTTTTGAACACATTTTTTTGGGGCCCCTGCATTAGAACTTGAGTAATAGTCTGGTTGCTTGTCTTCCAAATGAGACAATAAACCAAGGGCCCCCATGCAGCATGGACTTCTTGCGCGTTAAAGAATCGACGGCAACGAAGGACTTGTCCCAAGAAAAAGTCTGTTGAAACAACCAGTCTCATAGCTAATGAAATCCCCCCAAAACCAAAACCAATCACCCAACCAGCCAACCAACCAACTAACCAGCCAACCAACCAACCAACCAACCAACCAACCAAACCAACCAACCAATCAACCAACCAACCAAAAACCAACCAACCAACCAACCAACAAACCAGCCAACAAACCAACCAATCAACCAACCAGCCAACCAACCAACCAGCCAACCAGCCAACTTACCAAACAAACACAAGCCTACAGAAAAAAATAGACCAAAAAAAAATGGGTGGCGCTCCACTGTGGTGATGCACTCTTCCCACTGATAGCAACCCGATTTTGACACGGTAAGTCTGTTGTGGAAAAAACAAAACAAACAAACAGACAAACAAACAAACAGACACACAAACAAACAACAAACAAACTGTAACATCTATTCAGTTCTTTTAATTTCTTTGATTTTCAAACATAATAAGGCGTTATCCATGGCTTTGTCAGCCTTTACTCCTCTTACACGAAAAAAAAAAAAAAAAAAAAAAGAAAGGAAAAAGAAAAGAAAAAATAAACTGAAGTTCAAAGATCACTTGGATATCAGATTTTGTGTTTACAGAGGGTTACGAAATGATTCGAGATATCACTGGTATGTTCAAGCGGTAAAACAGACTCCGCGTCTCTAGTACGACAATGTGTCAGGTTTCCTGTTTTAGCAGCAGAAAAAAGCCAGCTTCATCTCTCCAGGACACATCCCAGTTCAGGAGGACGAAGAAACTAATTAACCCTTTGACTCCTGCACACTATCTACCAACTGCAAGAAACTTAACCCTTTGATTCCCTCACCCCATCCACCAGCTTCCTTAAGATTTTGCTTTGTTGGCCTGGTTGGCAATGCAGGATTCTGATGAACAGGGTGCGGGATTCAAAGGGTTAAGTATACGCTGACTTGCAAACTAACAAATTAAACAGGGTATTTTACGTGTTTGAAGAGTAATTTCGATCTTCGGGGGGGGGGGGGGATATGGGGGGATTGGTGAAGAGGGTTTCGGGTTGGGGGTGGTGGTGATGGGGGCGAGGAGGGGAGCACAACTGTAAGACGAACGAAACAGTTCTTCTGAGGTAGTACTGGGTTACATGGCTACCTGTAGCATTGGATAACTTACAGTCGTAAGCTTTTAAATCCAAAGAAAGGGAACAAGCAAATACAGTGTTGCACTACACATAAAACAAGAGCACTTGCCTGGTTTTCCCAACTACAAAGCAGTACGACGAAAAAGCATAATTATGTTCTCCTGTGTCTGTTGTGATTGAAAAGACGCCCACGATATGTTCACCAGTCAAGATGACCTACAGACACACAGACCTCCGCTAACAACCATTAGCCTACTGGTATACCAGACCCACCCCACTACTGCATTCAACTTCTAAACGTAAAGGTCCCAGTTCTATAAAGAACCAACCCACGTAGACAGCCCGTTGCGAAACAGGATTTTAGTTTCCGAGTTTTAACTAAGGGACAGGTTTGTAGTTACGTAACTCAGGTGAAAATGTTTTCGACAGCTGTAAATCAGGCGAGGCTTGACATCATCTGGTGTTACCCATGGAACAGGAAAGTAATTCGGGATTAGCCCTGCATTTTGCATTTCCTCGCTGTTGTGTGTGTTCCCTTTTCTCACCATCATCATCATGTGCCCTGCCGCATTGCGTTGGCGATCATGGCCCTCCACACGAATCTGTCCCCCGTCGCTGAAATAGCCTACATCTCCCACCCTCTCTGCTCTCAGCCACCCTGCAAGTCCGTCCAAAATTTTCTTCCTGGATCTATCTGGTGTTTTCTTTCCCTCCAGCTTTCATGTTGTGTATGTTCCCTTTACAGATAATATCATCCCGAGATATGAATTTCAACATCTGCGGTTTGCATTCCCCAAAACCTGTTCAAAGATCGACCTACTTCGTGCAAAACATTGTTTCATCAAAACATCTGCGGTTAACAGTCTCAACGAAATACCACAGGAAGATCTATTCTGTTTTTAGTCATTCTGTTGTCTTAATTTAATAAAACAGCTGCGGTTCAGGAAGACTGTGAGTTAAAGCAGAACGTGTTTTTATGTATCAGGTAAACAGCGTCTCCAGCCTAGACATATGTAATTGTGGATCAGCTTCATGCATGATGAACACTGTTTAGATCAAGCTCGATTCTCATGGGAAGGAAGGCTTACCATACCACTGGAGTGAAATTCAATCACTGGCATCCATTGTTAACGCCGCTGTGTAGCGTAGAGACTGACTTGTCACGCCGTTCCCTACCCTCTAACTTTTTTAGGTCTAACCAAGGACTTAAATTACCGCTGTCCCCGTCAGTTTTCTTTCTTAATCTCCCACCTCTCCATCCCTCTCCTCTATCACTCCCCTCCCTTAAAATAAGTGAGGTAGAGCTTATTGGATGAAAGGGATGGGAGCAGGGGAAAATGGGTGGGTGGATAAAGACATCGTTTCAGGTCAACGGGAGCTAATGAACAGATTTGCCTCTCTCTGTCTCTGGCCATGTCTGTCTGTCGATTGTCTGTCTGTCTGTCTGTCTGTCTCTCTCTCTGTCTGCCTTTCTCTCTCTCTGCCTCTCTCTGTGTCTCTGCCTCTCTCTCTCTCTGCCTCTCTTTCTCTCTCTGCCTCTGCCTCTCTCTCTGTCTCTGCCTCTGCCTCTCTCTCTCTCTCTGCCTCTGCCTCTCTTTCTCTCTCTGCCTCTGCCTCTCTCTCTCTCTCTCTGCCTCTGCCTCTCTTTCTCTCTCTGCCTCTGCCTCTCTCTCTCTGCCTCTCTCTCTTTCTCTCTGTCTCTCGCTCTCTGCCTCTCTCTCTCTCTGCCTCTCTCTCTCTCTCTCTGCCTCTCTCTTTCTCTTTCCTCTCTCTCTCTTTCTCTTTCCTCTCTCTCTCTCTCACTCTCTTTCACCCCTCTCTCTCTGTCTCTGGCTGTCTGTCTGTCTTCTCTCTCTCTCTCTCTCTCTCTCTGTCCTCCTCCTCCTCATCTCCTTCCCTCCCTCTCTCTCTATCTCTTTGGATGTGTGTGTTATGACGAAAGAAGGGGGTAAGGTGTGAATGACTGTAGAAACATCGTGCCAAGAAGGATTTTTCGGCTTTTAAGAGCTCGTTTGTGGAAATAGTGTGAACCAGTGAACCATCCCAATGGGGTCAAGCCACGAAGATGTAGGTTTAAAATGGATACTACTGACTGTTTGAACTATTTGACCCAAAAGATGAAAAAAAGATGTCAGCAAGGACATTTTGTCTCTGTGGTTCGTTGGATTAATGGATAGGTCTTTGTCTCTTTCGTTAGTCTAATTAAGGGATAGATCTAACTCAAGTTTACATACGCTCTTTTTAGTCAGATTCTAACACGATAGAAAGTCATGAATCTATCTATCAATCTATCTATCTATCTATCTATCTATCTATCTATCTATCTATCTATCTATCTAACTATCTATCTATCTATCTATCTATCAATCTATCTATCTATCTATCTACCTATCTGTCTATCTATCTATCTGCCTATCTATCTACCTATCTATCTATCTATCTATCTATCTATCTATCTATCTATCTATCTATCTATCTATCAGCCATCGAAGGTCCGTTGCTGGACGTAGGCCTTCCCATGAAATTATGAATAATTTCACTAAAATGATGTCACACAAAATAAAAACACTGTTTTATAGACCAGAATACCGCGAAAATTAAGAATGTCACACATGGAATATGCAAAATGCATTTTAATAGCCCAAAGTCTCTTTTCTTCCTTATCATTACATCCCTTCTTTGCGTGTGCAGTTCTTTAAGAATCAAGATTATGTGGAATTTAGTTTCAGAATGATGAGCATGCTACAAAAAGGAAATCTTGGGGCGATGAGACTGCACAAACGCAGTGTTGGCAGGTTTGCTTCGTATGTCATGTGTGACATGGCCTTAAGTTCTAATTGGTACCATGCGGGTGAAAATGACTAGATATGTGACCAAAAAAACCCGAGAGAGAGACAGAGAGAGAAAGAGACAGACAGAGAAACAGAGACAGACAGACAGATCGATATACAGACAGACAGACTGAGAAGAGAGAGAGAGAGAGAGAGAGAGAGAGAGAGAGAGAGAGAGAGAGAGAGAGAGAGAGAGAGAGAGAATAAAGGAGAACAAGAATGAATTTTAGTACATGGATGTTTACCTTCAGCCTTTGTCAAAGGAGGGTCTATATCACACGTAAACCATACATGAATCAACATAAATATTTCAACTGTGCAAACATTAAACATCAATTCAAAGAAATAAGATTTTATGTCTGTATATTAGGTACTGTCAATCACTATAAAATATTTCAGCGATTGATCTGGTTGTTATTTATGGAAGAGCAAATTAATTCATGAGATGAGTTACATGTCTCTTCATCAATACTGCGAACTCCAAGACATTTTTACATGTTTTAAGCATAGGGTAGCTCCTGGATATGTGAGAATTTCAAGAGGTCAGTTTTTTGGTACTGGAACCTTTACTTTTTTCCTATTGCGTGAGAGATTTAGCCCATAGATGAGGTTTTGTTTATGCTATGTGGAGCATATCCGTTCATCTTTTTCTTCGTGTTTCCGTGCTACACAGAAAACTAGATTTTAATTGAAAAATAGTTAAATCTTTTGAGTCTTGAATATTAGTAGTTTTCAAGGAAACGAGATTTAAGCTCGTTTCTAAATACAAATAAACCATTTGAAAACATTGCCAGTGACTGAATCCCAAAAGTAGATGCATAGTCAATTAAAACTTGATATGCGCATAGAGGAAGAGCTTTCTTGATTCTAGGTTCAAAAAGTGCTTCATTTTAGATTATCCAAACAGTTTTTTCATAAAATAATTTTCCCTGTATAGCTTGTTTCTATGATTTGACCGGGAAAGATTATTATCTATTGTAGGCCTGAGATCTTGGGAAAATCACCTTTCAAAACCTTTCTTTGAAATATGGTATCTCGGAAGCTGAGTATTTTCATGTCTATCTTGTGGTTAAAATGCCATGTGATTTAGTTCTGTTCATTCATTCAAATCATTAACACTGTTTTGTAACAAATTAGAGCTTGGATTACATCAGGGTGGTTTGTGCGGATTGTTGTATCATCTGCAAACAATTCAGAGTGAGCTTTTATACAGAGAGGACGGTTATTAACATATATCAAAAAAGAGCTGCAGACCAAGATGTGCACTCCGAGGTACTCCATACTTTATATTGAGTGTAAAGGTGGTTAGTAAGAACTAGTTGTTGTGTACTGGTGAGATAGGAATTAATTACTTTTTGTGTATTTGTTGACAGGCCATATGTAATTAATTTGTTTAGTTAAAGTCCATGGTCAATTACCTCAAGCGAGAAGAGGGAGGGAGGGAGAGACAGACAGACAGATAGACAGACAGACAGACAGAGAGGGAGAGAGAGGGAGAGAGACAGCAGGAGAAAGCGACAGAGAGAGACAGACAGAGACAGAGAGAGAGAGAGAAAGAGAAAGAGAGAGAGAAAGAAAGAGAGAGCAGAGACAGAGAGAGAGAGGGTTTTGTAGTGTACAACCAAATTTCTGGAAATATTAACAGGAACTTAAAACTTCAAAACTTGATGCAGCGTTCTCTTTTTGTTCCGGTCCCAGTTGATAACGAAAAGATGGCCTCTTAAAGTGTGCCTGCCGTTAGAGAAAGGATATCAGATATACGCACGGCCGTTTGAAAATCTGAGTAAGCGGTAAGCAGTGAATAGACTTTCAAATACTTTGAACAACATTCTATGGAGGTGGGTGAAGAGTATGTGTGCGTGTGGCCGTTTCAAAATCTGAATAGGCGCGTTTGGTTATTGTATAAACAGTAGTCTCAACATCTGTTCATACATGAGTCACTAAAGTGGTGGCCTGGATACACCTGAAAGTAAAGAAAAAAAAAAGAAAACAAATTAATGGGGGTAGGATGCAGGGTACGGACAGCCTCCTCCATGGTGGATAGGAAGGGATGTTATTGTTGTTTAAAGCCTAGCCGACTGCGTAGAGCCATATCAGGGCTATAACCATTTCAAAACATACACAATATTAGTAGTAGGCCTCCCTCGGTCATGGCTGACCATGGACACAATATTACAACAGGGAAAAAAAAGTTTTAAAAAAGTAAGTTCTCTTATTTATGCATACGCGCGATTAATCTAAGGAGATGCCCCTATGTAAACCATTCCGTCCAATTTATCGCACAGGGGATTAAAAAAAAACATATCTGAATACAAATTTAAATGAAACTAAGGACACTAAAACATACATAAAAACGGGCATAAAGTACCTAAAATTGCTTGCGCGTATCTCGTTTCCTAGAGCCCAAAATGCACTTAATACATGCACCAATTATCAGTCCTGAGAGAAAGTACGTAAGACTTTATCGAACACATACAGGTGAATGGACCAGCAAGGCAGAAAATGATAAGAAGAAACGACAGAAAACAAAGGAGCTAGGCTGAAACAAAGAGAGTGACAGAAAAGAGGAAATTTCCAGCACAGAATTTCTAGAAGGTGAAGATACTATTTATGCTGAAAGAGCCTCCGGCATCCCCACAGGGAGCGGGGATGGGGTGGGTGGGTGGTGGGGGGTGGGGAGATCGGGAATAAAGTATGGTCGTGAGTCAACTGAAGTAAGCAGTGACTGAATCTGTCGCGTGTTTCTGAAGAGCGTATATGTTATTGTCACGTCGGGTCACTATGACAAGGTAGGAAATATGAATCATGTGGGCTTTTTCAACTTCAGTCGGCTCCTACTCAGAGATGAGCGTGCTATAGGCTCAATGGGAGGGCTGTGACCACACAGACGAGTCTCATCCACTTCACGGATGCATCATTGAGGGTCTTGCTAAAACTTTCTGTATCTCTCGGACGTGTGTACGTCTCGGGGCTGGTTGACATCAGGATGTATTATGATAGTAAGCGTAAAGTACAGCCCTGTCACGCAGTCTTAGTCCTAGATGGAACTCCTTAGCATGATGACTATCATCCTTTTCGTCACCATCATCATCATCATCATCGCATGGTAAAAACTGTACCGGCTCCTGTGGCTATTAAGGTGGCGTAGAAAATGGAACAAAAACAATATCAGTAGCAGCAGCAGCGACAACAACAATAACAAAACAATAACAATAACACAACAATAACAACAACAATAACAGCGATAACAACAACAACAAACAACAACAAAGCAATCACAATAACAACAACAATAACAGCGATAATAACAACAACAAACAACAACAAAGCAATCACAATAACAACAACAGCTACAGCGATAACAACAACAACAACATCAACAAAACAACAACAACAACAACAGCGATAACAACGGCAACAAAACTGTGAACATAAAGGAAAGCTCCTTGTGTGCAATGGACCTGAAAACAAGGAAGTATGGCTTTGGATTTTCCATGAAAAAGTCCACCACCGTTCCCTCTGCCGCACCGTTCCCCTCATACACCCAACGGCCCACTATTCCTTTATTATATCAGGCCATTTCAACTGGTTAGAAAATAGTCAAGCCGTTCTTATAGCCTCCCTTTCAATAGAGTAAAAAAAAAAACAGATTATAGAGATTTTGTACTTCTCAGTGTCACTATGGCCTTGAAAACAATTACTGAATTAAGACTGGATGTGCATCGAGGATACTGGTCGACTGCCACACTGGTCGACTATCACAACCGTTAAAAACAGAATATAGAGATTTTGTACTTCTCAGTGTCACTATGGCCTTGAAAACAATTACTGAATTAGGACAGGATGTGCATCGAGGATAATGGTCGACTGTCACAACAGTGAAAATAGCTGTTTTAACCCTTTGACTCCTGCACCATGTCCACCAGCATCATGCATTATTAACCATATTAGCAAAGCAAAAGCTTAACCCTTTGACTTCCTCACCCTATCCACCAGCTTCCTGCAGGAAGCTGGTGGATAGGATGAGGGAGTCACAGGGTTTTTGCAGTTGGCAGATAGGGTGCAGGAGTCAAAAGGTTAAATAGTGTTAGAAGTTCCTGATGAAATGTTGTTCCCATGCCTTTTTCAAAAAGTATTGATTTGGGGCATTTATTTTCTGTTGCCTGTGTGCCTATAAACTTCAAACCTTGCGTTTAAAACTTAAGCCCTCACTATTCCTCAGCAGACCCACAATTTTGATGAAAATATTTCCACAGAGAGCTCACATCATCAATTGTATTTGGTCCCCCCCCCCTCCCAATCTTCAGATTTTTACATTCATAGCTGGACATTTTGTATGTAAGATTGAGTGTCTGTCACTCTGAATGAAAACAAAACAAACTTAGGGAAAACCAGAAAACTAAAAAACAAATTCCCTCCACGCACAGTTCAAATATCTAAACGGGAAAAGTCAAATAAGGCAATACGATGGGAAATGAAACAGACATATGTAGTTTGATTGTCATGGTTTTCTCCCTTCGTTCTTGATGTAGTTTGACTATCATGGTTTTCTCCCTTTCTTCTTGGTTGCCCTCCTTTTTTTTTTTTTTATTTGTTCCCCCCTTCCTTACTCCAATTTTAGGATTCCGATATTTCTCGGATGCGTGCACGCATGTTGTTTTGCCCACAGCGTGCAAGGCGGTATGTGTTGCTGTGCGGTCTGCATAGTCCTTCTTCGGTAGGCGTGCATGCTGGACGTTCACATGTTTCCATAAACCAATAGACTTTGACACAACTTACAAGATCTTTGACACGCATATCTAAATATGGAGAGTGCATATACATACGAATGGGGCTTACACACAAACAGGTTTGCACACATGTTGATCTGAGAGATCTGGACAATCTCCATCCCTTACACAGCAAGGACTCGGAGATGGTCAGGCTCCCAGACGTGAGGCACACACAGGCCCACCAGCGTGTGGACACACCCTGGTATCCACACACCAGCGTTTGTCTGGCAGATACTTTGCCTTTGAGCCTCCTCAAAACCACACACACTGGGAAGGTGCTGAAATGGGGAGGGGTGGATAGAAAGGACCTATGAAACACAACCGGAAAAGCTGAATCATTAAGATGGGCAGCGAACAGGCAGTTTCTATGTGTTTCGGGCTGGGGTTGAATTCGAAATATGATATCTCGAACCTGTCGCTCCAACAAGAGAGCCTGCTAGCTAGCGCAAACAGATGAAAGGAAGACAAGTAGTGAAAAAAAGTTGTTCAGAAAAAAGTAGGGGTGAGTTTTTATTTCTTATCGGACATCTGATGAATATCATTTTCAGTTTTTCTTCCTTGAGTCAGTGAAGCGAACGTGAGAATTGGGAAGGAGGGTGAGAGCAGTCATTGAGATATGAGGATGGTGATGGTGGTAGTAATGGAAGGGTTGAGGATGTACAACGGTGACAAAATTTTGC
>CM060306.1:43121982-43124482 GCA_030674185.1 Monoplex corrugatus
AGCTGCACCGGAAGTTATACTAACGACAGCGGTGAAACTGACACCCAATCAAACTTTGATAACTACTCTATCAAATAACCACTGATTCAGTCCACTACAATGCTATAGACCTGAAAAAACTGCGTAATGATTTTGGCATATTCTTTTTGAAACACCCTGTATTGTATTGTGTGTGTGTGCTGTAATTAGATAAGTCAGTAGCTTCTCTCTCTACATATTTTTCTCTCCCATACATATGTCATATGCACGCAGGCATTCGCACACACTATAATTATATAGTTGTTTATCGTTGGGTTTGGTCAGTTATGCAAGACAAACACTGTTGTAAAACGGACTTTTCTGTTCTTCAATGAAACAGTCGTTCGATCAATGCAAACCATCCTCATCTCCAGCAATACTTATCGGTAAATAGGTATCATATTGTTGCCTTACAGTCATTGAATGTGATGAAATGTAAACTGCCAAAGTTAGAAGGCTATTACTATCCTCCTGTGACCCACATCTGTGATAATAACTCAAAGATAAATGCAGCTAAATATATTCGTAAAGATGTGGTTTATGGAATCCTTCAGCCTCCTGTGCCAAAACAAGCTGATGGAGTTTACTGTGTGGCTGTGAAAGTGAAAACTAACTCTGTGTCATCTCTAAATATCATGTCTGTTTATTATCCACGTGGTCCTGATGGAGAAAATAGTGACTGGCTACGGTCTTTAGACAGTTATGAGAAATGGTTGATCGTGGGGGATTTTAATGCCCATTCTCCATTCTGGAACAAGACTTGCCAGTCTGTATCTAATAATCGTCTTGTTGAAAATATCGTTGACTCTGGATTAGTCTTGTTAAATGATGGTCGCGTAACTAGAATTCCAGATAACCCTAAACACAAGGCTTCTGCCATTGATTTAACTCTATTGTCACCTGACCTTGTCCTTAACTGCGTGTGGGATGTTACTTTCGACTCCCTTGGAAGTGATCACCTGCCTATTGTCACAGTTATAAATGAACTGTTTGATCACGTACCAAAACAAGACGACGTTATACCTAAATATCTGTACAATCGTGCGAACTGGGTAAACTATCGTAACATTTTAATGGGAAAAGTTTGCACTTTACACGAAAGCGATAATGTGAATAATATGTATTCAAACTTCACAACCGCAATACATGAAGCAGCAACTAATTCAATTCCGAAAAGGAGGAATGTAAACAAAGGTAATTATGTTGGAAATAGTTGGTGGAATCAATCATGTGAAGAAGCGAAGAATGAAAAATAGAAAATGTATAAAATCTATTTAAAGACTAAATCTCCAGAAGATCATTACAATATGAAAGTGGCAAAGATTCATTCGAACAAAGTTATTGCTCAAGCCAAAAAGCAATATTGGTCTGATTTTTGCTCTCAACAAATTTCAGGGCCTAAAGATCTTCCTAAGATTTGGAATAAGGTCAAAGAAATGAAAAATGGCGTTCATTTACAACAATTTCCTATTAAGATTAAAGGCAAAGAATTTGCTTCGCCTTCTGAGAAAGCTGAGGAATTTGTACAGTTCTTTGCAAAATCAAGTAACTCCAACAGCTTGTCTAAACAAATCAGAGAAAAAAGACGGAAACTTGAGGAATCAGACGAATACACAGATCCTCTACCCGATAGTCACATGTACATAAATTCAAGAATTACATTACAGGAACTTAAAGATGCCCTTCTCTCGTTGAGCAACAAAAAATCGGCTGTCGGATTGGACGGCATTTCATATACCCTTTTAAATCACTTACCGGAGAAATGGATTGAATACTTACACAATATCATACAAAAATGCTGGGAAAATGGTCGCATACCTGAAATTTAGAAGACTTCAGTAGTGTTACCTATACCAAAAGCTAATAAACCCCCGCTCTGAACCAGGTAGTTACAGACCTCTCTCGCTTACATCCCATGTTTCAAAACTGATGGAAAAAATTATAGTGAATCGACTGACTTACTTTTGTGAGAAAAATAAAATAATACCTATCAACCAATGTGGATTTTAAAAACTCAGTTTGCCAAAAGAAAAAAATGTCTTAGCTACTTTTTTCGATCTCAAAAAGGCATACGACCAAGTCTGGCATGCGAGACTTTTGTTGAAATTAAAACACATTGATCTCAAAGGTAATCTGTATTATTTTATTAAAGCATTTCTAAGTGACCGAAGTATAATTGCTAAAATAGGTAACTCATACTCTGAAAAACGACCTGTTAACATGGGAATTCCGCAGGGTTCCGTGATATCTCCTCTATTTTTTAATATTTTGATCCATGACCTGCCAGCACAAGTCTCAAACAATATAAACTTAGCTCAGTACGCTGATGATACAGCGATCTGGATGAATGTTACATTGAAAAGGAAAACTTCTTTAAGAGAAATCAGTTATATAAAAAGGGTTTATCAACGTGAAATTGATCATATTTCAAGTTACATGATAGTTAACAGTCTGGAAATATCCAATGAAAAGACACACATGA
>CM060306.1:43136982-43156982 GCA_030674185.1 Monoplex corrugatus
GGTCGGCATAGAGGTATAGAGTCCCGCTTTCCAATCTTGCTGCAAAGGTTCGAGTCTTGCTCGCGAAAACTGTACTTGTGGTCTCCATGTCCATTGAGCGGTGAATGGATATTTCGCGTTTATTAATGATCGGAGAAAGTAAAGAAACGAGCTAGAGAAGGGAGGAAGGTATCACTTTAATAGTGCTGATTTTACAGCCCTATAATCTCAGGATTATCTACCTGTACTTTTTAACCCCTGCCTTGTGTGTGTGTGTGTGTGTGTGTGTGTGTGTGTGTGTGTGTGTGTGTGTGTGTGTGTTTTGTGTGTGTGTGTGTGTGTGGCATGTGTGTGTTTGTGTGTGTGTGTGTGTTTGTGTTTGTGTGTGTCTTTGTGTCCTTTGTCTGTGTGTCTGTGTGTATGACTTGCATTCGGTCGTTCGTTCTTTGATTTAACGTCTTTTCGCCATGAGTGATTGCTTATGTCTGTGTGTGTGTGTAAATGTGTCTGCTTGTGTATCTACATGTGTGTGTGTGTGTGTGTGTGTGTGTGTGTGTGTGTGTGTGTGTGTGTGTGTGTTGGTGTGTGTGTGCGTGTGCATGTGTATTCGTGTGTATGATTATGTGCGAGTGTTTAAAGTATGCATGTGTGCTGTGTGTGTGTGTGTGTGTGTGTGTGTGTGTGTGTGTGTGTGTGTGTGTTTGTGCGTTTGTGCGTTTGTGTGTATGAGTGTGTTTATGGGTATGTTCGTGTGTATATGCCCGAGTGTGTAACTATGCTTGTCTGTATGTGTGTGTGCGTGCGTGTGCGTGTTCGCGTACGCGCGCGCGCACGTGTGTGTGTGTGTGTGTGTGTGTGTGTGTGTGTGTGTGTGGTGTGTGAGAAAAAGCTTTGCCGATTCATGCGGTATTCAGCCTAGTTGTACACACTGTTATTTGGACCGTGATTATATATAAGCAGCAAACAGGAAGACAAGCAGTGCAATCATGTAACACTTATACATATATATATATATATATATATATAGAGAGAGAGAGAGAGAGAGAGAGAGAGACAGACAGACAGACAGACAGACAGACAGACAGACAGAGAGAAAGAGAGGAATAAGGTGAGGGTGACAATCTCTAAATCATGTTTGTGTATATATGTATATGGGGCAGGTGTATGCGTGTTCGCGTGCGCGTACGTTGGTGAACTTATGCACATAGCGTAAATGTGTGTGTGTATGTGTGTGTGTGTCTGTCTGTGTGTACGCGTGTGTGTGTGTGTGTGTGTGTGTGTGTACGTGTGTGTGTGTGTGTGTGTGTATGTATGTGTGTGTGTGTGTGTGTGTGTGTGTGTGTGTGTGTGTGTGTGTGTGTGTGTGTGCAGTTGTGCTGTATATACTGAATCTTCATTGCAAAGGTCTTGCGCTAGCACTTGCATCAGAATCGAACAAATCAGCAAACAGTGCACACGAACTTACATACACTAAACGCTTGCAGCACACGAGTGAAAGTGGGTTGGACAGCACTACAGACCGCTATACCCAGCTAATGGTCCAGCGTTGCACACTGTCGTGAATAATTGAAGCGACAAAACTCTCGGTGACATAAAGCTTTAGGAAGCAATTCACATTTAACGGCTGGACGGATCGATCAAGCTGCTTCAGCAAGAGAGGCGTATTGATTGTTGTTAGTATGTAGAAACCATATATACGCCCCATGGGATCTGGATTTGATAGTTTTTTGTTGTTGTTTGTTTTGTTTTTCAGTCTTTCGATATTTTTCTCGGCTGTGTGCATGCAGACTATTTTGTCCACACTGCGCAGGATTTATGTTGCTGCACAGCCAGCTTATTCCGTGTTCGGTGAGCGTGATACTGGGTAGTTTCATGTTTCCTTAACCCTTTGACTCCTGCACCCTTGTCCACCAGCATCCTGCATTGTCAACCATGCTAGCAAAATAAAAACTTAACTCTTTGACTCCTTACCCTATCCACTAGTTTTCTTTAGGAAGCCTGTGAATAAGGTGAGAAAGTCAAAGGGTTACGTTTTTGCAGTTGGTGAATAGGGTGTGAGAGTCAAAGGGATAAGTCACAGGATATTTACAGGACTTACAGTATGATATCTTTAACGTGCACATTCCGTGTACAGCATGCGATATCATACGAAGAGGGTGTAAGCATCAACTGTTCTGCACATAATTATGTTGACCTAGGAAATCGTATTCAGCTAAACGCATTGAAAACAAAATATTGTAAAAATGTCAAGTGTATTTGCGGCAAACAGTTCACATTGTTTCACTGTTTATTTTATTGCAAAATGCTACATTCTTTTCTACCGAAAATAAAGTAACATCAGATCAATCTTTGTCAGTTAAAATTTCAGAATCATTAGTTCACAGTCCTGTTAATGCATTACTTAAACTTTATGCAGTTTGTGTTTTAGCGTTAAAATTTCCCTTCACATTGTTGAAGTTAATTGTTACTAATGTTAGAGTTAAGATTTCGTTCCATTTTACTATTCTACCACCTATTTATGACTTTTTCCTCTGTCTCCCCTCTGCCCCAATCCAACCCGTCCAACTATCGTTCTCCATTTTATTTTACTTATACTTTTTTTTCTTTCCCTCTCCTCCCCCCTCCCCCGTCTAATATCACTTACAGTGAAAAGACGTTAAATCAAAGAACGAAGGAACGAACGAAATCGAAAAAAAAAAATCTCCGTTTTTTACCTCCAGACTCGAACCATCCCGGTAGGATGGAACCGAAATTTCTGACAGGAAATCCGATGTCTCATCCACTGGACTATCTCGTCCGTCAGATCTGACATTGAATCCTGCGAGTTGGAAAGAACTGAAGCACGCAGCACGCTGTTTTTCCTTATGCTCCCTTTAGTTCTGTGAACTAGCCGGATGTGAATTGGTTCTGTCAATAATGATTTTTTTTCTGCCAGCTGTGGCGTTTTGGTTAATAAAGCATCGGACTGACGACGTGAAAGTTGTTACATGTAGAGTTTAATTTCCTGTCAGCCCCAGTTATATAGCGATTACTGTCGGATTTTTTCCCCCGCCAGTCCGTAATTGTGCTATGAGCTCAGTGGGAAGTACATGACCATGCCGTTGGGTGTAAGCCATTTCACAGACACGTCTTTTAGGGTGTATCTTGAATGTAACAAGCAATACAGCAGGCGTCTGAGTCTCTTGGACCTCACAAGGTAATCCAGTGCAATAAAACATTGTGATTTGTTCGCATCTGAAAAGAGAGCAGGTGAGAGAGCAGCAGAGTACCATTTATAAGTGGCGTGGAATGGTTTTAATGATGTCGTCGTAAGTCTCATGCTTTTTTTTCTGTATGTCCTTTCCTTTTCAAATACAATTTATGTGGGTGTTTTTACTAACTCACAATAATAGAAGACTTACGCTTTGTTCATTATTTGCCATGTTTCTTATACGCCCGCTAAAAGGATTTCTTTGGGAATGTATTTGACTTGACTAGACTGATGTGAGGATATGTGTGACAGGAAGCATAGCATAAAGTATTTTGAAGTCTCTATTCAAAATAGAATTTCATAATATCATTGTCATGTCATAGTATCATCATCAGCATTATCATCATCAATATTTTCATTAATCATCCCAGCATTGTGAAGCATAAAGTCGGATTCTGAGATCTATTATGTCCTGTTCTTTGGACACTTATCTCCCTTGGATGATTTCTTGTCTTTGGCATTTTGATGCACATAGGTCGTTGATAAAGGGAGCTAATGATAATTTCCTCTTTATAAGGAACTGTCCCTCATCTGGCTCCACGATCAAGTGATTATTGTTGTCAGAATAATGAGTGGCATGCCGAGTATTTCAAATCACAACAGGCAATACTGAACTCCTTAAATATCATCTTCGGCTGTGCAGTCTCCTCCGGTAAGTGGCTTCACGACAACTTGAGACAGATAACACCAGCAGACTATGACTCTGGTATTCTGGAACTGCAACGGACAGAGTATGTGAAGATCACACATAAAACACTCAACTTTGCTGTCAGAAACAGTGTTTTCGTGTATGTCACAGAAGAAACTTTTTTTTTCTGATTGATTCCATGCAACAACTGTGTTTTTGAACGCCGTGTAACATCATCTTTAGGGAGCCAAAAGAAAGCAGACTTAGAGTGATTGTGCTGACACAGTGAGGATGAAAAGGAAGAAAAGAAAGGTATCATAAGTCAATATGTTTTTTTGTGTGTTTTAGTTTAATTTATGAAACGCGCTTATTTTGTGAAGTAGTAGAATTTCATTCCTCCTGCCCCCACTGAAATTCATAGATGTGAAATACTGTTATATTAATTATCTCCTATCTTTCGTCAGCACCCTGTCTGTGTAGCAGAGGCCTCGATATTTCAAGAGACGGATTAGTAGAATTTTTTGGACAGGTGTGAAATGATCTGTGTTCCACATGTTTCATCTTCAGTCAGTATGCTCATGGTCATGTGTTGAAATTTTCGGTAATTTTGTTGTTGTTGCTGTTTTATTGTTGTTATTGTTGCTTTGTTTTATTTTGTTATACAAAGAAGAGTACATGTAGGCTCACGTCCTTATCCCCAAGATAGGGAATAGGTGTTGTGTGTCTTGCAATAGGAAGGACAAACACACAAACAAATAAACAAACAATCAAATGAACAAACAAACAAACTAAAACAAACAAACAAACAAAAACAAACAAAACATAAATAAAATAAAAATGTTCACTAGACAGAATTGCCTGTCTTGTCTGTAACAACAACAAAGCAAAAACCTGTGAGGTTGGCTCCACATTAAAAAAAAAAAGGGTGGTGGAGTGGGTGGGTGGGCGGGTGGATGGGAGATTGCTATCATAATCATCATCATCATGTGCCCTGCCGCACTGTGTTGGCGCGATGACGGCCCTCCGTATGTGTCTATCCCCTGTTGCCGCAAGCACATCTTCCACCTTCTCTGTTTCAGCCACCCTGCAAGTCCGTCCAATATTTTCTCACTGGGTCTACCTCATGCTCTCTTTCCCTCCAGCTTTCCTGTTGTGACCAGGTGTTCTAATCCCCTTTCATCATAAAAAAGCCTACAAAGGTTGCCTGCATTTTCCTAATATTCCTTATCAATGATCTTTTTGTGTCTGCCTCCATCAAGACTGTCTCGTTTGTTTTCTTTGTTGTCCATGGAACTCTCAACATTTTTCTTGGAAACCACATCTCGGCTGCCTCAATCTTGTTCTGGCTTTGCTTGTTGACTGTCCACGCCTCACAACCGTATAACATTATGGGTTCTACATAACATTCAAAAACTCTCTTCCTGATGTTAATTGATTGGCGTTTCTTGATAAGAATACTTTTCATGTTCTTGAATGCTGTTTTGGCTTGGCCGATTCTGCTGGCTATTTCTGATGAGCATCTCAGGGAAAAAGGTCCTCCACAGGAAAGATCCTTGTTGTTGTTGTTTTCTTTTTACCTCGGTAGATTTCACAAGCACGATACCCCTTCTACCATTCATCATCTATGAAAATGCAAAAAAAAAAAAAAAAAAAATAGTGTCAGTACACACCTGAGTCTCTACATAATCCCTGTGCTTGAAATTTCCATACGTCTGTCTACAGTCATATGGCCATTTTTATAAACTTGCTCTTGAAAGATTTAGCATACACGTCATTTTACTTCGATATCTTGAGTTCAGTCTCAATAGGTAAGTTCCATATCACTGACACAACCACATACTTCTAACTACGTTCTCACTGAATCTGTAATATGCATCATTATCTATATTGCTAATGCTTCTACTCCCTCAGTCAATATGCCAGCTTTGCAACTGGTGAATAAGCTGAGAGGGTGGGGGGGGGGGGGAGGGTAGCTTTGCACTGAATCACCGTAAGGCGTACTTGTGGTGTCAAACTATCTCTTTCACGGAGAAATGGGACGAAGATGATCAAATACTTAAAATGATATAATTTTCCCAACAACACAACGCATATCTCTGAAGCAAAATTCAGATTTCAAAAACAGACAATGTCCATTTTATACATCATGCAAAAATGAACGATTACTATTCGGAACAGTCTGTCTAAAAATAGGTAAATATTTCCATCTGTAAATAGCTGACATATCCTTGATGACCTACTTTTTCCTTTCAAACTTGTAGCTATACCCGTTCAAATTCCTGTCGCCGCAGCTATTTAAGTAACTGATATCCAGACAAGCTCAAGACCTTCGTGGCCGGAGACTGGTTGACGCCTTTATGCTCCACCTTGAGCTTAGAGGACTGAATGAGCGAGTGAGTCAGTGAGTGCGTGAGTGCTATACACGCACAGCCAGACAGACACACACACACACACCCACGCACACACACACACACTCACTCACAAACACACTCACACACGCACACATACACACACACTCACAAACACACACACACACACACACACTCGCACCCACACTCACACACACACCACACACACACACACACACACACACACACACACACACACACACACACACACACGCACACACACACACATACACACACACACACAACCAATTCTGAACCTCATCTATATCCCCTACCCCACCCCTCTAAACTCCGCCACATGAATTTAAAAAACTGGACATGTGTCATCACATTTCTGAAAGAAAATGCATTATAAGTGAATGTATGTGTGTGAGTGAGTGAGTGAGTGAGTGAGTGAGTGAGTGAGTGAGTGAGTGAGTGTGTGTGTGTGTGTGTGTCTGTGTGTGTGTGTCTGTGTGTGTGTGTGCGTGTGTGTGCGTTGTGTGTGTTTGTGTATGTGTATGTGTGTGTTCCTATTTTTTTTTTATCATGCATCATTGATTTTTTCCTTTTTCTTTTTTAAACTTACTTTCCTTTCGTTTTATTTATAAGCTACAAAGAAAATACACAGCAACAATGACAAAGATAATTTTGATCGAAGTGAAAACATGACATTTCTTGCCAGCAGATTAAGTTGGTCCTTTCTTACCTAATATAAGCAAGGACTAGAATGGTTTTATTTCTCAGAAGATATTAGGAGATAATATATCATTAATTTTCGACTTGATAAATTACATAAATAATGAAAACAAAAATCTGCTTTGGTCTTCTGTCTGGACTTTGAGAAAGCGTTTGATTCCATTGATTAGACGTATTTGATAAAGTTCTTCGTGCATTTGGTTTCAGGCCTGTCATATGTAAATGTGTTTCTGTACTTTATAAAAAGATAAACGCTGCTGTAACTGTCAATGAAGAGATAGCTCAGTGGTTTTCTATTTTGAGAGGATGGAGACAAGGTGATCCAATATCGCCCTACCTTTTCGTTTCAGGTGTCAAACGTTTTGCGACAGTGACTCGTCAGAATGCTGATACCAAACGAATTACACCGGACCAAACATAAAATATCACATTATGCAGATGACATAGAGATTACACTGAATGGGTAAAGAAAATCATTTGAAGAGTCAATAAAAACAATTAACTTTTTTGGAGATAGGTCAGACCTGTTCTTGAATACAGGTAAGACTAGTGCCGTATGGCTTAGCAGCAGTTGAAATTCACCAGTAAAATATCTGCAGCATTAAGTGATGGCATGGAATTTTAACACATTTGAAATACTTGGTATTTCGCTTACTACTGACTTAAAAGACTGTGAAACTATCAATCTCCGTAAAACATTTTTTGGAAATATATTACTTACATAAAACGTGGGTGAAACGCCTAATAACCCCACTGGGAAGAATAGCTTTTTTCAAACCGCATATAAAGTAGAAAATTGTATACTTGTGGATTCTCTTGCCTGATCCACCAGACCATATGCTTTACATATTACAAAAAAAAAGAATTTGAATTTGTTGGAAAAAATGACAGGATAAATAGGAAAACGGCAATAAAAAAAAACACAAAAATGGAGGTCCTCGAATACCCAGTCTAAAACAATATCTGAAGCTTACATTGATAAGAATAGAAAAATAAGAAAAAGCGGTCACTAGTGGAAATGTATTTTATATTATAAATATCCCAAAGTATTATCATTAAATAAGCTCGGTCCATCACTTCAAGTTCATCAGGAAAAATACATTTTGGGTTCATGTACGGCAAGCTTATTATGAATTTAGCATGAAAACCTGTATGGAAACACCAGAGGAGTTAGTAACAACCTATATTCTGTAATGAAAATGTGAAGTTTGCTAATAAAGTAACGTACCATGAATGATGGTTTGAAAAAGGGATACACAATGTTGCTAGCTTTTGAAATCCAGATGGCACCTATACCAATTTGAAAAAAAAAATTCATGCGAAACTAGGTAATTAAGTCAGAGTAATTAACATAGACTGGATCTAGGATGTGTCCAAACAATAAAGAGCCTCGTGCGTAAATATAACATAACAATTAATTATTAACAATTAATAATGACTTCTCAGTGAATTGCTACAATACTCTAAAAGCTGATATACTCTAAACATAAAGGTGTCAGACTATTATATCCTGAAATGACACACAAAACCAAAATGTTGTGAGAAATGGAATGATAAACTTCCTGTTGACATATATTGGAATATTGTGTTTAAAAACTACATAGAATTAAAGACATTTAACAAAAAATGGTTTCAAGTGAGAATAATTCACAGATTCTTATCCACTAACCTTGTTTTAATAAACATGGGGGTTGAGTGTAGTTGCCAATGTTTATTTAGTAATGTAGAACGCGACAGCATACAACATAATTTCTAGGAATGCCCACGTATAAAAACTTTCTGGGAACAGCTAATCACAGGCACTAGGCATGAACAACTACACAAATGTAGGCTCAGTTCGGCTGAGTGAAAGGGTTTTGATGCTAGTTTGAGATCAGATTATACATTTGCCATGATCGATTTACTAGCGACTTGTTATCTATGAACGCAAAAATAAAAAAGACTATACGCAAGTTTGATTTATTCGAACATTTTGAAACATGTCTAATTTACAAAACTACGTTTCGTTGGTAGACATGACTTATGACTAGTTCATAACGTCGTTCGAATTGTTGGTAACATAATTATCTGCCTATTACTACAATAAGATGAGCAATATCACCTGAATGAATGAATATACCTACCATATAAGACATCTGATTCATTTGTCCAACCAATGTTAATTTAATAGTAGTACTATCAAAAACGTCAGACATCTTGAATTATTAGTTGTTCATTGATTCCTTTCGAGGGATATATGCCGCTTAGAAATTATGGTCCTTTATTTATCCATATAGTGTGTTTGTCCATTCAAAAACCAAAGAAGCATCGTAAATCTTTATTGACTAAGGTGGGGTTTTTTTGGTGGGGATATGCTGCTTAGAAATCATAATCCTTTATTTACCCATATTGGGTGGGTGTTTGTGCGATCAGAACTCAAGACACGTTATCTAAAGTAATGCACGATCGTTTGCAGAATACATTATGATCATGGTTATCATTACGTATGCAGAGTGTATATATACATATATATATATATATATATATATATATATATATATATATAATCATATATATGTATATCTCTCTACTTGATGATATATGCATGTGTGTATGTATGTATGTGTGTGTGTACGTACATACGTACGTATGTATGTATATATGTGTGTATGTATGTATGTATGCATGCATGCATGCATGTATGTATGTATGTATGTATGTACGTATGTATGTATGTATGTATGTATCTATGTATCTATGTATGTATGTATCTATGTATCTATGTATGTATGCTTAATCTATGTATCTCTCTCTCTCTGTATATACGTATATGTATATACATAGTATATATATATATATATATATATATATATATATACATATACAGATATATATGTATATATGCAACATTTATAGGCCATTTTATGAGGAAAGGGGATTTGGAGCACCTGGTCACAACGGGAAAGCTGGAAGGAAAGAGAGCACCAGGTAGACCCAGGGAGAAAATACTAGACGGACTTGCAGAGTGGCTGGGGACAGGGAAGGTGGAGGAGATGCTTGAGGCAACAAGAGATAGAGACAGATGGAAGTCCATGATCGCCAACGCCATGCGGCAAGAAGGCACCTGATGATGATGATGATGATATATATATATAGTGTGTGTGTGTGTGTGTGTGTGTGTGTGTGTGTGTGTGTGTGTGTGTGTGTGTGTGTGTGTGTGTGTGTGTGTGTGTGTGTGTGTGTGTGTGTGTGTGTGTATTGCAGATAAACGAAAACAAAAAACATAAAGACAAGACAACAAACTAGATTTTTAGCTTGGCACTTCGGCCTGTGTGTGGCCTTCCTCAGGTGACTCTTTGTATACTAGAAAAGAAAACATGAAATTTCATACTCATGCCAATCAGCTGTAAATTTATAATTGAAGATGGGCCTCCCGTCACTGGGACGTTGACTTAATGTAGGGGGAGAGTATTGAACAGCGGAATAAGCTGCGTGTCGTCAAGACCACCAAGGTGGCGTAGAGGTTGAGAGAGAGAGAGAAAATTCTCTTCCTGAAACAAGGTAATCCATGTATTTGTCTGTTGTTATGAATAAATCGAGGTTTACCTGGAGAGAGGATTATCTCAAAAGGATTAAAGAAAGTAGATGCACCGTTCTGGCAGGTAACCGTCAAAATCATCGTTCATCCGATTCATCTAATTTTTGGATATTTTTCTTTTACTTGTTTTTATTCGTTTTCAAATATATAACATTTACAAACGTCTTGAAATGTATACAGTGCGTAACCAACAGATCTAACAAAACGTGGAAAAACAAGCATTCATTGTAAATATACATACGTACATATACATATCTATGCAAAAATACACGCACGTCATACACATACATATACACACATACACTCATCCATATATATACACACATACATACACATACAAATATACACACACACGCACACACACACACACACACATATATATATATATATATTATATATATATATATATATATACATATATGTATGTATATATATATACATATATATATATACAGACACATACATACATGCACACACACATATGTATATATGCATATACATATCTATATATATATATATGTATATGTATATGTATATCTGTCTGTCTCTCTCTACATATATATATTATATATATATAGATAGATAGATAGATAGATAGATAGATAGATAGATAGATAGATAGATAGATAGATAGATAGATAGATACACATATATATGTGTATATATATATATATATATACATGTATATACATACTCACACACGCGCGCGCACAGATAACATCTATCTCTTGTTGTTGTTTTCTCGATTGAATACATAAGACGAAAAGCCTGTTGTCTCTTTTAAGTTTAAGAGTTAATTACATAAGCAGGGAAAACCTGAAGCATACAGTAGAGATGTATAATCACTTTCTGTTTCATTGAAAGTTTTCATAGATCAGCTCAAACACCAGAGAATTTCAAACGATTCCAATCTCTACTTGGATTTATTATTGTTTCGTTTCCAGTTTAAAATGGAAAGATGTAGTGTCTTTGTCAGTTTGAGAAAATACGTGCTTATAGGGAGTCTTCGTTTTTTTATGAATAATTAATCTATTGTAAGTTGGGCAAATGTGAATATTTCGGTTTTAAGTCGTATAATTCAAGATTACCTACACAATACGTAAAGTGGTATCAACATTCCATACTTGTATTTCTGTTTCACAATCCTAACCATTCATTGGCATTCTTTTCTTTTGTCATATGTATAAACTATGCGGATCAGTTCGTCCGTCCTTTTAAAACCTCCTCTTCTTTGAGCGTGACATTCCCTCCTCACGCACGTTATCTCCAGCAGTAGGGTAACAATGGGGTATTATGTTTTGAGATAAATACAGACTGCCTGTGACGGTGATGATGGGGGGGGGGGTGTACAGTAGGGAAAAACACAGACCGACAAACTGGGTAGGGGGTAGTAGGTAAAATGAGCAATACCATGTAGAAAAAATTGGTGTGGATGGGTGGACGGAAGTTAAAATATGCTATGTATAGGGACATGTAGTCTTATAGGAAATAGATGACATAGACCAAGTTTTCTGGGATGCCAGAGTCATGACGGCAGTGTCCATCGCCTCTTTCTTGCTGCTTTACCTTCTCCAGCCCTGAATAGACTGCTGTATGGATTGGAGGCCACCCACGCACAAAGATTTTTCCCGACGCAGAATCGAACCACACAATTAGACTGAGAGACAGACGCTCTATCTCTACTTTTAACTGATCCAATTTCTTCGTCAGTTTACACCTTTGTTAATAAAGCCGACGGGGATAACTATCCCAGGGAAGTGAGTGAGTGAGTGAATAAGTGTGTGTGTGTGTGTGTGTGTGTGTGTGTGTGTGTGTGTGCGTGCGTGCGTGCGTGCGTGTGTGTGTGTGTGTTTGTGTGTGTGTGTTTGTGTGTGTGTGTGTGTGTGTGTGTGTGTGTGTGTGTGTGTGTGTGTGTGTGTGTGCACGGGCAGGAACTTATGTAAATTTTTACTGGCATCATCAGAGCAACAATATGTTAAAACGAGAAATGAGAAGGCTAGTTTAATGTAGCGCAACTTGGATTCGAACTCACAACCACTGACATGTGATCCCAACCTTTAACCAGGCAATCAATTCTGACCCGCCAACCATGCTTCTATATGGAAAGAAGAAAACTTTTATTTATGGACTGTTCACAATAGTGATTTTAGACAATTAAAATGAATGGGAATTTGAAGGTAAGAAGGGGAACAATTAAACATAATAATTTAGAACAACTCAATAACAGTGTCAAATAACATGCAACAATTAATTAACATTTCATAACAATCTGCCAACAGGGGATCTGAAATATACCTGGACTACTCGAATAACATCATCGTTTTGTTGTAAAAGATTTCTCTAATAATAATAATAATAATAGTGAACATTTATGGCGCTTAATCTATAAAAAGCCCTAAGCGCTTACAGTAAACACACACACACACGCACACACAACACACGCACACACACACAACACACGCACACACACACACACACACACCCGCACACACACACACACACACACACACACACACACACACACACCCGCACACACACACACACACACACACACACACACACACACACACCCGCACACACACACGCGCGCGGGCACAGATTTCAAGGTGGCAGCTGAAGTAAGAGTACAGAACTACAGGCTGGGATTAAAAAGAGTGGTTTTAGATGGACTTAAACGAAGAAAGGTACAGGAAGAGCGGGAGGAGGGAAGTTGTCAATAGAGGTGGCGATAAAAAAACACGTCACAAATTTTGTTGCGGAAGCGTGGGTTAAGTAGTGGCATCAGTAGAAGAGCGTAAGCTTTGGTGGGAATGTACAGTCAGGAGATCAAAAGATAGGGGACTAGACAGCAGGACTTATGCATAGGAGGAAAGTTTATAGTCAAACGCTTTTCGAAGGAAGCCAGAGTAGAGTCGAAGCAGAGGGCAACATGATTTGCCCTTGGCATTTCCGTTACAGGCAGCGCGTTATTGAACTTTTGCATTTGATAGGTGTTTGGGGCAGCCAGCAAGAAGGATTTCAGAGTCGAGTCGAAAGAATGAGTGCAAATGAGAGTTAAGTGCTTTCTTCATTAAGTGACCAATAACTGATCCGTCGAAGTTCTAAGTAACAAGCCGACAGACAGAGGATAACTGTCAGTGGAAGGAAGAGTTGGTCGCAGTAATCCAAGATTACGACGGATGTGGAAGTGTGGATTACGGTGCTGTAGCTGGATGAAACAGGATAGGCAGTAGACAGAAGTCGCTTGATGCATAAATATAAATTGTTTGTCATTATTCAGTGGTTTGTTGCTGTCATCAGATTGATGTCGTGCGTGCTGTGTGCGTTGATTTGTGGGTAGTGGAGGGATGGAGACATGTAAATTTTGGTTGCATCAAGAAAACAGTGATGGGAAGGAGATGGCTACAATGCAGAGATGGCTGAGTGTAAATAAAGAATAGGCTAAGACAACCTGAGAACCGTACTCAAGAGTGGAATTAGAGACGAACCATTTAGGAGACAATTTGTACCGACCAAACAGTGGATTGAAACCATACGAGCAATGCAAGATACCAAAACTTATTCTGGAGTTCGAAAAGAGAGTATTTGATCAATAATGAAGGCGAAGAGAGATTTAAGAAGGAGAGAAGGGGGACATTGAACATTGTTAGAGTTTAGACAATCATTCACATCTTCAAAAGAGCAGTCACTGTACTATGAACCAGAGCGATAGCAGATTGCAAAGGTAGAGAAGCTGTCAAATCCAGTTCCTGGAGTTGGAAAATGCGATCTTTTCATAATTTTCATAACTAATGCCAGTATACAAAAAGTCGAGACTGTTATTTCAGTATGTCTCTAATGTCAGTATTCAAAAAGTCGATTGTTATTTCAGTATGTCGAAAGACGGGACATTCAAAGAACATATGGTGGACTGTTAATGCTTTTAAACAAATGCATGCGATTTGTGTATATTTGAAATATTTATATTTCATATATTCTTTATTTGTATATTGTTTGTTTTCCAAGAGTCAAGCCTTACAATTGTACATCAAGGACACTAGCTGTCTGGCTGGAACAGTGAAGTATCAGGTTTGAATAGCTGAGAAATTAGTATAAATGTGCCACTGCTGTACATATAAACCAAGTTCTACTTCAACTCATCACCAGTCCAAGTTCAGTAAACAAGCTGCTAGTGTTGGTGACCTTTCGGTTTTGGATTCACAAAACATATGGCTAGGGTCTTAACCCTTTCACTCCCTCACTTTAACCTGGGAATCTGGTGGAAATGGCAGGCGGGAGTGAAAGAGTCGTTGCCCCTGGGCCAGTAAGGTCCGGCCATGTTCTGAATACCTTGATAGCATCTTTATGTTTTTCTTTTCAGCATGATGTTAAGACGCCCACTCAGCCAGATCACAAGAGTGTGTACGTGTGTGTCATAAATCACTCGATGAATCACTCCACGGGTGTGACAATAACAACGCCCAGTAAACCTTCTGTGGTCTGAGTCAGCCTGCACCAGGGTGTGTACATGTATAGGCCATTTCACTTCTGGGTAGTGGTGTCAACTTACAGTGGAGCGATGTAGCATTGAGAAAGTGATACGAATTCTCTGTGTGCAATTACGCAACACGGCGGAGAAGCCAAGATAATGGACTATGGGTTTGGAGTTTGTTAAGAAGGATTTATAGCACTCAGGCAACTCATATGCGCCTGTAGTTGAGAAATATGTCATACCCAAACTTCATAATTTTTACATATTTTGAGAACATTTTAAATACATGTAAATTTATAGTTGCATGCTGTATCTGTACGTAATTTGTATTTGTTACTCATTTTGAACTGATTTTTTCAGGTCATGAGACATATTTTAGAAATGTATATGTCATTAAAACAAGCCATTGTGTACCATAGTGTATGGGCAAGGAGTTGTACTGATTGTACTATAAATCAATGTGCTGCAACCACTGGGAATAGATTACTAAAATATAATGAAAACTGTTATTAATGGTAGCTGATATTTCTCTTCCACAACCTGTTTAGCCTGGCTATCGCTGCAGCGGCTCTGGCAATTCAGATGCGATTTCTGCTGTGCAGGTTCCATGCATCTTAAGACAATGTCGCCCCCAAGCATCCGAGGCTGGACACTTCTAACAACTCACCGTTCATGGTGATGTTCACTGGTGATGTTTAACCTGGTCACCATAACTACACTTCTAGCAACTCACCGGTCATGGTGATGTTCACTGGTGATGTTTAACCTGGTCACCATAACTACACTTCTAACAATTTACCGTTCGTGGTGATGTTCACTGGTGATGTTTAACCTGGTCACCATAACTACACTTCTAACAGCTCACCGTTCATGGTGATGTTCACTGGTGATGTTTAACCTGGTCCCATAACTACACTCTACAGTACTCTGGGTTTTCACTGGTGATGTGCCGTTACCTACTTGGGCTTTTCCAGTGCGATTCCATACATGAGGCTGGCGTTGCAACTAATAAGTTTTGCCAGGTCTTGCACTTCGTTGTTGCTGCCCCAGAAGATCATTAATAAAGAAGATTAGGAAAAGACAAGCAACATTTATAGGCCATTTTATGAGGAAAAGGGAATTAGAAAACCTTTCACAACAGGAAAGCTGGAGGGAAAGAGAACACCAGGTAGATCCAGGGAGAAAATATTGGACGACTTGCAGGGTGGCTGAAGACGAGAGGGTGAGAGATGTACTTGCAGCGACAGGGGATAGATTCGTGTGAAGGGCCAAGATCGCCAACGCCATGCGCGAGGGCACATGATGATGATGATGACCCAGTTAGATCTATGTCGTCTCCGGAATGCAGGTCGCAGACATGCCTGCCGCCGACGGAAATGGTGTGTACGTGTTATATATATATATATATATATATATATATATATATATATATATATATATATATATATATCCTGCTGAATCACGCCTTCTGAGGTCTGTGTCAAGTTTTCTCCATGTTCTGTATAATGTACTTCAGTATTGGGTGTTGGGAGTCCTATCAGATTTCGTAAACGGGCGATGTGTGTGTTTTGGTATGAATATGTATGTGTGTGGATGCAAACCAGGCCGCCATGGCATTTTTGTCTTCATTACATTTTTGTTTTCTATTTGGCTGGGTAGTCTGTCAAATTTGGTAATCAATAAGTTCTCTGTTGCCGTGCATTATTTTGTCAGAGCTAACAGCACACTGCACATAGAGCCTAGTATTTTTATCCTGTTGAAACAACTAGCACACAGACCACCACTCAAAGTTTTATGGAGTAAAAAGAAACATTCCTTGTCTGGAATTGTCGGGAATCGAACTTAGGATTTCTCTGGCACTTATATTGTTTGCTCTCTATGAAACTGTACCGAATCTGGGTCGGTATGTTAAAGACCGACCAAGATTTCTAATACAGCTTTTGCTTAACCAACTTTAATGAACACAGCCGTTTCTTTAAAGATCACACAACATGCTTAAGTGGTACCGGAAAATTGGTAAACTTCATTTCTCTTTCACAATTCTGACCTTTCAATAAAAATATCGTCTTTTGTCATACACAGATACTATGGGACAAGGTCATTTCGTCTGCTTTAACCTCCTCTTCTTCTGTTTGAAAGAGGAAACCCAGCAGGTAACAATGGGGCATTGTGAGTGTAACATAGATATAGAATGTCTGTGACAGAGACGATGGAGGTATGTGTAGTGGAAAAAGCCAGACAGAAATATAGGGTAGGGATGGGCAGGTAGAATAGACAATACTCCATGGGAACAACAGGCTATGGCTGGGAGACAAAAACGACAATACAACAATTTTTTAAGGTATAACTAACGGTTGTGCGCCGATCTTAAAGTGGTAGGAGAGCCAGGTGGTAGAAACCTTAACTAAAAGTAACAGTTATGCGACGGTATTTAAGTCGTAGGAGAGCCAGGTGGTAGAAACCTTAATTAAAAGTAACAGTTATACGACGGTATTTAAGTCGTAGGAGAGCCAGGTGGTAGAGAATCTTAACAATTTTTTTCCTAAACCAGTGTCATAATGGGATGTCAACCCATGTCACCTCACTGCTTTAGTTGTGTTTTTTTTCAAACTTAAGCAGATTCAGCTGTATGGCCTGGTGGCCACAAACATGTTTTGTTCTTGCGCCAGACTACAACTGTGTATAATGGAGTTGAAATCTCTATTCCCATTTAGGACTGACCCATTCTTTGCGTTAATTTTCCCTTACATTTCTGCCTTTTTTGCACAAACATGTTTTGTTCTTGCGCCAGACTACAACTGTGTATAGATTGGAAGTTGAAATCTCTATCTCCATTTAGGACTGACCCATTCTTTGCGTTAATTTTCCCCTTCTCTTTCTGCCTTTTTTGCAATAATATTGAAGTACTATCTACCATTTTCTTAATTTACACTTCCCACATTGGTTATCATCTTCAGATTTTGGTGCTGTTTTCATTGTTGTTGTTGTTGCTGCTGTTGCTACTGCTGCGTGTGTGCGTGTGTACGTGTGTGTGTATGTGTGAGTGTGGGTGTGTATATGTGTGTGTGAATGTATGTGTCTGTGTGTTTGCAAGTGTATGTGTGTGTATGTGTGTGTGTTTGTATGTGTGTGTGTGTGTGTGTGTTTGCATGTGCGTGTGTGTTTGTGTGTGTATGTCTGTGTGTGTGTGTGTGTGTCTGTATCTATCTATGTGTGTAATTACGTATGTTTCACGAGTGCTACGTCCTAAAGAACACGAAAACTTGGTCTATCATCTCATTTGAAATACTACCACCCACACTACCACTCAATCATTATCATCATCATCATCATCATCATGTGCACTGCCGCATGGCGTTTGCGATCATGGCCCTCAGTACGAATCTATCTTTTGTCGATGCAAGTTCATCTCCCACCCTCTCTGTGTTCGTCCACTCTGCAAGTCCGTCAATTTTTTTCTCCCTGTGCCTACCTGGTGCTCTTTTTCTCTCTAGCTTTCCTGTTGTTACCAGCTGCTCTAATTTCCCTTACCTCATAAAATGTCCTATAAATGGTGTTTGTCTTTTCCTAGTCTTCTCCATTAATGTTCTTCTTGTGTATGCCTCCTACAAGACTGTCTCGTGTTTGTTTGATGTCCATGGAACTCTTAATAATCTTCTCAGAAACTTCCTTTCAGCTGCCTCAGTCTTGTTCTGACTTTGCGTGTTGACTGCCCACGCTTCACATCCACACAACAGTATCAGTTCTATGTAACACTGAAGAACGCTCTTCCAGATGCTAATTGATATGTATTTCTTGGTAAGAATACTGTTTTAGCTTATCTGATCCTGCTGGATATTTCTGAAGAGCATCTGCCGTCTGGTGAGATGAATATTCCCAGATATTTAAACTTACCACACAACATAGTAGAAAAAAAACACAAGAACCCCTAAACATAGGCTCTTCTTACTTTTTATGCGGACACTTTGTTTGTTTTGTCCACTCATCTCACAGATTCCTTGATTTTATCCGCTTGAACTATGGGGACATTTGGATTTTCTCCCATGTTACTTCCTCTCACCTTCCCAACTCCTGTTTCATTTACACAGATTCTCCGTTGGGGCACTGTGACAGTGACATGCATGTATATTCTCTGTGTGTATAGTAACGTAAGACCATGGAAGTGTGCACATTGGAGTAACCCAAGAAATTGAAAACAGGGGAGTGGGTGTGTCAAAGGTGCAATGTACTAAATGTAGAATATGTATGCACACACACACACACACATACACACAAACATACAGCCGTATATATATATATATATATATATATATATATGTGTGTGTGTGTGTGTGTGTGTGTGTGTGTGTGTGTGTGTGTGTGTGTGTGTGTGTGTGTGTGTGAGTCATATAACAAAAATCCTATAAAGAACAATCATGATGAAGACAAGTAATAGAATCAAAAACGAAATAGCAGAAGAACAGTGTGGATTTGTCGAAGGGAAAGTAACTATTAATGCTATATGCATCCTAAGAACTATAACAGAGAGGTCAGTCGAGGTAAACAAAGATTCATATTAATGCTTTGTTGATTATACCACGGCTTTCGATCAGGTAAGACATGAAGAATTGATCAACCAACTAGAAAGACTCAATATTGATGGAAAAGATCTACGAATAATCAGAAATATGTATTGGGAACAAACAGTGCAATGAAAATAGAAAACGATATAAGCTCTTTCCAAAATATCAAAAAAGGAGTCAGGCAAGGTTGTGTTTCGTCACCAGATCTGTTTTCAGTTTACAGCGAAAACATCATGAAAAACCTAGAAGAATATCATGGATTAAAGGTACGAGGAAAAACGATGAACAACATTCGATATGCAGATGACACCGTGTTAATTGCAGAAAATGAAAGGGACCTACAAAAGTTTAAGTATCTGGAAACGATCATCTCACAAGACGGCAGATGCACATCAGACATAGCCAGTAGAATCGGTCAAACCAGAGCAGCATTCAAGAAGATGAAAA
>CM060306.1:43161982-43164482 GCA_030674185.1 Monoplex corrugatus
AAACCACGAAGAAAAGAATAAGAACGCGTATTTAATACAACAAGACAAGACAGGCGCAAATTTTCGGCCAACTATGTCAAGCGTAAGATCACAAACAATTACCAAATACAAAAATTAGGAGAAAAAAAGACTGAAACTTCCTGCTGCTCCCTCCAGTGAAAAGAAAAAGGTCTTTTTCTCCTATATTTTGTATCTGGTGTTTATTTGTTTGTGATCTTACGCTTGACAAAGTCCAGTTGGCCGAAAATTTGCGCCTGTCTTGTCTTGTTGTATTGAATACGCGTTGTTGTTCTTTTTTCGTGCTTTTTCTAGTTCCTGTTTCACTAACAATGACAAAATCACAAGAGCACAAAGAACACGCGCACCAGGAGGGGAGGGGAGGGCAGGAGGACGAAGGGATGGGCTGGGATAGGGGTAAGTCATTTGCTAGACAAAAAAAAGTTCTGTCCTCAAGTTATATTTGAAGGAAGACAGAGTGTGTGACTGTCGAAGAGACAATGGAAACTCTCTCCAGTTGCAAGGACCAGACAACAATTATGAGCGGCGACCGATTAGGGAACGTCAGTATAAAGGAATTTATAAACAAGCACTGTCAACCAGTCGCTGTGGTGTAGTGGGTAGCGCAACGGACTACCGACTGAAGGTTGTGGGTTCGAATCCTTGTCAGTCCCTTCAACAAAAAAAACATTGTGGGATTTTTCGTCTCTAAGCGGCTCCTGCCCAGACTTGGGCGTGATATGGGCTCGTTGGGAATACTGGGACCACACGGTCGAGTCTCGTCCACTTCATGATGCCTCATATTGAGGGTGTTGCTCAAATCTTTTGACCAAACCGCAGGTGTCTGTATGTCTCGGACTTGGTTGACGTCAGGATATATTACGATAGTAAGCGTCGAATACAGCCCTGTCACGCTGTCTCAATCGTAGCTGGAACTCTATAGCATCATGATTATCATCCTCATCGACATCATCGTCATCATCGCATTGTAAAAAAAACTGTGCCAGCTTCTGTGGCCATTAAGATGGAGTAGAAAATGGGATGAAAAAAAAAGTGAACACAAGGGTAACCTCCCTGAGTGCGATGATCTTAAAATAACAAAAAAACAAAACAAAACAAAACATTCAAAAGCAGAACGGAGAGATCGGACAGTGATGTATAATAAGAGGTGGTTACAAAGGTACAATACCATATTAATACACTTGGATGTGACCGCTTTTGTTTTGTTTTGTTTTGTTCTGTTCTGTTCTGTTCTTGCTGTCAGCAATGGAAATAGACCAACAAGGAAGGCGGGTTATGTCCATATGCAATCGGTGGCTCGGATTGTGTAAGAGTACAAAAAGAACAAAGTACCAACATGGGGCCGGGCTGTAATCTGAATTAGTCATCCTGTTGTCGCAACGATATCAGTTTTAGTCACAGAACACTTGCTGGCTTGATGGCACCACGTTACTCAGACTGGAGCGGACAGACTAAACAAATATTCAGTAAAGCCAACCAAGCCCCCAGCACTGTCAACACCCGCTGTTGTCCTCGTGGTGCTACTGAATAAACAAATATTGTGAACTGTAGTCATAGCGCGCTTGTTGTGTCACACTGGTAAAGAAACAGCCGTTTGGAGCTTGGGAGTTTGTTCAAGAGGGATTCATCCCACTCGGACAACTCCATATTATGCGCTCCACCCAACATCTGCCAGCAGTTATCTGGCAGAGTTCCTGAGCCTGTGCAAAACCCTTATGCCCTGGCAAGGTTTTGAAGAGGGAAGGGGGAAATGGGCCCATGAAACACTTGCATCTTGTCACATTTTACATCCCCTCCCCTTCCCAACTCCTAGTCCGTTTACAAAAATCCTCCATTGGGGCATTGTGACAGTGACATAACTGACATAATCACAAATGATTAAAACATTAAGATGGGCAGCAAATGGGCCAGCTTTTTAATGTTAAGGGCTGAGACCGAACAAAGAGGTCGAGTCTTGAGTTGATGGCTCTGTCAAAAGAGACGACCAACCCACCGAAAATGTAGCCCACTTCAGAGTCAAACCCACGAGCCCTCTGTTATCAGCCTCACGACAACTCCTTACTTGCTAACAGGCGTGCTCCTATACTTTGATACTTAGAATTCAAGTTCAATAGTAAATTCCACAGGCGTTGTGCAGCCGTCCAGACTCTACACAACCATTACTGTATGCAGTTAGAGCCCTTAAGTTGGGTAGAACCGTAAGATATCGTCAACACAGGCCTCGACATATGTAATGATGTTTAGATTCTACGGTATGACATTCGTGGTTTAGCATACATGGAATCATATGCATTCTGTGACTGCTTTGAGTATCATAATCTGTATCAATACCCATCGCACCTGTAGGCATAAAACTACTAACAGCAATACTGTACTTCTTCTTTTTTTTCCATCTTCTGCTTTCTTCTTTTTCTTTACTTCTCTTTCTTCTTCTTCTTCTTCTTCTTCTTCTTCTTCTCCTCTTCTTCTTCTTCTTCTTCTT